>JABSSW010000031.1:0-549657 GCA_018902385.1 Physcia stellaris | reverse complement strand
AAATCAGAATGTCAAGATTTGACTTGAGTTTGAGTCAAGTTTCAAGCTTCGACGCCGAGCTCATTTGACTCGTCAAAAACTCTAGCTTACGACGTATTACATTATCTCGCGATATTTTTGATACTAGTTATAGATGCTTTTTCTCAAAGCTTCGAACTTTCTTCTTCATTATTTCATATAGATCAAACGCATAATCATAGTACTATTTTGTATTCGAGATTATTATCAATTCTTCTCGACAATCTATTATTTTTTGAACTATACTACTTTCTGATTCAAGATCTTCATCGAACAATTGCAATTATCATATTTTGCATTATTTTTGTGCATTACTTTGAAACTTGATTTCGTGTTATATACAATTAGCTTCAAGTTGCATTATCACTTTGCATTATCTTTATCATTTATTCAAATGTCAGATAAAATGCCGAACTTCGAGTTGTCTTCGAGTTCTTTTTCGTCTTCAATTCAAGATTTAGAAAGTTCGTTCATCATGAGCGACGACGACGATATGTCAATTGGCAATTTTCAGCAATCAATCACTTCAATCTTTGATAATCATCACAAATCTCATCCGATAACTTCAGCTTTTGATAATCGTCAAAATCAGATAATCAAATTGACGAAAGAATTTCGAACAAAACATTCTGATTTTAGTCTTCATAGCAATAAAGAATATGTATTCTGAAAAAGAAAAGCTCGAATGCTTTTTAGAATGATTTAAGACAAATCAGTTTTGATGAAAATATTTTGAACAAAACTCAAACAAAATACAATAATTCACATTGATCGAACAAAGAAGATAAAGTTGCTTCATGCTGACAAGAATTTGCTCAAATAGCGAGAATGTCTCGACGAAACATCAATGATTGCTTGTAGAACATGTCATAAAATTCAACAACATTCGTCAAGCGCAAATGACGACATCAACGTCATGAACAAACATTTGAAAAGCGCAAAGCATCGTTTTAAAATTGAGAAAAAAATCGAGCAATGTCGTTTCGACTTTCAAAGAATAGTCGAGTCTTTCGAGAATGTCAATGTAAATCTGTTGAATAATGACGTTGATAATGCATTTATTTACTTTTATTAGAAAAAAGCAAACTCGATTCTCGTGCAACATTCGACGAGAAACTCTTTGAAAAGCATTTAATCAAAACTTTATTGCTTGTGATTTTTCTTATCGAACGATCGAGAACGAGCATTTTCGAATATGTCTGAAAATGAGTCGACTCATTTTGAAACTATCACATCGCATCAAATTAGATCAATTTGTAACGAGAAATTATGAAGAGATTCGTGATCAATTGAAAACGAATTGAAGAATGTTGATCGAGTTTCTATTTCGTTAGATGTTGATTCAATCAACAAAAATCGCTTATTTAGATGTGATGATATATTGAGTGAATATTAACTTTCAATATCAAAAAAGACTTATCGACTTTGTTTCGTTAAATGTTTGTCATGACGAAAAGAGATGTTAGATCTTCTGTTGTCAATACTAAAATTCTATGAAATAACAGAAAAGCTAATGAGCGATCACGACTGATAATGCATTCAATAATCGCATTTTCAAACAATTATTGAATCTAACGATGACTGAAATGAGCATTAGCTGAAATGTGAATCAAAATTCCATGAATTGTTTAATTCGTACGTGCAATTTAGTCGCACAAAATTTTATCAACTCGATTGAAATCGAAATTATTAGCGATAATGTTATTCAAAATTTGAAAAATGATCAAATCGATGGCATCGAACAAAATACAAATGTCAAAAATCGTCAAAAAAAATAAATCAATTTGATAATGCAAAAAAATAATGCATTTGTTAACAAAATAATCAAATTCGTGTTTTAACGATTGTTATCGGTCTTTTTCGCAACGAAAAATTCGCTTTGTAAAATTACAAAAAAAAACAAAAATTAAACGTTTTCGAAAATTGAAACAGAATGTCAAAATTCGTTGAAATTTTTGTTATTTTATGATACGACGTGTTTATCAATTTCGACGATTTGTTGATAAATGAATTCAAAAAAATCGCAACGATATCAAAATTGTCAAAATTCGAATATTTGATGATGATTGAAATCAAATTTTATTTTTCGAAAACATGTTAAAAACATTTTACGAAATCACGTTGATTGTTTCACGAATCACGAACATTAATGTGCAAATTGAATTTAAAATTTTCAATTTTTTATACGATCATTTGAATTATTTCAATGAAACAATACGACAAAATCAATGTTTCACGACAAATCGTTAATTTTGACTGTTTGTGCGAAAGTCACTCAAAAGCTTTTCAAGTATTATGCGAAGACAAAGAAAGATGATGAATTGATATACGATTTTGTTAATATTCTAGATTCAATCAAACAAGCTATCGATTTATGAAATCTGAAATGAAATGACAACTTCGAGAAAATCACAAAGAAAAGAAGCGTGCGTATATCAATGACGTTCGTAAACGATTTTGAATTACTATCGAAATCATTATGATGACAAAATATATGATGATTCTCAACGCGCTACTTCTCAATCGTTCGATAAAAAGATAATGATCAAAGTAATGCACTGAAATTCAATTTAACAAAACAATAGATTTTCTCTATTAATTCGATTTTGCGATCGAATCGAAGATCGAGACAGTCACAGAACGAAGCCGAACGTTATCTCTCTATATCAATCATGAAAGGAAATTTTAGTTGGCAATATTGAAACGATAATGCTTCGAGCTTTTCTCGATTGACTCGAATGGCGAGAAATATTCTGTTCTGTTCTGTTTCATCGATAGAAATGAAGCGAATCTTCAGTCTGGCACGTCGAGTCTGTAGATATGATCGAGCAATGTTGAGTCAAAAACGATCAAAAAACGATGATGATCAAATATTATAATCGGACGATGAATGCAAAATCTAAAGATGCTGTTTCGAAATTTGAAATTTAATAAAGCGATGAAAACGAAAATAATGAAGTTGCGATGAAAAATGCTTTTCGTCGTTCAATAAAAGAAATGTTTCGTTCTATGACTTCAAAATTTAATAATAGACGATCTGAAATGAAATCTGCAATAGTCATCGATAATGCAAACAAATAATGCATAAACTATTTGCATTCAATCAAAACATCGAAAATATTAATTAGATTGCGCATAATCGCATATAATTGCAAAGTTTAATTTTCGAATCGTATAAACGTTGATTTCTCTTTTCTTCTTCTTCTTCTTTCAATTTTCACTTTAGTATTCTAATTAATCTATTATTAATAATTTATTTGATAGATTATCTCGTAGCGCAAACAAGCATGAATTTATGAAATTTGAAAATTTGTATTTTTCACTTTATTGTCTGGATATATTATTGATAATACAACAGAATTTGTTCGAGAATACTCTTCAACGACAAATTTATCAAGACATTTTCAAAGTTCAAACACTCTCGAAACTGAGAATTTCAATTCGCGAAACGATGAGACATTCATGAAAAACGAAATTGATATCGATTTTTCGATTTTGAAGAAATGCTAGAGTCCTGAACTGAATGACACGAACAAAAAGCAGAAAAAACATCGATGACATGAATCAAAATAATGCTTAATAGTAATGCATTCAACGATTAAAAACTAATAATTGATTTTTAAATACAATGATCACGACGTCTCTGAGCGATGCCAAAACAAAAAAATGAAAAGATCAATTCGTTTGCTGAAAATTCCGGAAAAATCATCGATGAAATGAATCGAGATAATGTTTGATAATAATGCATTTGACGATTAAAAGCTGAAAAATGATTTTTAAATATCATGATCACGAAGTCTTTGAACGTATGTCGAAAACAAAAACAAAAATCAATTCCGTTTGCTGAAAATTTCGAAAAAATATTGATAATGTGCATCGAAAATCGCGAAAAATATCGAAATTTAACATATTGTTGCGAAACGAAAAAATATCGTCGCATTTTTAACGATCTGCAACGAATTGATCAATTTCAAATCAATAATAATTCGCGAAAAAATCGTAAATAAACGAATTAAAAATTCACGAAATAAAAAATCGTGAAAATGATATTGAAAAATTCGCGCAAAAAAAAATTTGTGATTCAACAAAAAAATTTCAGATCGATTTGATCGTTTTTGAAATTTCGCGTAAAATTGTTTCGAATAATGCTTCGAACAAAAAATCGAAATCAAAAAAATAACGATATCGATAATGCATTTGATTCGCACAAACTGATTTTTATTGAATCAAAACAAAACGCAATTGAACGTTTTTAAAAAAATTCGAAATATCAAAATCGATTGATTTTAGCGATATCAAAATTCGTCATTTCAACGAACGCATTCGAAAAATTTGTTTAAAATAATCATCAAATGCCGAAACGCGAATTCAAACAAATGTTTTGAAAAAACATTACAAAAACAATCGAAATTTATGTCATTGATATATTCGAAAATAAATATTTTTTTAATTGTTCGAATTTTGAAATCATAATTTTATTGACATTTATTAATTGTTAACAAATTAATTTATTCATGCAAAACGAATAATTTGCTCAAAACAAAATATTAAAATTACTAAAAATTATTGAACATGTTAATTCGTATATAGAAATTAATGTCATAAACTTTTCATTGAAAAATTCAATCAATTGAAATTTTCAAAACGAATATTGATATTAATTATATTCGAATTTTGAAAAATTAAAATTTAATCAAATACATTTTTAAAATTAAAATTTGAAATTCAATATAAACGTTTTTTCAATTCAAATTCAAAAATATATATATGATACAAATATTTGTTTTTAAAAAATACAAATTTGAAATTAAAATATTAACATACAATAATTTAAACAATTAATAAAATGAAAATATAATCACAATAAAACGTACGAAATAATATAACATTGACATTTCAATATTATGTTATATATAAATTATTATAAAATTACAAAAATTGTCATTTTATTAATCATATGCGAATTGCGAAAAAAAAATATAATAATATAATAATAATTAATATAATTATAAATTTATAATTGTAATATAAATAATATATATTTCAATAATTTAAATGATTTATACAAACATATATAATATATTTGAAATAACATATCAAATCGTATTGTTTTAATTTATATACGAAATTAATCGAATAATATTTTATTATTTTTTCGTTTTTAAATCGATATTTTATTTTTTATTTTTTATTTCGATGTATTAAAATTATTTGTTTTCAACAATCGAAAATGAATTTCAATTTTATTAAAAAACAAATATTGTTATTACGAACATTTGTTTTGTTTTATTTATAATGATTTTTGATTTTTTTGAAAAATTAAATATTCGAATAATTCGATATTTAATATTTTTTTACACGTAATAATTTAATGCAAAAATTAAAATTCATATTTATATCAAGTTATTTAAAAAAACATAAATAAAATTTTAAATAATTCAAAAATTAAAATAAAAAAATAATCTATATAATGTATTGTTCAAAATTGACAAAATCATTTATCATATTATTATTTCATGAAATATTGTTATAAATCGAAATCAATTATAAACAACATAAAATCACGATATTTTGTTACGTCATATTTGACAAAATTTTGTTTTCGTTTTATATTGAATTTTGATGATAATTCGACAACAAAATCGTCAAATATACATAATTTGACATTTCGCGTTTTTAAATGTTAATCGATTCAATTTCATTTCATTCATAAATAAATATCGATTTGAAAAACAAAAAAATTCAAACGCGAATTTAAATTATGTAAATTAATTATTCAACAAAATTAACGTTGTGTTTAAATGATTGCGACATTTGTTATTCACAAATATTTTCAAAATTTTCGAACAAAATAAATATTTTCATTTGAAAAATTATTCGTTTCGCATGAATCGTTTTTTGATGAATTATTTCATAAAAATTAATCATCAAAATAATGCGCAAAAATAATACATTTGATTTATTTTCAAACATTTTTGCGATAAACGTTCGATATTTTTTTGCAAAATTTCAAAATCGATATTTGAATTTTGACATTTTTTTTTATGTTTTGTATCATTTTTTTCACAAATTTCGCGAACGATTTTGTTGCAATTAATAATTCAATGATTTTTTGAAAACGTTTAATTTCGCGCAATGCGATCATTTCGAATTTTATTCGTTTGTGTTTTATTGATATGTTAATCAATATCTGATAAATTGATCTGAATACATTATCGATTTGTTTGTTATTTTTTTTAATCAATGATTTTTTAAACGTTTTCGCGATTGATTTTTTGTTCGATTAAATTGCAATTGCAAAAAATTTGAACGCAAAAATTTGAAACGCAAAAAATTTGAACGCAAAAATTTGAACGCAAAAAATTAACGCAATAAATTTGAACGCGAAAAATTTGAACGCGATAAAATCAATTTTTGTAATTTTTTAATTGACGTTTTGTTTTTGTTCATATCAATGTCATTATTCATTCGTCGATTTGTTTTTTTTCATGCGACGTTTTTCGATTTGTTAATTTGTACATTATTTTGACGTATTATTCGATTTATTCAAAATTCGAATATCGTTATCGTCATTCGTTTCATTATCGTCAAAATTATCATCATCGAATCGATTTGTATTCAAATTTTCATCTTATCAAATTTCTTTTCATTCGAAATATTGTTCTCACATTTTCTGATTTTCAGATTTTTGAGTCGCTCATCATGAACTCTTTTGAAATTTTCGCATCTTTAACAATTATAATTTGTTAACTTATGCATTATTTTCTTGCATTATTCGACTTATCAAAAGAAAATTACTATTACTATTGATATTATTATCGACATCAATGATTTCATCATTTTCGCTTTTTCAAATTTCGTATCGATTGTCGTTTTAAATGTTCGTATCACGTTTTTCAAAACATTAAATTTGAACGATCAATATTCGTCATAAACGAAACAAACAAATCAATTTTCGCGAACATAAATTTGAAAGTTGTTAATTTATGCATTATTTTCTACGCATTATTATTTATTCCGTGCTTTGAACACTTTTCGAATTATTATCAATATTATTTTCGTTATTTTCAATGTTTGTTTGAAAATCGACAATATTTAAAAGTTGATTTTATTTAAATTGATGACATCGATGTCATTTGATTTAAAACATGATTCAATTTTTGTGATTTGAATATAAATTGAAATGTTTTAATTAATGTTAATCAACGCATTATTTTCATGCATTATTTTATTTATTTATTATTGTCACAAATGAATATTCAGTAAAATTGTCGATGCGTTTTATCGAAATTTGTTCAACAATCAATAAATTCATTTTATTGCGATTCAAATTTGTTTATTTGCAAACGTTGCAAAAAATATTAATGCGATCGTGTTGAATGCTTTGATTAAATGTTTTGCATCGAAATATTGTTTTTGATTTCGACGTTTAAATTTTTCCGATAAACGCAACAATCGCGTGTCGACAATTTTCGATCGATTTTTATAACATTTTCAGTTTTTTTTTTCGATATTGATAAATCATTTCGCATATTCGATTATTTTTTTTGTAATATTCGTTATTTTTCGTTTCATCATTTACGTTGTAATATTTTAAAATTGTATGCATTATCATATCGCATTATCGATGTTAATCAACTTTATTGCAAATAAATTTTCAAATTTGACGATTAAACATTATTTTGTACTTTCACGTTTGCTTTTTTTTCGTTTTCAAATATGATTCAATTGTTTATCGTATGACGTTTGTTAATAATTTCAATCACAAATTTGTTTTCAATTTTGTCGATCATTTCGTATTGATTCATATTCGACGTACGTTTTGAACATTGTTCAATGATAATGATTATTTTGTCGCATTATCGTGTTGATATTTACATTCAAAATGTTCGAATTCGCACAATTTACATTTGTTAAAATTTATTCGACGAATTCAAAAATATCGTTAATCGCGAAAAAAAAATCGATTGATCGAATATTCAAATCAAATTGTACAAAACACAAAATGTCGACAATGTCGCTGTGTTCAAATTCAAAAAAACTTTGATAAAATTGTTTGACTTGATTTGAATTTGATTTAAAAAATCGCAAAATTTGAAAAAATGATAAAAAAATGCTTCGACGACGTATTGAAAACGACAATCATGATAATGCAATCGAATAACGCATATAAAAATTGCGATTTTTAATTAATTTTAAACGTGTTTTTGAAAATGAAATTTATCAACAAAATAAAAAAAGCTTCGACGAACAAACACGACAAAACGATGCAAAAAAAAATGCAATCGAAATCATACGTCGAACAACAAATTTCGAATTTGCGCAACAATCGATAAATTTTCAATGTCAAAATTTGTCAAAATTTGTCGATTTCATTAACGATTCATTTTAAATACAAAACGATAACGACATTGAACGCGTATAAAACGCAATAAAAAAATATTTGTATTTAATGCATTTAAATTGATTGCGCAACGCGTTTTTTATAACGATATAAAAATTCGCGCATTGAAATCGACGAATTTTGTCGACGCGATAAAAAAATGCAAAAACAATTAACGATTTTGTTTTTTCGCACAATGCGAAAATCGAAATATTAAAATCGATTTTTTCAATGCGATCAAAAAAAAATGCAAAAACGACGACGATGACGAAAAAAAAACAACGTGAAAAAATTCGATGACGAAAACGAATTCGAAAACAACGAAAATACGAACGATAAAAATTTCATAATGTTCGATTTTTAAATTGATTAAATAACGAAAATGCATTATTATCATGCATTATCATTTAATTTTCAATTCACGTATGACAAATATTGATATAAAAAACAATTCAAACACGAATTCAAATTATGTAAATTAATTATTCAACAAAAATAACATTGTGTTTAAACGATCAAAACATTGTTATTCACAAACATTTTCAAAATTTTTCGAACAAAATGAATATTTTTCATTTGAACAATCATTCGTTTCGTATGAATCGTTTTTGCATTAATTATTTCATAAAAATTAATCAACAAAATAATGCGCAAAATAATGCATTTGATTTATTTTCAAACATTTTTGTGACAAACGTTTCGATATTTTTTGCAAAATTTCAAAATCGATGTTTGAATTTTGACATTTTTTTTTATGTTTTGTATAATTTTTTTCACAAATTTCACGAACGATTTTTTTGGTAATTAAAAGTTCAATCGTTTTTTGAAAACGTTTGATTTCGCGCAATGCGATTATTTCGAATTTTGTTCGTTTGTGTTTTTATTGATATGTTAACCAATATTCGATAACGCATGATTTGAACGCATTATCGATTTGTTCGCGATTTTTTTTTTAATCAATGAACTCAAACGTTTTGCGATTGACTTTTGTTCGATTTATCGACAAATTTCACGCGAAAATTTCGACGAAAATTAACGCAAAAGATTTGAACGCAAAAATTTGAACGCGAAAAATTTGAACGCGATCATGTTCATTTTTAATCGTTTTGTAATCGACGTTTTGTTTTTGTTCACATCAATGTCATCATTCATTTGTCGATTTGTTTTTTTCATGACGCGTGTTTCGATTTGTAAATCTGCGCATTATTTTGACGCATTATTCGATTTATTTGAAATTTGATCATCATTTTCGAATTCAGTACTTAATAATGACAATATTATGAATATCGAATTTGTAAACAATTTTGATTTTATTTTCATCAAATATTTTTTCATTCGATTCATTTTTTCGACATTTTTTCGATTTTCAAACATTTGAATGTTGATATTTCGAATTTTTTTTGAATGTTTTCATTTTCAACAATTGCGATAATTTGTTAATTTACGCATTATCGTCATGCATTATTCGATTTACAAAACGAAAAATCATTATGATTACTAATATCAACGATTTCATCATTTCGCGTTTTTTCAAATTTTTATCATTAGCAAATTCAATAGACATTTCAACAACGATTTTCGATTTAAATTTTCGAACAACGTTCGCAAAAACGTTTCAATGAATCGACGAAATATTGATTGAAAACGAAACAAACAATGCAATTTTTCAACAAAACGTTTTATCATTTGTTAATTTATGATTATTTTTTTGCATTATCATTTTTATCAATGTTCACATTTTTCGTTGAAATATCATCAACAATATTTTCATCGTTTTCATTTATCGTCATAACAATAACAATTGTTGATCAACGTTTTGAAAATTTTTAAACTTTTTATCAACGTCGAAATATTTTAAATTTCGTTAATTTATGCATTATTTTCATGCATTATTTTATTTATTTAATGTTGTTACAAATGAAAATTTAATAAAAATGTTTATTGATTACAAATTAAACATGCGATAAATCGATTGATTTTCAATCAATAAATTCATTTTTTCGCGATACAAACATGCATTATTTGCAACGTTGCGAAAATATCGAATCGTGTTAAATGTTTGATTAAATTTTTGCATCGAAATATTGTTTTTAATTTCGACGTTTAAATTTTTTCGATAAACGCAACAATCGCGTGTCGACAATTTTCGATCGATTTTTATAACATTTTCAATTTTTTTTTTTGCGATATTGATAAATCATTTGTCAAATCTGATTATTTCGTGTCGTAATATTCGTTATTTTCGTTTCAAAATTGAATCGAGATCATATCGCATTATCGATATTAATCAATTTCGATTTCACACAAATTCACAAATTTGACGAATAAACATTAATTTGAATTTTCAAATTTGATTTATTTTTCGTTTTCAAATATGATTCAACTGTTTATCGCAACACGTTTGTTGATCAACGTCAATCACAAATTTGTTTTCAATTTTATCGATTAATTGATATCGATTTATATTCGACGTACGTTCGAACATTGTTCAAAAATGATGCATTTTTTTGTCGCATTATCGTGTCGATATTTATCATCAAAATGTTCGAATTTGCACAATTTACATTTGTTAAAATTTATTCGACGAATTCAAAAATGTCGTTAATCGCGAAAAAAAAAAATTTGATCGAAAATTCAAATCAAATTTTTACAAAACACAAAATGTCGATAATGTCGTTGTGTTCAAATTCAAAAAAATTTGATAAAATTATTGTTTGACAATTTGATGAAAAAATCGCAAAATTATGAAAAAAATAATAAAAAATGTTTCGATGCTCGTATTGAAACGACAATCATGATAATGCAATCGAATAATGCATATAAAAATTGCGATTTTTAATTAATTTTTAACGTGTTTTTTGAAAATGAACTTTATCGACAAAACAAAAAAAATTCGACGAACAAATACGACAAAACGATATCAAAAAAAATGCGCAATCGAAATCATACGTCAAACAATTAATTTCGAATTTTCGCAACAATCAATGTATTGAATATCAAAATTTGTTGATTTCATTAATGATTCATTTTAATTTCAAAACGATGAAAACATTGAACGAACGCAAAACGCAATAAAAAAATATTTGTATTCAATGACGAAATTGATCGCGCAACGCGTTTTTGATGATATAAAAAGTTCGCGTATTGAAAACGACGAATTCTGTTGACGCGATGAAAAAAATGCGAAAAACAATTAAAAATTTTGCATTTTCGCACAATGCGAAAAATCGAAATATTAAAATCGAATTTTTCAATGCGATCAAAAAAAAAAAATGCAAAAAGCGACGACGATGACGAAAAAAAAACAACGTGAAAATTTCGATGACGAGAACGAATTCGAAAATAACGAAAATACGAACGATGCAAATTTTATAATGTTCGATTTTTAATTTAATTAAATAACGAATATGTATTATCATGATATATTATCATTTGTTTGTAAATAATAATCAATTTTTCTTTTTTTCAAATTGCATTATCAAAATTCATTATTCATTATTCATGTTTAAAATTTTTGTAATTTTTTTTTTTCAGTAAAGTTTGTAAGAATAAAATCTATTTTTATTATTTTTATCAATAATATTTCAAGTCAAATCAAGTTTTTCAAATCAAATTTCAAATTCAAGAAAAAAGTTTGATTTGACGTCAAAACAAATTTCAAGTCGAATATGTCGATTTGAATTTGAATTTGACATTAAAATCAAAAATTTGAACTTGACGTCAAGACAAATTTCAAACTTTACATTTCAAACTTGATTCGATTTTTTCGAATCAAATTTTTGTTTTTTTCAAATTCTTGACTCGACGCGATCAGTTTAAACAAACATATTCAATCGAAAATTGTATTCAAAAAACGACGTTTGCAAATGTTAACGTCGTTCGTATTTATCGAAAACAATCGTTTTTCAAAAATTACTAGAAAATTTTTTGAAATCTATTGAACGTCGAATGTTTTTGAAACATTATAAATATTTTGACAACATTTTCGTCGACGACTCTGAAAAGATTTGACGTTTTTCGATTATAACATAAAATAAAATCTCGACTTTTTATTTTAAATTTTGCATTTGAAAAACTCGAATCGATTTGCGATACGAAAATTCAAAAAAATTCACGATCAATTTTCAAATAAAATGATTGCCAAAATGTTCTTTTTCATCGATTAAAATTTTTTTGTTTTTCAACCAGATATCGATGATTTTAAAAAAAAACAATCGTCGTATCAGATGATTGAAATTTAAACGATAACAAAAATCGAATGTCATTAATTATCATCAAAATTTTGTTCATATCATCAAATCATGACGACGAACAAAATTTTTTATTGAATATTATCGAATATTTTTTTGAAATTTTTTTAAAAATAATTCGTTTATTTCTAAATGTCGAATTTCAAAAACGAAACGTGTGACTTCAATAAAATGTCGTTTTATTCATTTCTTCAATCAAAAACTTTAAGCTCTTGGACTGTTTCAAATCGAAATCGTTATAAAATGTTCTCGTTGTAGTTGAAACAATTTTTCGCGAAATGATTTTCAAAATTTGAAATCAACAATTGTCAAAAAATTAAAAATAATTCGAAAACAATTTGAAAAATTATTTATACATATTAATTATTTTTGAATTTATTGTCAAACGTTTCGTAACATTTTTTTTTTTTTTTTTTGCGAACGTCGTTTCGACGATTCGTCAAAATCATAAATCAAAAACGTTGTTTGAAAATTTTGAAATAATCAATTCGATTTACGTCGAAAAAAAATTTCGCGATCATCATTTTTCGATTCAGTTGATGAGTGTTTATTGCATTTGATATACTTCGATAAAATGATCGACGTTAACAATTTTTGAAAATGTTTTTGATTCAATTTTTTCCAGATATAAAAAGATCTGGAATTATTTTCATGAATTGAAAAGTTTGACATTTTGACACTTCTATTCTTTTTATCGATGAAAACGAATGAAACTGAAAATTGACGTTGTTGTAGTTTTTAAAAATTTATTTCGTTTTGCAGCTCAACATTGCGATTGATCGAAAATTTAGCATTCTCGATTTTGAGTCTAATGTAAATTTGAAAGATGAACGTTATGTTGTAAAATTACGTCGAAAAACGTATTCATCTAACGTCGCAATTGTTTAATTATCGTCTTTACATTTTTCATTTATTTGAGTTTTGCAAATTTATCGACATTGAGTTGATTTAATACGTTTATTTTCTCGTCGAAGTAAATTGACGATTTCAATTGTGTTTTTTGTTTTTTCGACTTTCGAAATCGAGAACGAGTTATAATTTTCAAACGTTTCAAATTTTTCAAAAACAAACTGAAAAGTTTTTCGCGTTACGATCGATCTTCAATTGATTCATAATTTGCAAATCGAAAATTTTTTACGAAATCGATGTTGAAATTGTTCGACGATACAAATGTTTATTTTTTATGTTTCGTATCATTCGATTTGTAATTTGCGTTTTTCGAAAAAATATCGTAATTTAAAAAAACGTTTTTATCAACCTGAATGAATTCGACGATAATTTGATTATTTCGAAAAAAATTGCTAGTTGTTGAACTTGACTAAAAATTTTGCGCTTAAACTTAAACGAAATGATCACAAAAAGATTTGATAAAAATAAACATGATTGAGATTTAATGTGAAAAAACGATTTTTTGAACGTCAATGAATTCGACAATAAATATTCAAAATAGTCGTGTTTTAAAAATTTGATCGTGAAAAAAATTCAACGAAAAAATTTAAACTAATGTTAATATTTCGATGAACAAATACGTGACAATTTATGATGAATAATTTCTGATGAAACGATGAATGTTGAATTTCGATTTATCGTATAAATGTTTGTTGATTGAAAATCTGACGACTATTTTGCAACTCGTTTTTCGATATATTCAACTTGATACATCGACTTTCGCGATAGACAATTTCTTGAAAATTCTTGTACAATATCGATTAAAGCGAACTAAAATTTTTCTTTTTGTTGATTGTTGAATAAAGTTTCGAAAAAATTTTTGTTCAATCTGACTTTGAAAATGACGTTTAAATTTCGTGATTGATTTGAAATTTTGTTTATTGAATAACGATTGTCGAAATTGTTCGAGCAATCTGAAAAAATGAATGATTTAGAAATAATGTGAAATCAAACATTTCAATTGATTGATATACATAATTACACGAAGATTTCTAAGTGAAAAGCAAATACATGAAAATCTGTAAAACATATGTAAAATTAAATCGTTTGAATGCGTCAAAGCGAATCTCGATTATAACGAAAATTCGACGATGTTAAAATTCAAAATGTTAATTCTAGTGAATGATCGGATGTTGAATCAAATGTTGAGTCAAGATGTTGAATCGAATGCACGCTCGTTCAAAATAACGAATTCAAATTTGAATTGATTTATTTAAAAAAATTGACAAAAAGTCAAACTTCAAAAAAAATATTTTCTGTTGAAAAATACAAAAAAAATTTCGCAAAAAGATAATCAAAAAAACATCAACGAATTTATAAATCTGACAAAAAAAAAATAATGCGTTTTGTTGAATTAATGTAAAAATTAATATTTTTAATTTTCACATTATGTTATTAAAACAATAATTCAATAATAAATGATTTTCAAGATCAAATTATTAATGATTTTTCAATAAATTAAATGAGAATCAAATTAGCAATTTTCGTTATTAATTTAGTATCAATTTCATGTCAAACAATAGTATTCAATGTCGAAAATACAACAAATTTTGCAATATTTCAAAATAATCAATTTCATTGAAAATATTCAAATCAAATCAAAAAATTGAACGAATTGCATTTGACAATATTCAATATCTTGATACAAATTTTTCGAACATTTTATCTATTTTACGAATTCTTCGTTTCGTTCTTATTTATCGATTTCATTTTACGAATTCGTCTATTTATCAAAAATTATTTCACGATATCGAAATCTCTCGAAAAAAATTTATCGCGCAATCAAATGACTGTTTTTATTTTTATTTATCAAAAAACGAATTCGTTTTACTTTTAT
Source organism: Physcia stellaris (assembly GCA_018902385.1). Taxonomy (NCBI): domain Eukaryota; kingdom Fungi; phylum Ascomycota; class Lecanoromycetes; order Caliciales; family Physciaceae; genus Physcia; species Physcia stellaris. The sequence goes on along the minus strand of JABSSW010000031.1, from coordinate 534,221 downwards.
TTTCGTTCGTCAAATCAAATCGACGCTCGTTTTTTATTTTTTAAATTTGATTTTTTATTTTTTTCATGCTCTTTGCGATCATTTCGAAAATCATTTTATGACGCAAAATTTGAAAATGTATAACAACGTCAATAAACAAAAAATGTCAAAACTTTTAATTACAATACATTAATCAAATCAAAAAAGATTCAAAAATTATATCATTTGCGTAAAACGAATTGCAAATAAAAAGCAAAATCAAAACAAAATTGTTGAAACGAACAAAAAAATTCGTTTTTTCATCAAACGATTTTTAAATTATTTTTGCAAACGTTGCAAAAATAAATTTGAATTAAAACTTTAATCAAACTGCACGAACATATTCGTTCGACATGCAAAAAGTCGAAATTTGTTCAAATCGACTCGCGATCAATTGTTTTTTCTTCTGATAAAATTGAGAATCGAATCGTCTATGTTTTTTTTCGTCGTCTGAATCGATAATCTTTTCAAAATTTCTTTCGAATTTTATCTTTTTTTGTTAATCATCGATTTGTAATCATTCGTTCAAAAGCGTATCATTTATTTCGTCGAAATTATATCAATATAATTTACGATAAAATCGATATTTAAACAGAAATAAAACGCATCACGATAACATTTCAATCAAACGATACGCAAATCTCGTTTCGAAATTGCGAATCAAAATCGATCGATTTAAATATATTTTTGAAGAAGCTCGCAATTTGTTGCAAAAATTATTCGTTTCATCGTATTTAAACACATCGACGACGATTTAAATCGAACGATCTTTTCGTGTTTTGACGTTTCAAAATCAAATTTTTTTTTTTGTCAAAACAAATCAAATATTGTTTTTCGATATTTTGACAAATGCAATTTTAAAAACAATTGACGAATCTGATTTCAATAATCGAATCAAATCGCATTAAATCATATTTGATTTCAACGAAAACGATTTCGTCAAAAAAATCGAATCAAATTCGAAACGATTTGAAAAACAACAATCATGTTCGCGAAAACGTTTCAAAAATTTTCGATTTCGATAATGATTATCGATTTCATTTATTTTTTTGTTTTCTCGATTTGCTTCGATGCGTCTTCGAAAACATTTTCGCGTTCAAAAGTTTTTTGCAAACAATGTCAAAGACGTTTCGTCATCTATTGATTTATCGATTGACAAAAAATGTTTCAAAAATTGAAAACAATGAAATATTCAAAAACAACGCTATTGAAATTTCGTTTTTTTTCGTTTTACTTTGAAAAAATATTGATTTTTTCTCGAAAAAATATTATTTTGAAATCAGTTGAAACATGTTGTTTGTTTGTTTTGTTCGTTCGCTTTTTCTATTAATCGTTGATCGATTTGAAAAATTTATAAAATTTGTTGTTTTAAATCAATTCGATGTTTCGTCTTTTTCGTTCTATTTCGATTTGAAAAAAAATTCAAAAGTTGTTGTATAATCAAACGATGTTTATTTGTTTTATTGTTTAACGAATATGATAGAAATTTATTTTTAATGTGATTTCGTCGATTTACGCAAATATGATTATCGTTTTTAATTTTTATTATTTTTGAATTTACAAATCGCTCGATAAATACGAGAAAGAAAAATAAATAGAATACAGTTTTGACAATACAGTTTCGAAAAAACGTATTTTTCACATATTGTACGAACAGTTATTAAATCGTAAAAATATCGAATAATATTTTTCGAAAAAACGTATTTTTCAAATCATTAACATACTCGACAATACAGTTTCGAAAGAACGTATTTTTCAGATACGACTTTGAAATTTATTTAATATCGTTTATTTAAAAAAAATTCGTATTATGCATTATTACATATCGATTTTGCAAAGCAAAAATTCGATTTATTAAGAACAAATAATGTTGAAAATATCTGATTTTTCAAATACTAATCGATTTGATTTTTGACAAATTTTAATCAAATCAAAAAGTTCGAATTTGCTTTTTGCATCGATGCATGTTCGTCGCATTCGAAAAAACATTATTTTTTTTATCGATTTCTCGATCATTTTCAACGACGTTTTGACATTTTATCGAAAATATTTTAAACTTTTCATTCAGTCAAATTAACGCATAGAAATTCGTAAATTCGAATATGTCGCAAAAAGTATTTGAAAAAATTTGAAATTCAAAAAATGATGTTTCATCAAATCATTATGTGATTTCGCATTTTCGATAAAATCAAACGCATTATTTAAAAATCGATACTTGTTTCATTATGTATTTTTCATTCATTCTAATATCGACGAAATTTTACATTTCGATGTTTCATTTACAATCGAAAATGATATTCAAAACGTCGAATTTTTCAATTTCGAAATTTTACAATCGAATTTTGATTATCATTTGTTATTTCAATAATTATCGAATTTCGATTCGTTTGTTTTTTTATTTTCGCATCGATACATGATCGATCATTGAAAAAATTTGCTCGAAAATTTCAAACAATACATCGTTGAAAAAAATCGTTGAAAAAATTTTATCGAAATTCAATATCGTTGAGAAATTTCAAAAAATTTCAAATCAAACTTTTGATTCATTAAAATTTGATTTAAAAACGATAAACGAATATCAATTAAAAAAAGTATTGTACAATTTTTCAAAAAAGATAATCAAAAATCAATGATATAATTTGACGAAAAAATTAACGAACGTTGAATTTTCGTTTTGAATTCAAAACAAATTTCATTTCATATGTTATTAAAACAACGAAATTTTATTTTCGCAATAAAATCAATCACGTCGATGTTTTTCAAAAATTTTCGTTTTTTCGTCGATATCGATTTTCGATTTCATTTGATCGATTTGTTATTTTAACGAACGTCGAATTTTTATCAAAATCGTTGAATCATTACACAATCAATTAATCATCAAAAACGTTAATTCGAAATTTATTGTCGACGTATTTTGTGAAAATATTTTGTTATTCAAAATGCGCAAAAATTTATTTCAATTATTTCGTGATTTTTCAAAAAACGTGAAATGAATTTTCGAAAAACAAATTTCATCGAAATCGAATTTTTTTTTTCGAATTTCGTTAAAATCATTATCGATACGATAACAAAATCAAAATTCAATTGCGTCGTTGATTGTTGATCGTTTCGAAAAATTTAAACGTATTCGTTTCAATATATCAAAATTTAATACGTCGATTTTTTGCATCAATCAAAAATGCATAAACAACGATTTTATCAAACATGATTTTGAAAAAATTATAATCATTCAAAAATTTTTCAAAAATGAATCGATAAAAACATTTTGATCATTATACGATCAAATTTTGAAAAAATTCAAAATTTACAATCACAATCAACGTCGTTGATTGAATTTTGAAAACAAATTTTTTTATTAATCATTTTTTATCAACGATATATTGTAATACAAAAATTCGAACATCAACATTTACGTATTGCAAAAATCGAAATTTTATATATTTTTTCATGTTTTACATCGAACATGTTGTAATTTGCAAACAAAATTCGTTTCATTTGTTGAAAAAAATTAATCAAATTATTGTTCGTTTTTTTAAACAATGCAAATTTTAATTCGTTGATTTGTCAATTTTTACATGTCAAATTCGTCAACAAATTTGTTGTCAATATTAACATTCGAAAAACAAAACGTTTATTGAAACATTGAAAATTACATTTTCAAATATCAAAACAAATCAATCGAATATGTTTTTTTGCAAAACAACGAATTATACGTTTTGAAATTGCAATTACATCAAATGATTGCATTGTCAATAACATTATCATTGTCGTTCATTGTATGACATCGAAATTTGAATCACATGAATTTTTTTTTATTACGTCAATATTTAAAAAAATTGAATCATTTTTATCAAAACAATTGCAAAAATAATCATTACGATGTTTGCAAATTAATCAAAACAAAAAAAAAATCGAATAAAAAAAATATTTATCATGTCGAAAAAACGTTTCATATTATTCACATTGATTTAATATCAATAACGATCAAAATTTTTGAAAATGAACGTTATTACATCAATATTATCGATAACAAATTACGTTGAACGAAAATATACATCGTCAAAAACAAACACGAATAATTACAATGTTTTATTAAATACATCAATTGAATCAAACGTTAATTCGATGTTGACGTCAAAATCGTACGTACAAACTATTTTACGAATTTCGCAACAAAATTAATCAATTATTTTGACAATCAATATCATGAATCGTGTTTGAATAAACGTATTATTGATTAATTAAACGAAAACAATAAGTTTGCAAAAACAAATAAATACAAAATGATGAAATTGCAAACAATGTGCGAACGTCAAATTTCAAATCACGTTAATTTCGTCAGAAAATTAAAACATAATTCGATTCAAACATATTTGTTTAATCATTTATCATATCAATTATTTATTTGTCAAATTTATTTGTCAAACATGTTCGTAACATTATTTTTTTTTTTCGCGAACGTCGTTTCGACGATTCGTTGTTGTTTCGAAATTTGAAAACGTTGTTGAAAATTTTGTTGATCAATTCGTATAATTGCAAAATTTCAAAAATTTCACGATCATCATTTTTCATTTTTTAATATTTTATTGTCATTTCAACGTTCGATAAAATTTGACGACAATTTTTGAAAATGTTTTTGACACGATTCAATTTTTTATGCGATGTAAATTTTGATTGTAAATAACATCGAAATAATAATAAAAATTGAATTGTTGAATAAAAATCGTGAAATCAAAAACGAATGAATGAAAATTGAATTCGTGATTTCAAATATTAATTGAAAATAATTTCGATTAATGTTAACATGACGATTTTTTTTCAAAAACGACGACGATTCGTTGAAAAATCTGATTCGTTAACGACGATTTGAAATATTGAAATTAACGTTTTGAACGATTTTGAATTTGTTGTCGTGAAATAATTACGATGAAAATCGTTCATTACATCGCGAACATTATCGAATTTTTCGTTGTCGACATAATATCACGTTCGATTATAAAATCAATTTGATCAATTGACACGATATTGAAAACGATTGTAATAATATCGAAATTTCAAAATATCGTTCATTTTTCATTCGAAATTTTCGTTGATTATGACGAAATCGAAAAATTCATTGATTTGATTTTCGAAAAAATTACGAAAATTTTTGCGAAAAAATCAACAATGAAACACATCGTAAATTCGTATGATTTTTGACAATTCGAATCGATAAAAATTGTTTTTACGTTTTAATATTTTGTACGAATTTAATTTTTTGTCATCAAATTTGTTAAATGATTTGATCGTTTTGATGTTTCGTCGATTCAAAAAAACGAAATTTTTTCGACGTATTTCACGATTTTTCGATGTTTGTTGATTTGAATTATTATACGTTTTTGAATTATTTTTGCATGATTTCGTACGTAATTGAAAATATTTTGCATCGTGTCGATAATATTTTTTGTTTTGACGATCAAAAATCGTTTTTTCGTTGTAACATACGAAATAAAATTTAATGAAAAATTTATACGAAAATGAAAATTTTTATTGATAAAAAATGATAATAATTTTGTTGTTGCAAATATCGCGTTGTTGTTTGCAAATTCGATCATGAATAATTAAACGTTTTAATCGTTTTGCATGTAATTGCAATATTGTCGCAATTGTTTTTCGATATTTTGATTGATTTTTTCGATTTGTTTATCGATTTTTGAATAAAAAACGATAAAAAATTTATATTTGATGTCGAGAATTTTGCAAAATGTTTGTCAAACGAATGATATGAATTGAAATTTTCGATTTGACGTTATAAAAAAAAATAATTCATGCGTACGAAACACGTAATTGATAAATATTTTGATCGTGATTTTTGCATTTGTATTTTTATCGTCGACGATGCAAAACACGTAATGACGTTTTTTATTAAATTTGTCGATTATCGTGCAAATGACGTTGTGATCGTGAACGTCGAACAATTCGATAATAAAATTTATAAATATGTCGATTTAACGTTGCAAAAAAATAATCAAAAAAATGAATAAATCATTTTTTCGATTTTTGAAAATTTTCGTACGTTGACATTCATAACAATTGCGTACGTATCGACGAACGAATTTGCGCATGTTAAATCAATAATAATCGCGACGTATAAAATTTTTCATACGATTGAAATTTGAATGTTTCGAAATCGAAAATTCATGAATTTTTTTGAAAAAATCAACGAATAAAAAAACGTCGACAAACATTCATAATCGATCATTTCGATATAAAATATCGTTTTTTTCATTGCAATTTCGTAAATCGATTTCGTTCATTGATGTGAAATTTTGTTCGATGATTTCACGATATGTCGTGTAATTATCGTCAACTTTATTGACAATCAAAATTCGTTCGTAAATAAATTCGTCAAATTTTATCGCGTGAATTTCGAATCGTTTCGAAATGAACAATATTTGTTTTCGATATTGATGTCGTTTATCAATTTCGTTTTTGAATCGAAAATCAAACATACGAGTCAAAACATTTGTTTTAACGTTCTAAATTTCGAATTAAAACTGAATGACAATGTTGAATTTCGAAAAAATTTCTGTTCAACGAGTTTGACGAAAAGTAAAATTCTTTGACGTCATGAAGATTTTCTGTTATGACACAAGATCAAATTAAATAATATGAACTTAAATCAAATATTTTGACATGACTTTTGACAAAATTTTGTCGTTATCTCATATTAAATGAATGATAATCAGACAATTGACTCGAATTATTGTACATAAATTGACATTTTGTCGTTTATAATTTTTAAAAAAATCAATTCAGACTTTACGCATAACAATTGATAACATCATTCAAACGATGATTTGTACGTAAACAAAACGACATCATTTTTTGTTTTTTAACGTATCAATTTTCGAACAATTTTGCATTTTTAAACAAGTCATTTGTTCATCAATATTTTTTTCGTTGTCAATCGTCGAAAATTTTATTGTTTTTTCGATTTGACGTGTCGATCGAAATCAATCATCAACAACAAACACTCAGTTGAAAATGAAAATTTCAATTAAATTTTTCATTTTTTTTACAATTTTTAACAAAGACGATTGATTTTTTTTTTAAATATTCAAAACATTTCGATTTTTCGTGAAAATTCGCATTGTCATCGTTCAATGACGACGCATTTGAATGTCAATTCATTATCGAATTTTTGTTTAATTCGAACAATTCAATTTAACGATTTTATCAATTTTTTCATCAACAAATAATTTGTTCAACAAACTTTGAAAATTTCAACTCGTTTTTTTTTTCTTGTTTTGTTTATCATCATTTTATTTCAAATTTCAATACGACACATCATTTTCATTTAAATCATTTTGATTGTTTTCATATCACAAATCATTCGCATTGCGTTTGAATTATTCGATTACATCGATATAATTGATTCAATTTATTTTGTCAATATATTTGCAAAAATTACTATGAACAATATCGTAATTAATTGTTTTAAATCAACATCGTTGTCAATTATTAATCATTCAATTTCGACAAACATTGTTTATTCAACAAAGTGAATCGTCGACAAAATTCGTTTTCGCAAAAATTTTAAAGTTTTCGTGATCGTCATCGAAATGTATTGAAGCAATCAATCATTTTTCGATTGCATTAATGATCGAATTACGTCATTCATTTTTGATTTAAAATCGACGATTGCAAATATTTTTTTTGATATTTTTTACGTTTATTTTTCGAAAAATTTACGTCGTAAATTTCAAATCATTTCGTCGACGTCGTTTTTTCAACGACGAAACAACATTATAATTTCGTTGAACATCATTTTTCGAAACACAAAAAATATCGAATTTATTTTCGCATTCAATTCAAACATAACAAACGAAAATAACAATTGACAGAACACGAAATTCACGCAACAACAATGACAAATTTTTCAAACATTGATTACAAATGTTCGAAACGATATTCAGACAAAATTTCAAAACTTTGTCGAATCATCAAATTCAATCGAATTTTTTGACAATGACGATGACGTCAAATGAAATGTTCAAAAAACAAAATTTTTCGATTCGTGATACGAAAAAAAAAACGTTATTATCGACAATTCGATCGAATATTCGAACAAAAATACATATTTTCGAAATGTTCATTTCTATATTGAAAAAATTAAAAATATGACATTGTTTAAAAATGTTGATGTGATTCGAACAAATTTTTATAATTGCATGCGTGATCACGCATTACGATGATATATTGAAATCGTCAATGACGATTAAAAAAAATTGATCAAATTAAAAAAAAACGTAAAAAAATGAAAACGTTTGTTGTTAAAACGTTATAAAAAATCGTCGTCAACGACGTTGACGATGATCACGAAAAAAAATACATTATGAAAAATGTTCGCAAACATAAAAAATCATTCGATTTCGTCGAAATAATAATCAGAAATGTTAAATCGATTATGATGTCAATTTATTTACAATTTTATTTAATTTACAATGAATTGAAATTAAAATTTCGACGAAACTTAATTAAATCGACAGAAAAAATTATCATGAATAAGTTTTTTCAACAATTTGATGATAAGAAGAAAATATAATGAAACATTGAAAACAAATATCATTTTTATCATTCATTCGAAAACGATCATCGTTTTCAATTCATTTATCGTTTTCAAATTTTAATTTCATTTCGATTCGTATAATATTTTTTTTTCATCAATGAACGTAATGATTACGAAAATTTCAATGAATTTTTTTCGCAATCACGACAAACGCAATATTCAATTTCGTATCAATTTGACAAACAAAATAATGTTTACGTTTTTCAATAACAATAACGTTCGTATCAATTCGATTATTCAAATCGACAACAATCGACACAAAATATGCAAAAACGTTCATACGTAAATCAACAATATCGATTTCAACAAACGCAACAAAACGAAATTCAAAAAAATCGAAACACGTTCGATTTGCGATTTCAATATTCACAATTTTTACGTTTTAATAATTATTTTGTTGATTTTTCAAATTCATTTTCGTTTTCGTTTAAACAAAATATTTATTTTAATCAGAATGAAACGTTTAATCAAAATGAAACATTATATCGACGAGCGTATTTTGCGAAAAAAAAAACAAAAAACAATTATTCAATCGATGAAAAAAATTATCAAAATGATTACAACATGAATATTGAAAACGCGTCAAAAATATTTATGATAAATGATAAATATCATGACAAAAAACATTTCGAAATTCAGAAATTTAATGAAAATTATGTGATTCATGAATCATTCGAATATTTTGTGAATATTTCAATCAAACAAACAAAAATTTATGCATGCAAACGTTATCAATCGAAATTTTATTTTAACAACAAATTTCATCGACATTTGCGTTCGTGTCAAACAATTTCGATTAAATTTGACACATCGTCGACGAAAAATGCTCATAATTATCAAACATTTATCATACAATCAAACGTCAAAACAAATACACGATTTAATTTCGAATTTCGTTCGTGACGTTACGTCACGATGAAAACAAATATAAAACAATTTTTTATTGATATGTGCGTCGATATCGAATGCGATGCATTTTTAATCGATCGTAAATTTTTGATGCAAAAAATATTTGATTACAAAATACATGCGCGACAAATTATAAAATTTTTCAAAATTCGCGACATCGAAAATGTCGTCGTCACAACAATTGATCATATTTCATTAATTTTTCGTGTTTTTGAAATTTCGATTGATGACGACGATGCGATCGTTACATTTACGCGACAAATTTACATAATAAAAAAATTAAAAACAAAAATTTTTTTAAACAATGATATATTGAATTCAAAGCAAATGAATATAAATATAAACAAACAAATCGTCATTATAAAAAATTGCAAAAATATACGAATTAAATTAAATATCATTAATGTTGAATCACAAATCAAACGCGTTGTTCGTGTTAACGAAATTATTAAAATTTCAATTAAATCAATTTTTACAATTTTTTTCAAATTACGTGAAAAGAATAGTTTATTTATTGAACGCGATTTTATGTTCACGTTTTCACGAATTGAACGACTAAATCAAAATGAAAACGTTTTTTTTTATATTATCGATGTTTATACAAAAATCGTTCAAATTTACAACATCAATTTTGAAAATGTTTACATTTTCAAAAATACGCGTTTGAAATTCGTACAAAAATACGAAAAAAAAAAAATGTTATTTAACTAATTCGAAATACGTTCATTTAATTGTTAATGTTCATAAATTTGTTTCTAAAAATTGATTCAAACAAATTTTGAAATTTAATGTTTCGATTATAACAATTGACGCGATTATCGCGATTAATTATAAAAATTTGCACGATGCGATCGCGATTAATTTCGTCGCAAATTTAATCAATTTTGCGTTCAATTTTGCACGCAATTTTAACGATTTTACTGTTGTAAATTTTAGTATTAATACGAAAAAAATGTTGTTTGTTGAAATTATTGTTTACGATGACGTTAACGTTCGAATTAAATTTGCAAACGTTGCGTTGAACTATTCAAATTTATGAAACGATAATGAATTTATCGTGCGAATTTCGAAAAATGAATGAATGTCAATTGAATTCAAATTCGACGCGAAAATCGACGCAACGAAAATTTATTTTTTGAATTTCGCAAATCGAAAATTAATTGATGAAATTTTCGATAAATTGCACGTTCAAAATCGCATGAAATATATCAATCAATTCATTTCGCATGATTATTTTGTTTTCGTCGTATAAAAAACAATATTTGAATCGAATGATTCAAAGCGCAAAAATCGAATCGTCGTCGATATACGCGAATTAAACAAAATCATTATCATCGATTTTTATTCAATGTTTTTTCAATTTGACATTATTGCAATCATCGTCGAATGCAAATTTATTTTCGTTTTCGACGCAACGAATTTTTTTTACAATGATTGATAAAATTTGCAAACAAACATAAATTTATCGTCGTTTCATATAAAAAACAAAAACAATTTAACGTAATCGTGATGAATTTCAAAAATTCATCATCATACGTACAACGACAAATCGATTTTATTTTTCGAAATTTTCGCGAATTTGTTCGTGTTTACGTAAACGACATTGTCGTTTTTTTCAATATTTTTAAAAAACATATGATTCATTTACATTCGATATTCGAACGATTAAATATTTATAAAATTAATTTGTCGTCGAAAAAATCGTTTTTCGATTATTTTACGATCGCATTTCTTGATCAAAAAATTGACGTTTTTGATTTCATTATCGCAATCGATAAATTGAAAACAATAATTAAATTGAATTTTTCATATATTTTGAAAAATTTGAAAATTTATTTAAATTTAACAAAATGATTACGAAATTTTGTCGCGTTTTACGTTCAAAAAACGAACGCGTTATAACGTCGCAAAATTTTATTTTTACGTCAATTTTCAAATAACAAAAAAACGATTCGCAAAATCTATTCGCAAAAAATTGTAATAAACGATTTTTCAATTGAAAAATTAAAATCATATCGATTATTGCAAAAAATTTTTAACAAAATTTCATTTTTGATACATTTCAATTTCGATCGAAAATTGTACATCGACATCGACGCGTTTAAACGACGCGAATTCGACGCGATGATTTATTATTTTAAAACAAACAACAATTCAAACAAATTCAAACGTAACGACATCGAATTCATTTTATTTTTAAACAAAATGTTGAACGAAATCGAAATCAAATATTGATTTATTGAATTCGAAATATGTGACTTAATATGAATTGTCAAAAAAATTCGACATATGATAAAAACAATCAAAAATATCATTGTCGTTTTTACGAATTATGTCGTCAATATTTTTATCGTTAAACAAATCACGATGAATTTCAACAACATCGATAAATTCAATTTTCGTTTCGTTCGTGTTTCAATTTATTTGTCACAATTTAAATTGAAAATGAAATATAAATCAAAAAAAAAATCATGTCGTTTCGAATGCGTTATCAAGATTAATTTTTGAAAATGAACAAATCGACAAAAATTCAAAAAATAAATTTGATTTGAACACATATCATGACGAAATAATCGATTTTTCGAATAATTTCGATTATTACGTTTTTCAAAACATTTTTATCGCAATGTCGAAAAATTTAAAAAAAAATCAAAAACGAATATCAAAACGAAAAAACGTGACGAAACATGATCACGATATTAAAATCGTTGACAATTCGAATGCACGAAAAAAAACAAAATTTGTCGATTCGAAATTTTCAAATTTCGTCGTCGTTCGAAAACAACGTAAAAAATCGAAACGTCAATGAGTCAAAAAATGACGATACGAAATTTATATCAAAAAAATTCAAAACAGAAATCAATTTCGCGATAAATACGAATGACATTATATATCATGTTAACATTGATTCGCGTCGATCGTATATATCGATCACAATGAAACGCGAAATATTTCGTTTAATTCACGATCAAAATCATCATTCGAAAATTCATCGATGTTATGACAAAATTTTCAATACGTTATACATATTTCGATTTTCGCGAAAAATCAAAAAATACATCGAACATTGTTTTATTTGTCAATTAACATAAACAAAACGATATCGATCGTACGAAAAATTGATGTTTATCACGTTCGCGTCGCGTTCATTTCATATCATTGTTATCGATTTTATTTTAATTATATTTGATGAAATGAATATTGTTATGTTCGCAATATGTAAACATTTTCGTCGAATTTTATTGATTTTCGAATTTCGACAAAAAAATTTATGAAACGAAAAAATGAATCAACGCATTATTGAACAAATTATTAATAATCGATTGAGAAATGTTTGAAATTATAATTTCAAATCGCGATTCAAAATTCATGTCGAATTTTTGACAAATATTTTTCACAAAATTAAACACGAAATTGTTGATTTCAGTGATTTATCATTCGCAAACGAATGATTCGTTAAAACGAATCAATCAAATTGTTGAAATTGTTATCAGATATTTCGTCATCGAATTTTCGAACATCGATTACATTTTAATTTTTTCAACAATTCAAATTCAATTAAACAACACGTTTAACATCGTTACAAATTTATCATTCAATGAAATCATATACGAATTCAAAATCAAAAACGCGATATCAAGTTTAATCGCATTTAACACAACAAAAATACAATTTTTGTCAATTTAACGCATGAAATATTAGCGAAAAATTGTCGATGTCACGAATTTTGCGATTGTCAAAATCAAAATATATTATGATTCGCGTCATATTTTTATTCGATTAAAACAAAATGAAAAAATTTATTTATAATTCAACAAAAATTACAAACTGTTTGACAAATCAAATTCGAAATTATTTCAACAACGTTGCGAATCATTTCGAATTTTTGAACGCATCGAACGTTTCGCGTACAAATTGAAATTGTCATCAACATGACGAATTCATTTCGTCGTGTTTATTGCACAATTCGAATTAACATTTGTCGAAATTGATTTTTACAATCGTTCGCGTTTTCATTATTTTGACTTCATTGAAATCGAAAACGATACGAATCAATACAAATTTTATGAAATTGAAAAATTAATCGAAAAACGAATTAGAAAATACAACAAAATTTTCGTAATTCAATATTTAATCAAATGAATCTTTTATGAATCGAAATATGACGAATGACGATTCATTTTCGAATTACAGAATTTTCAGAATTTCATTGAACAATACGAATTCAATCATTCGCAGAATTTTGATGATCGCAACGACAAACGAAAAACGAAAAAAAAATAAATTGATGCATGATATGATTACGCATGATAATAAAACATGAAATTCAATAAAAACATTGATTTTTTTTTTGATTGACAAATTGTTATGACACAAAATCAAATTAAATGATATGAATTTAAATCAAATATTTTGACATGATTTTTGACAAAAGTTTTGTCGTCATTTCATATTAAATAAATGATGATCAAACAATTGATTCGCAATTATTGTACATAAATTGACATTTTGTCGTTCATAATTTCTAAAAAAATCAATTTAAACTTTACGCATAACATTTTCAGACTTTTGTGATCGATGAAAATTTTGATCGATTTTTCAATATTTTCAAATTCAAAACGTCAATGTTTCAAACAACGAATAATGATCAACAATTTTTTGTCGTAAATTTCGTAATTGCATTCGATTGAAATCATGTTGCGATTATAAAAAACAACAAAATGCAGAACTTTTTCGTCGTCGTATTGAAATAATATTTCGCATTGACGTAATCAAAAAAATCAATTTTCAAAATGATTTGTTTGATTCGATCGTAATGTCGTAATATGAAAATTTTCGTCATCGTTTTCTTGAAAAAATTGAAAATTTTTTCGATTTCAACAATTCATTCGAAATTCACGAATTTCTTGATCATTCGAATAAGAATTCGAATGTTTTTCGAGAAATCACGAATGAATCGTCTGTAAAAATTGACGAAATTCACGAAAATTTGCATTTTTTTCAAATTTGTAAAACGTTTTCAATTGACAATGATTTTTATTTTTTTCGAATTCATGCGAAAATCATTCATCGATAATATGACGTTCGAAAATGTTATTTCTTTTTTGAAAAATTCGCATTTTTCAATATTCATTTATAATTCGATTTTTTTGAATTTTTTCAACATTTTACGAACGTGAACGATGTGTTTTTTTTTTGAATTTGTTGTAAATGAAAATATCATCTAAATAAATTTGACAAAAATTCTTCAAAAAACTGAATAACAAATCGTTTATGTAATGTTGTCAATTCGCGAATTCGTTGATCAATTCGAAAAATAATACTCGATATTTATATAATTTCATGAAAATAACGAACGTGATGAGTTTTTCATTTTTTTCATTCATTCGAAACTTGTTGAAAATCGATATAATATTCAATTTGATCAAATATTTGCAATTTTGCATTTTGATTAAAATTTTTTCGATCAAAAAATGAAATATCGATTGCGTTTCGTGATGTGATTAAATCGTCGATAATTCACACACAAACGTAATTGATCGTTTGATTTGATTGCAAATAAAACGAACGAAACGTATGCAATTTGATTAAATACGATAAAATTTTTTTGAAAATTATTTTTCAAATATTTTTTGAATTTTTGAAATTTGAATTCGAACAAAAAATATATTTTGTTTCGAAACAATGTATTGTTATCGTTTAAAAATTCGATTTTGTGATCGTAAAATCGATGCGATGACAATTCAATTGTTTTTTGAAAATCGAATATTTTTGACAAATGTTTGAAATATTTGAATATTTTTTTCATTATGCGTTCAAAAATCGATTTGATTTGTTCGTGTTTCAGAATTTTTTTGATCATGACAACAATTTTCAACGATTCAAAATTTGTTCGCAATGTTTTGAACGCGAAATCGATTTGATTGATCGTAATAAAAAAACATTGCATTTTTTGTTTTTTATTTTTGAAATCGACGAATAAACAAAAAAAATTGCATCAATTATCGCGATATTCATTGAATTCTTTGAATTCAATTTCGATGATAAAAAAATTTCGAATTGTTGTTTTTTGATTTTTCAACGTTTGTTGCGTTGTTTTTTCAAATTTTTTTTTTGATAAATGTCGTTTTCGTAATTGTTGTGATATCAATTTTTGAATCATTTGATTTGATAATTAACGATTCGTCATCGTTATCGACGTTCGAATGAATTGAATATTCGAAACATTTCGAATCGAATACATTTGATTCATTTTCAATTGTAAAAAACAAAAATTTGATTTTGAAACGAAACAAAATGATATATCGAAATTTTATCATCGTTATATGTTTCGAGTCGTTTTTTTGCGATAATAAAGTATCACGACGTTAATTAAATACATTTTATCGACGATTTGATTTAAAACTTTTCAAACGTCGAATTTAAACAATTTGATTGAATATATTGTCATGATGATTGCATTTAAACGATTTGAAAATCAATTTATCGTAAATCATGTTCAATATGATTTCATGTTTGTTCATTCACGATTTTTTTAAAATTATCGAATGATTATTCAAATCGATGATTAATAAAAAAACGATCAATTCGAAATGCAATTTTATCGTTAATTTAAAATATATGACATGAATTATTGATGAAATTTGACGATCGTCGAATTCAATCAATGATTTCGATTTCAATAAAAATACGAATTTCATGTTCAACATGTTGCATACAAATTGCGCGATTTTTTTATCAATGAATGCATAATCAATTGCATCAATGTTTATTAAAATTTCTAATTTATGTTTATTATCGTTGAATGATAACGTACAATTGATGATTAAAAATCGCTTAATGAAAAAATCAAACAAATCATCGTTATGAATAAAAATTTTTTTTAAACATTCATCAATCGCGTTTTTGATATGAATTATTAATTTTTCGAATCAAAATCATTCGATTCGACGATTAAATTCATATACGATATTTGCATTTTGTGTCAATAACGTTTTTAATGTTTGTGAACGTTCGAACATTTTTTTCAAACGTGATTCAATTCGTCACATGTGAAACATTTGTTCGTGACGATCAATTTATCAATCATCGAATCACGAAATTTGATTTTCACATTGAAATGAAAATGAATCGTTGATTTCACAAAAAAAACGAATGTAACAAATTTCGTGAACGATATCGAAATCGAAACGACAAAAATGAATTTGAATTAAAATAATTCAAAACGTTGTTGACGTGTTGTCGTTTTTTTTTTTCTGAAACTCGTTTGTCGATTGTAAATTTGTTGAAAAGTAATTTTGATTTCGTCAAAAATGATAAATTCACGAAAATACACGTTCATAATTTTTTTCAAATTTCAGAATATTTTTTTCATTAATTTTTCAATCTTGATAGTTTCGTTATAATTTGTTGAATTATTGAAACGAAAAAAAATAAAATAAAACGATTGAAAATTTTGAATGTTTATGATCAATGTTCGAAATTGATTACGCATGTTGCGTTTAAAATCAAAATCATCGTAAATGTTTAACAAAAATTTCAACATCATAAATCAATTTTTGAAATAATTGAAATCGATGTTACGTATCGATTGAATGTGATCGTTAATTTCGTCGACAATTCAATCAATAACAAAAATAACGACGAACAAATTCGTATTGTAATGATCGTTGTTAATCGTCATTTTATCATGCATTTTCGTTTTTTACACACGTCAAATGAAATTCATTTCATCGATAAACGTGAATGAATCAAAATGTTTGACAAAACGACGTTTTTTTGAAACGTTGAAAACAAACGCATCGTCGTTATCGTTGTTTTCACGTTTTTTTTCGTTGATCGATAAAATTTGATATTTCAATTTCAACGCGTCGTATTTGTTTTGAAAAATATTATAAATGACATCGTTTTGAATTTTCAATGAACGTTTTTTTGTTAATTCGAAATTAATTTTTGCGAATTTGTTGATGTTGTTTTGAAATTCATTCGCAAATTTTTGATATTGATTAAAAATTTTCAAATAAATGTTTCGATTCGAACGCAAAACATCGAATTTTTGCAAAAAATTGACGACATGATTTTCGATTCATCATTTCAATTGATTGACGTTGATGACGTTCAAAAAATAAATGACATCGTCATTTTTCATCGATACATTTATACGCGAAAAAACGAATTTGCGACGTTTGAATTGAATAACAATTTTTTTTTCGTTGATGTTGTCGATTATTTGTTTCAAATAACGATCGATTTCGACACGAAAAATTTCAAATAACGAAATTTCAAATGAAAAAAAATTATGATGATTTCGAATCATAACGAAAAATAAAAAATTGACGATTGTAAATAAAAAAAATAAATTTGTTTGTTGTTCGTTTTATCGTTTTTTATTGTCGAAAATTTCGTCGTTATTTCGTCAAAAGAATTTTCAAATCGTTTGTTTGATTAACAAAACTTTTTGTCGTTTGTTTCGTCAAAAAAATTTGATCGATTTGAAATTTTATTTTTGAACGTTCACGTATTTCGACGAACGATAAAAATGAAAATTTATTGTAATATCATGAATCGTGTCTGAATAAACGTATTATTGATTAATTAAACGAAAACAATAAATTTGCAAAAACAAATAAATACAAAATGATGAAATTACAAACAATGTGCGAACGTCAAATTTCAAATCACGTTAATCTCGTCAAAAAATTAAAACATAATTCGATTTAAACATATTTGTTTAATCATTTATCATATCAACTATCTATTTGTTAAACTTATTTGTTAAATATGTTCGTAACAATCAAAACATTGAATTCAATTCAATTTCAACAAATGTTCAAAACGTCAATGATATAATCGAAACATATTAACGCATTTTCATCATTATAATCAAAACAACGTTATTGACGAAAAACATATCGAATTTTTTGTGATCAAACATCACACATGCAATGACGTATATCAAAAATCGACGTTTAATTTCGTATTTGAAAAATCAATCATCGTTCGAAAATATTTACGCACAATTTTCGAAATTGACGAACATATATTCATTCGAATCAATCGTTTACGTCGTCATCAACAAAAAAATCAAAAATCATTTGAAATCGAATGTCGAAAAAAAAATTTTTATCGAATATGACGATGACATTATTCATCGAATTTACATATCGATTAATCAAAAAATCGAACGCGTCAAAAATTTCGATATTTATAATTACAAATCAACATCAAAATTGACATCGAATTCGATGAAAATTTTATCGAATCAATTGTTGATTCAACAATGATGAATTTTTTTGTTATTCATATTGAGTTCATTGCAAAAAAACAAAAAATTTAATTTTAAATTTTTCAAAACATTGAAATTCGATCATATATCAAAATCAAATTTTCAAATATCATTATACAAAAATCAATGACGTCACAACAGCAAAAAAAATTTCAAAAAATTTTACAAAAATACGTTACAATGCGTTCAAACAAAAAAACAATTCGAATAAATTTTTTTATGAATTTTATCGTTTACAATGTCATAATTTTTGTCAATTTCACGATGTTTTATTTAGCAATGCGTGAATTGTTCGCAAATTGAAATTCAAATTCAAATGATTTAATTGTTTTGTTCGACAATGTTGTTGATTTTCAATCAATTTCAATTATAAACGTTGAATTTGATACGATCAATTTCGTTTCATTGTTGATCGATTACGTCGAAAACATCGACGTTTTTTCGTTTGAAAAATTCATAACAATGTTGACAATCGACGAGAAAAAATCAAATAATTACAACGACATCGCACGAAATTTTCATTTTTCACAATGATTAAAAACAATGAAAAAAAATTCGATTTTTTATCGAAAAATCACATTTGAAATTTAATAAATTTCACGTTCGATAAGAAAAAATCGTTGAACGATAAATGAATTTACAAATTCAAACGCAATGTCGATGACGTTATAATACGATACAAAATTAAATAATACGTCAAAAAATTTTTACAACAATACGACATTGATTTTGATTAAATTTTTGTTTTCGTCGTCAAATCAATGATTTTTCGAATTTTATTCGTCGTTGTCGTGTTTTTGAATTTGGAAATTGAACAAATGAACGTAAAAATTGCGTTTTTATACGAATTTATTGATTCAAATATTTACGTTAAATATTCGATTGAATGTGACAATGACAAAATTATTTGCAAATTGAACAAAACATTGTATGATTTGAAACAATCATTCAAATTATAATATAAACGTTTGTTCGAATTTTTTTTGCAAGAATTAATTTTCAATTTTTTCGACGCGAATCAAAACATATTCGTCACGAATGTTGATTTCAAAAATTTTATCATTATTACATGAATCGACGATATCAAAATCATTGTTTTCAATAAAATTATAATTAATAAAACAAAAACGAAATTCAATAACGTTTTTGATATAATTGATTTTGAATCAATAAATTTTTATTTTGATATAATCATTTTCAAAAATCGCGAAATGCACATAATTCGTTTTAATCAAAAAACATATATTCAACGCGTCGTTAAAAAATTCGATTTATAAAATACGAAATCAATGCGAATATTCATGAAAAAAACATTTGATTCAATTTTCAACGTTAATCAAATTATCGATCAAAATATCAAACAATATCAAACAATGATGAATTCAATCATGTTTGCAATGATAAAAATCAAATCAAATATAACGAATGCGATTTTCATAATCAATCGATTTGTTCAAAATTTCAATTTTAATTATATCAAAACAATCAAACGTGTTATAATTTATTTCAATTTCACGATCGATTTTTGCATAATTTACGACGATAATTTCAGCAAAAAATTAAACATCGAAACATATTGCGATGCAAATTGAATTCGTAACAAAATTTTCAAAAAATTCATCGAAACATATTTGTTTTTATTAAACGACAATTCGATAAATTGAATATCAAAATTTCAATTCATCGTGATTACGTTTATTTGCGTCGTCGAATATATGATCATATCATTCGTCGTCAAAAAAATTATTTGATTCAAACAATTATTCGTTGATTTACGAATTCAAAATCAATCAAACAATTACGTCAAAATTTTGATAAATATTGACAATCAAAACGTCAAAACATTCAATGAAAATTCGATACATCATGATCGCATCAAACACGTCGATATCGTATATCATTATGTAAAAAACGAAATTAAAAAAAAAATCGCGTTGAATTCAAATATATAACGATCGACATCATGTTTATCGACGATTTCATCAATTTTTAATTTTCGTTCAAATATCAACGATTTATCGACATGTTCGAAATGAATTAAACATCATGATTTTATATTTTTGCAAATTCGAAAAAAAATGTTGAAATAAATTCATCATCAAAAACAATGTCAAAACGTTATTTTGTTATAAATTAACGTGCAAATTCTGTACAATAATTCATATTCATCACATGTACGATAGATAGTATTATCATGAATAATAAACACGTTGCATTCTACATATCTGTAACAGAGACTGTGCACTCAACATATTGCTTGTACGTCGGTAGGCAGCTGACCATTTGGCGGGGTGGGGCAGTTAGCTCGCACTGATTGCGACCAGAGCTTTGGGGCTTACAGGTAGCGTCGACCACCTGGGGGCAACGCTGTTCCAGCGCCTAAGGGAGAGCGCCCGAGACCCGTCGAGGCTCGGGGACGAGCCATTATGCTCGACTCGTCGGAATACGCGAGTAGCGAAATAAGACCGCCAATTTGCTTCGTTCTGTTCTACCGTGTAGCTGAGCCTTGGGCTTTCCTGCAGTCAGCCGGGATATGATCTTGGCAGGAACGAGATACCTCGGATCAACGCTCATGGTTAATCTCTCGACCGAGCTACTTGTTTTCATAGGCTCGGATCTTGAGAAAGACGTTTGGCTCTCTGTTGGAACAACAGTCTGTCATAGAATTTTCGGGACAGCGACCTACTCCAGTCACCTTGGGCCGTCTCACTGCATGGAAAGGTCATACATTCGCCCCCATCCACAGCTCTGACAGTCGTAAGCCGTAGATACCTGAAACCCCAAGGCAGCGACGAAGTCTATATAAAGGCCCGGTGGTCTACACTTCGAGTCCCCAGATCATCGAGTTCCTCGCAACTTTTCCGTCCGCAACAATGAATATCTTACAGATCGTCGCTTTTGCGTGGGCAACCGCCTTCTCAGCCACAGCCCTGCCAGCAGCGTACGAGAATGTCGAGAGTGGAATCGGTGAAAGACAGATTATCTGCAACCGTGAAGCCAAGTAAGTTCCTGAACTTTGGAAAAACTTCTGCAGCGGCGGCTCTGCCCCCCGATGACCCCCACAATTCTACTGGCATTTCACTCATATATGGTAGACATTTTAAATCGTTGGATCCTCCTGGACCTGGTGCTGGATGCTAGCGGAGTCGAGGTAGCCATCAAAGGATTGGTCTGAGTTGGCATAGAATGTACGCCGAGTCTGATATTCTGACATGGCGCAAAGCTGATCGAGGACGCATCGAACTAGCTCGATTCGACAGAAAAGCATTCAGCTCGTGTCGCAGGATATTTCGAAATTAGAGTTTTGAATACGAGGATGGTTTTCTTCATGATAAATGAGTATTGCACGGGACTCTAGCAGATAGTTGGAAAAAGCATTTACACTTATCTATACCTAATATAGAATTGTATCTTACTATATTTGCGCTAATAACTTTGTGTTTGAATATTTTAACAATTAATTACAATAAAGTTATAATCGACAAATGATTTGTTAATCAAAAATCAATATATGTTATTGTGCATAATATAATTGTAAATCAAATCAATGATGTTAAAAAACAAACATATTTTTTATTCATCTTTGTACTTTTTATATTTATTTTTGTAAACAATTTTGTTACGGTAAAACCTCCACATAGGGCTGGAGTCAGGATATCTTGACAAGAACGGACTAGCGCCTTGGCAGCCTGGCCCATATCTCGCACTCTGCCTCCTAGATAGCAACAATTCAACTACTTTTACCACCCACTTATTACATGCCTTATTTTGCCCTAACAAATGGTAGCATCATTCAAGCACGATTCCTTGACTTCTATCGTCAAGAAGAATATACCTGCTTTGCCTGCAGACGAGCGAAGCCAATTCCGCTGCGAAGTAAATACCGCATAACAACAACAACAACGCGAAGCCAATACCGCCATTCGAATTGACAGCAGTCCTAAGCATTTCAGGCCTGCAATCAGTGTGCGAAAACATCAGAAACGAAGCCTTGAGCGAAATCCGAAGCTTCGAGCCAATAACACCCCGAGCACCGCTGCTGGTCAAGAATGACCACCTTCTAGGATCGAAACAATCAGTCAGGCCGACGTTAAACGCACCAGCGTCATCAGAAACGCACCAACATCATGTCGTCGTTCGTTGATCGATGTGCCTCCTTCGTCAATTACCCTCCTAGCCAATATCCTCCTCCTAGCCAACTCCTCAGCGCCAATTTCACCTCCAAGCAGAATCCAGATATACCAGGTCAGGTCTACTGTGACGCCTGCGGCATCAAGTTCTATGGATTCAAGCCCACCGAGAACCCGTACCAGAAGCATTGCGACAACTCCCCTACCTGCCCATGGGTTATCGCAGAACGAGCACCAAAAGCAATGCCAACACCCCCCTCTACACCGAAAGCAGTGGCCGCCATGCCTACACCCCCTGCAACACCTCCACCAGCAAGTGAGCCAGCATTGATGCTCACACCACCTGTTAGCCACCCAAAACCGACCTCGAAACCCTCACTTCCAGATACTCCACCTGCTACACCGAAGCAGTCACCTACTGAACCGACTGCAACACCAAGAAAACCAATATCCTGGGCCGAAATCGCCTCACGCCCAGTCATTGCATCAAAGCCGTCGCGTCTCCCAGTTCCCACACCAAAGAAACCATGCAAAGCGCTGGAGACTGCAGCAGTTGTTTGCCCGCCTACTCCGCCGCCTACTCCCCCTCAGAAGCCAGTACCAATACACCAACACCAGAAGCCTTACCTTACGATCCAAGACCTGTTCGAGATGTTTGCTGAGAAGCGCACGGAATCAGGCCTACAACATACCAAGAAGACTGAATCCTCCCCGAAGGTCTCCCGCCAGTCCAAGATCACGTCCTACTTCAGACCTACAACCAATCAGAGCATCACGATTAGTCAGGGCTCGAAAACGCCAAATCCGAGGAGTTTTCAGCAGCATACGCCCGCGGAATCGAACCGCGCCAAATCCATACCTCCCACCAAGTGGTCTGAGAAATCGGCCATTTTGCCTTACAAATCACCGACCTTCTCCCGCCTAATACCTCAGAGATATCAAGCATTTCGCCATATAAAATGCCAGGTGTCTCATACCTTCGGCCAATGGCTGCACCTTGCAAATCCTCTGCCTGCCTACCCAGTTCACCCGCCTTCTCGCATGCCTGCCGCATCTGCAGCGGTACTTTCGGATCCAACAATGGCCTGCATCGGCACCTACGAGCAATCCATTTCGACCATGCACCTCGCCATGGGTCTGAGAAGCATCGAGCGCCCGGGCGCAATACCATGGCCCGAGATCCTTGACCTCTTGATGGAGATACAGGCCATTTCCTTACTTCTTTTCATGTATTACTAATAGATTTCTCGAAGGATGGATCACAAGCCCGCCGCATGTGGCACAACGAGGGCGTTGTGGTCTTTTTCGTTCGGTGGCACTTGTTACGGTAAAACCTCCACATAGGGCTGGAGTCAGGATATCTTGACAAGAACGGACTAGCGCCTTGGCAGCCTGGCCCATATCTCGCACTCTGCCTCCTAGATAGCAACAATTCAACTACTTTTACCACCCACTTATTACATGCCTTATTTTGTCCTAACAAATTTGATAAATATGATGTTTTATAATTTTGTTTCAACTTTTTATTTTATTTTAACATTTTTAATCAATTTTATCGTAATTTTAAATATAACAATATTAAATTTTCAAAAATATGATTTGAAATTCTTTTTTTTATTCGTTTTTGTTGATTGTTTTTTAAATATTAAATTTTAAATAAATTCGAATTCGAATTTTCATTTTAAATTTACACGATTCGAAATAAATCATTTTTTCGCATTTAAATTTGTTCGTGAAATGCAAAGTTATTTGATCACAATAAAATACATTTTGTCGTTCGTTGACATGAGCGAAAAAATGAGAAAAAAATAATCATTGAATGAAAACGTCATGATTTCAAATTTACATTATCTATTTTAAATTTTTAAAACATTGCAAAAATTCTGTCAAGAAAAAATTTGTCAGTTTACATCTGAAAAGTTGAACGATATGCTCTCATTTCAATTTAAAGAGGAGCAAAGATGTCAGTTCTACATCAAAGTAGGGTATCCATTGAAGTTGTTCAACTCTACTACTAAAGGAGACACGATATCATCAAGCACCTTTTGCTGCACCTCCTCAACATCTAGACTAAGCTCCCGGACATCAAACGGCTGGAACAGACATCTCCTCACGGCTTCGCCATATGGGATACCCATTTCTCGATAAACACTGCCATGTAGTCTTGTCGCTGTGTTGACTCGCGTCATCGTGTCGTTGATGTCGCCGTCATTAGGCTTCCACATATCGCCCAACGTTCGGCCGAAGCAAAGCTCAACTAGTGCGAGGCCTAAAGCCAACAAAACGTCATTGCGAATCGTCTGAATGCCCAAACGAAGCGAATTCAAAGCTGGAAGCGCTGTACTGCAACACCGCTGCCAGGAGAGGTAAGGGCGCGTGTACTCCATAACTCCTGGCTGCCCTTTGGTGGAATGAAATAAAATGTCGTCGCAAGTCCAGTGACTCTTGAGCCATAAAGTGCCATCTAATTGAAGGACGCTGGATGCCAACGTAACAGCGATTTGTAGGCGATCTATTCTGAAGAGTCCTTCGTCCGGCGCGCGTTTCTGAGAACCTTTCAGGATCTGTCCGAGAGATATCGAAGAGTTGTCCGAATCAAGAACCGTGTTCACTCGGTAAAGCCTATGTTTATGCTTATCGTTGCCTTTGTCGATCAGCAAGCCGATCTCTTCATGGGTTCTATCAGGCGTGCGCAGAAGGCTGCAGAAATCTTCAATGCAACCTTGACTGATTTCGGCAGACGATCTCTCAATGAGGGTCTCCGCCAGGCTTAAATCGATCTCTGGTGCAAACCTAACAGCTCTATTTGTAGGTCGGGGGTTTGAACTGAACACTAACTCAGCAACAGCAGCAACCGAATAACACTAGCTCTTGACCTACTCTATTGATGTTAAAGGTCTATGAATTTCGTCGACAGTGACGCTATTTTCTAGGGACGGGATAACTTCGATTTCCTGCCAGCGCGATATTGCTCTTGTTTTATCAGTAATGTCAATCATCGACAGCAGCAAACGGAAGGAATATGTTGGAGGTATATTGCCCGCTTTAGATTCCTCTGCGGCTTGAGAGCGTGTCTCTAGCTGTAGGCTAGCCATGTGACACAGTTTGCAGGTGCATTTCCAAGCCTCCTCTGTCATGAAAACCTTGTACAAGCTTGCAGCATGTTTCCTAATCAGCTTTAGGTTTGCAATAGGACGTTTTGAGAGGCGTTTGCGTTTGGGCTCAATATCATTATTGTGCTTTGTGAATTTTTCAAGGTCTGTGTTTGCGTCGCGGATCTTGTCCAAAAGCTCTCTATACATGTTGATGGAGAATGTTACTTTGATTCTCTGCAGTTGACGTTCAAGGAGAGAATAATCGTCCCATTTATCCTGTAGAAAAAATTAAGCTGACACGAATTGGAGTAATTTAGGTTTAGCATATACCCTTCCTGCATTGTCGACGCCAAGCTTATCGCAGAGGATGTCAGTATTTGATCTTAACATCTTAATCGTCCTGAAGTATGAGTCGTATGATCTGTCAAGCCGCTGACGCAACTTCTCATCATACTCTTGTTTACTCCACAAATTTCCTCCAGGATCTCTCAGCAAAAGTTTCAGTTCTTCGTCTGAGGACACAATGTCAACCAGTAGCGCTTCAAGGGTGTTGTCCAAGTGGACCTTTGCCGACTCTAGAACATGGGCGTACTCCTTCAACTTGAGCTTGTACCGCTTCCAACGATGCATTGTTTCGGCGCCTTTGACAAGATGATTGACTCCGTCAATAAGAATTGGAAAGGCAGCGAGCGCCGCGCCAGCAATCTCGAAACCCGACATTGCTAAGCGGATCTGCAGAGGCTACCTTATTACCACGAGGATATGACTCTGGAAGAAGCTTGTAGGCAAGAAGCGTGATGCTTACACATTTCGTGGGGGCTACATGCATGGGCGGCAAAGCGTGTGCAGCTATTGGATATGAGCCATGCAGCATGACGCAACGTCAAGATGCCACCTTGCGGAGAATAAGGCGAGTGAGGGTCACCAGGGTCGGTGCGCCAAACATCTTCTCAAACCCTACAGTGACGCTTTACCTGCTTTATTAAGTAGTGGATTTCCACAATCCATCTGTTTGTTGGATTCGACAACGTCAAAGGAGTTTCTTTGGAAATTTCCGTTCTTTCTCATTACTCTCCATTGTCCCATGATCGGGACACCTTGTCGTAGATCCAAATCTGACCCTGACAGAAATCTGGGAATCCCAATGGCACTTTCTATCAAGACATCATATGATGCCTGCCGAAGGGCTTTCGATGACTTCATGGAATTCATAGAAGATCCAACGAAAGAGAATCCCGAAGAACTGCGGATCCAAACTTGGAGAGATGAGCTCGGGCGTCTGCGTATGTGGGCTGGAAATATCGGCGCTCATCAGTCAGGCCAATCTTCTCTAGACTTTCGCTTGAGAGACTCTTCGCATATCCGCGACAAGATTATAACACTGTTGGAAGATTTGCCTCAACGACTTCAGGATGTCAAAGAGGTGATCTTAGAAGGGGAAGATGAAGATTTAGTGAGTTTAGGGGAAAGTGACTCGGAACAGGAACTCTCACAGACGCAAATTCAACAACTTCGGGAAAACGTAGGAACGATCATCAATTGTCTTTTCGAAATGTCAATGCTTGTGCGAACGCCGGCTCGAAATGACCATCGAATAGGGTCAAACAAGGCAGACGTTGCTCACTACGAATTACATGATTGCAACCATGTGAGAAGTAAATATCCCGCGGCTGACGAACGACTTGTCTCTCGACTTGGGCGAGCCATTACACGTAGGCGGATGTATCTCAAGTATAGGGAGCGGCATGCTATGAAGTTGAGGCAGGGGCTAGACCCTGGATCCATCGATGATCACGGTTCAGATATTCTTTCTGAGACTGTTGCGACAGGTGTGCAAGCCCGTAGTATCAACTTTAACGATCGCGCATCCGAGTCGGGCTTTTCCGAAACGTCGTATGCACCCACCCTCATGAGTGGGGGCAACGTCACTATTCCCACACCCCCTAGAGCATCGCGAAACTGTGCACCATTCGAATGTCCCTACTGCCATTTCATCATTACCGTCAACAGTACCAGATCGTGGACCCGACATGTCTTCAACGACCTTCAACCTTATGTATGCACACACCCGGAATGCACGACTCCGGACATACTTTTCACTACAAGACATGAATGGCTGAATCATGTAAAAATGGCGCATTCTCATCACACGCATTCGGGAACTCACCTTGGGCATCAAGACCAGCAGCACAAATGCGAGCTGTGTGGGGCTTTCCTAGCCAGCGAAACCCGCCATACCCAGCATCTAGCTCGACATATGCAGGAACTTGCCCTCTTCATACGACCTCCAGATGAAGAAGACTCGGATGATGATAGTCACGATGGTGAAACGGGTTCCAAGCAAAGCGTTTCTTTATCCGATCGTAGTGACATCTATTCCAATGATGATAGCGATACATTGGAAGTTTCAAGACCAATGGACGAAGCGCATGCCTTGGATACCTGGGCGGAACGGGACGCAGAGGTCGACACTGACGGAAAGCTATATCAAGGGGTCGACACGACGCAGGAAAACGACAACGTCGGCGGCACTTCTGGAAAGAGGCTCCGTTCCGGACCTGGTACGGCTGGGGATAGTGAAGACATTAGTCAGGACCATACAGATCCAACAGAACTTACTGATCTGGAACCAGTCAAGCAGCTTATGGAAGACGCTGATGCAGGGAAAATAGATTTAAAAGAATCACAGAACAGGGATGAAGAAGAAGCGGATAAAGCCTTCGAGATGCGGATGCGAGACACTCTGCTCAAAGCAGGCTATTCTGAGGAGAGCATCGAGAAGACGCTGAAAGGCAAAATAAATAGTGCAGACAAGAGCGAAGGAAGGGACATTGTTGATCTTACTCGACCAACGTATGTGAAGGTGCATCGGAAACATCTAAGTCCAGATACTTTGGATCTGTATGGGCTCCCTTGGAAATGGGACAGGGTGAGTCTTCTACTTTCATGTCTAAGTCAATGTGTTGACCCCGCGCTAGAAGGATTCGAATCATATAATAATAAAACGGTGGGTTAGTGAGCAGGACCAAGATGTGTTATTTGAGCACACACGCAAGCTTCGTGAACCTAGTTTGCTTGATAAGGTCGGAGTCGAATCTGCCCATGCACGAGCACACGGAACCGGGAGCATAGAAGAAGTGAAAAGGAGTTCTCGTAGTGACAAGTCCAGTGCATCGTCGCTGAATTCTGGCCGACCAGGTAGCGGAAAGCGCCAAGGAAATCCCCCCAACCCGTTGTCAATGGCTTTTAAGGTCTTTTCAGGGGTGCAAGAATATGCCGCGGGGCAACGAAGAGAAGGAGAGGAAGAGGAAGATGACGAAGCGGCCAGTCACAGAATCAATGAAGGAGAAAATGCGAAAGACATAATAAACTTACAACGACGTGATTCTTCGTCTCCGCTGCCATTAGACCCTGAAATAGAACGAAAGTTGCAGCGATTGGCTGAGCTGGAAGCCCAAGAGGAAGAAGAAAGTCTCAGGCAGAGGTTAGAGGAAGAGCGAATCATAGAAGAAGACAGGACAGAGAAAGAGAAACTGGAGATGGATTCTCTAAGGCGACTGGTTAAGCTGGATCAGGAAGCAAGAGGCTTAGATAGAGATTTGAAAAAGGGGAATCATAAAAGAAGCAAGGAAAGCGCTTGAGTTGAAAGCGCTTGATGCGTTATTGAGCAACATGATACAGACACACCGGCAAAGAGAGCATGATAGCTCACCCAACAAGTTTGGACATCTGGACCTGTAACCAATTTAAAACCGCGAGTCTTTATACCAATGCGTCAGGACGCGTCTTGTGCAGTCACATTCATGACAACAACTCCAGATGGGGGCGGGGAAAAATCGAACTAGCAGAGCGATAAATATGCGGTCGAATGATCGATTCTCGAGAAGCAAGCTGGGAACGCTGCTTGACCACCTCGCTTGAAACTCTATAACGCGCTCAAAATTGACTTTACATCGATCAATATTTGGAAAGACACAGTCCTACAGCTTAACAACCGCTGGTAGATTCTAATTACTTCGAAGGTCGGAGCTAGATCATATATGTATCGATTTATTCACACCTACTTCGTGTTTTTGCGATCTTGCCGTTTTGGTTCATTTTGCCATTTTGAACTGACGTTTTGTTTATCCGAATAGTAAATAGAGCTTTCAGCCATTCAGTCCTCGACCTTCGGAGCGCAGAATGATTTGGTACCGCTCGAACACATCATCAATACACCAGATCAACGTGCCAATTTGTGCAATGGAGAAGGTCTGAGAATATGAAGCTGAACGATTTCCTCTTTGTTACCTCCGCCCGCCAAGGTGTAAGGCTGCCCCAATATCTCATTTCAGCGAGGCGGTTTGCACTCAACTTAAAATCGCCATCCTTCTGCGGCTTCATTTCATCAAACGCAACCTCTCCAGCAGCTTCCGCGACGTCATGGGAACAAAGAGCCAATTCATGGGGCACAATACCTGATTCATCAGTTCTTTTGCGAGCATCCGCAATTCCTGATCATAGTTAACAAATGGAAATCCAAAGTGGATACGGTTGATACATGTATTGTGTTGTTAGATGTCAGATAAAAGTTTAGACGGTAGGGCAGATATGGAGAAAGCTGAGAGTTCAATCAAGACGTAAGTGACTTCGTGAATAGCTAATTATGGGCTCTGACAAACGGATGAAATGACTGACATTTGCTAAAGTGTCAGTGTTTGAGATGGGCTTTATGTAGGCTTACCAACAGATACAAAAGGCTGATTCCGTTCATGGTAGCTTCTGGAAACTCATGGTCACTCTTTGATGAATACGCATGACAATCATTAAGAAACATCGATGCTTGTACGTATCAAGAAGCACAAACAATTCCCTGACTATCTCCATGCAACTAACTACATAGCCAAACCCCATGAGACATCTCTTTCCCCTTCTCTAGCATTTTTGAAGATACATGTACAGTCATCGGAGGAAAACAAGAAGACTCAATAGACGCGAGGGCCCTTAACAAGCTCACGCCAATACCCAGAGCTCTGCTGGATCGCACACGTCCCCGACTGCTCCGGCATCAACCCAGCAGGCGCAAGCCACTGATACGCAGAACCCCCAGCAGCAACGAAGAACAGTCTATCCACATTCCGCGGCAGGTGATTCGGCCAGATCTCTCGAGACGGACCATACGCCCTAGAAACATCCATCAGCAACCCTCACATATCAAAACAGCGAAAGAAAAGGCACTTACGGATAAAAATTATCAGTATCATAATTCGAGCCTCCATACCTCGGCCCACGCCATTTCCGCTCCCCATTTATCATCTTCGGCACAGCGCCCTTGATGATCAGATGCCGCGCCGTGATGCGATTCTCGTACGCGTTATTGTGGATATTCTGGATATGCCGGCTATCCAGGCTCGCGAACCCGAACTCCGTAAGCCGGTTTTTGTCACCGTTCATAGCCTCTACATCCATAGCGACGAAGATGGCATCGAACACTTTCGGGAATGCCTGGTTGATACTATTTGGCGCCAGTACATTCGCAAGTTCCCGCAACAGAACCATGCAGCATTTCAGCTCCCAGATCGCATCATTGCCCGCATTGTGCAGATGGAGTGCCGAGGTGTCCGTGCCGGGGAAACAATACTGCACCAAGGCTTCGAGTCCGATGGAGTCGCGGCCGGGATACAGCATCGCGTAGAGTCGCTGGCAGTCCAGCACTGCTCCGACGGTGGCGAAGCCGTAGGGGTTGAAGTGCTCGTGGTTGGCGAGGAATCGGAGCTCGGCGTCTGCGTCTTGGCCGATTAGGATTATGTTGCGGTATGTGGTGTCGTTGCGAGCGAATGGGTTCCAGGCTTGGACGTGCGGGTCGGTGGGTGGGAGGGCGCCGACTGCGGCGAGGGCTAGGTGGATGCCGCCTTCGGTGGGGGTGAGGGTGTAAGGCGTTTTGGGGTATGGGGTTGGTGCCATCTTCGTTGATTCAACGCTTCCTTGTGGGAACGAAGTCCTGATGGATGAAAAGGGGATGAAGACTTGATGGGTCGTTGGAAGCGCGGAGGAGTAGTGGATGCTAACACTTGTGTTCGCGGAGGTTTTGTGGAAGATAGTACAGCTTGGAGGTTACGTTACAAGAGACTCGAGAGCTCAGGAGGATATAAGTGATGTCTAAACACAATATATATATAAAGCAACACTCGTGGGACTCAAGGTATGGACAAAGCCATTGTACACACTTCAAATCTGTGTCAGACTTCTTGTGTCATTTCCCAGCCAACACAAAGACCTGACTCGATCCATTGTGTGGTATCGAGTCACAATGACCGATGCGCTTGAGTGCCAGTACCAAGAACCGGCAGATGTTTGAATTGCTCAACCCATTATATTGAACGTGATGTACTCGGTGAATACTGACAGGGTTGATGGTTCTTATTCAAAGGACCTGTGTTTGGATGAGGACACTATGGAGATTGCAATTGCATATCGATCAATGTAAGAAACAAAGATAACCTGGGTAGCTGCACCAAAATTACTATGCAGTTTAAAAGGCCTGACTCTCCTAGCAATTTGGTGACTACCTGATGGGTGATCAGCTTCCGAGAAAACCAATAGATTAATGAAAGGACTTTTCGATTTTGATATATATAAATACCAACAGAGCCATGCGATTTATTTGTTGAAAATGACTTCAAAGCAAAAAATGTAAGGCTCTTCTTGACATGATGTCTCGGAAGTTCTTCACAGGGACTTATGAAGGCGGATGCCATGGCTCTGGGTTTTTGAAGCATGGTCGGTATGAATGTTACTGTGATTCCTTTTGAAAGGTTACTACTCAAGGTCTTGTGTTAATGTCGTGGGTAAGAAACTGATGAACTTTGTACTGGGTATATCAGAGACGACACGGCGAAGATACAAAATTGAATAGATCAGATCGCAGGTGATAAAACAAGGATAGCTCAATAGTTCCCGCGAAAAGATGATAGCACTACTTTCCCCCATCGCCACGAAAGCTACTCATCATAGGCGAAATATATACCCACATAAGAAGAGGAACAAAGAGGTCTGAGCTCACCCTGACGAGTCTAGGATAATATATACCCGATGATATACCCCCTTCCTACCATCTCATCAACAAAGCAGCCAACAGACAGCCCAGCAATACCACCGGACCAAAGGCACTCCCAACGATCTCGCGCTTTCCCCTCCCCATCACCAACGACTGGGACATCTCCACGCTCTCAGCACTTTGACCAATCATCTCACATGGAGGCATATTCGCACCCGTCACAACCTCGCAGAACCCATTCTCCACCGCCGCAAGGCCCAGAATGCTCTTCTCAGAACCCTCACCATCTCCCTCCGATTCCACTCTCAAAAATTCCTCTCTCAGCGTCTCCAGCCCGTCACAAAGCTCCCCATTCCTTACCCTCAACGCCTCAACCTCAGTCTCCAGCTCCTCAATCCGCAACATCTTCCCCCGATGAGTCAGCAAACACTGCTCCTTCCAATCTCCCACCTTATCCTGCCCCTCCACAACCTTAGCTTTCAGTTCCTCAATCTCGCGCTTCAAAGCCCCATTACTGCGCAGGAGCGCTTTCTTATTCATCTCGTGGTCCGTGAGATTATGTTGTAGGCGCTCGATGTCGGATCTCAGGCCCCCGATGATGTCATTCTGGGTCCGGGCCTTGGTTTCCAGGGCGCGGTGGTGGGCGTTTACGTCCTTGACGCGGGCTTTGATCTCTGCGACCCAGGATTCGAGATCGGATTTTTCGCTCGCGATTTCTAGGAGCTCGCGTTCGTATACTGCGTTTGTGGTGCGGAGGGTCGAGATCTCTTGGGATTTTTCAGCGAGAGTTGCTTTCTGATCCAGGTTCTCGGTTGTGGCTGCCAGGAGCTCTTTTTCGTGTTTCGCGTTTGTGATGCGCAGTTCTGAGATCTCGTGGTCTTTTTCAGCCAGAGCGGCCTGATGGGCTTCCTTCTCTTGCACGGCTTGCTTGAGAGATACGCCGGTTTGCTCGAGCTCTTTGTCGGCGTCGATGAAGTCCTCCATCAAAGCTCTCCAATGACGCTTGCTGTCGTGAAGTGCATCCTCCGCGGCATCGCGCTCGAGAGTAAGGACTTGGACCTCTTCTTGATGTTTCGCGTTCAGGATCTTAGCATCTTCGAGTGCCTTTTGGAGCTCTACTACTTGGCCAGAGCTGCTTGGGCTTGAGGTGTGCAGTTTTCTGAGGGAGTGCTTGATATAGTGACCGCTTGCTCGACTTGTTAGTCGCTGGGGGAGGGAGATGGGGGCATCTGGGCTTGAGGTGTAGACGGCGTTGCGGCGAGTTTGTTGGGGTTTCGTTTTGGGCATTTTCACAAGTTTTGGCGTGGATTGAGGATCTTTCTGGGGGTGTTTGGAGGTCTGGATTCTGAGACTTCAAGAACCTTGCTATGAATGTACGACTTATCCTTAGGTGGTGACTCCAAGATAGTCCAGCTCGCTTGCATTTCAGAGAGGAAGACTGTGGAATAGAACCTTAAGGAACATCTAAAACAATGGTTTGTTGACCGAACAAAGGGTCGATCGTCCATTGTCTGGTATGAGACAAGTGAACAAAGGAAGTGCGGCTAACGACTCTCCGCCTGTCTTATTTTCATTGTTGCTTGTTTTTGGAGAGAGCTTGACCTGGTGGAAGTAGCTGAGGAAGGTGTGGTTCTAAAGACGAAGACATGGATTTATTTTAATTGATACATGTCCATTTCTAGACATGTAACCTAGGATCTCTGGTGCATTTGGTATAGGATGGAAACCTACACATCTCTGCCTTTGAGGCTCTCATTCGGCGTATTGTATGGCTCAGTTCTCTCTAAGGTACCAGCCATGTAAAGTGAAACATTCATCTTTGCAAGGTCGAAGCATTGATGGAGATAAGAGTGTGTGATGGTTCAACATATATGGCGTAGACATACATAAATTCGGTTGGTTTAGATTGTGTCTATGGGAAACGAGTTTGTGTAATCTAGAATGAGCTGGAAATCTTGAAACTTTTATGCCATCCTTTTGTTCGCCGGATAAGCATCACCCGACAGTGTCTAGTAATATGTTAGGCTATGTATAAAAAGACAAGGAGGTATGGGGGGGGTGCCTATCAAGCGAAGAGGGGGACAATGAGTATCTCCGTAGGGATAATGCTATAGCCATCTGCCAAATCTTTGAATTGTATTGGAAGAGCAGGTCATACTTTGGTACGAGGATTTTCAACTCCTCCCCTAACTTGTCTCCGCATTCGTTCCCGAAAATTCTCCGAATATCGTTAGAGCTGATGTCTGGTACGGTTGATTCAGTGGCAATAATGTGGACAGTAGCCTCAGGATCATTCCCGCGACGACAGATCCTGACATACTCTTATTCGATGACATGTGCATCCACTACCCTCGCCTTGTCCGCTCTATAAACTCGGGATCTGCGAATAGATTTATGATCCAATGTCCAGAGACTGTCAAGGCTCACTTACCAGAATCCAAGATCCTTTAGGCAGACTTGCCACCCAGCATGAAATGTCTGCTATAGATCCAAGAAGCACCTTTCTCAGCGCGCCGTTGAAGGTGATCAGAATGCGTTTCCAGCGCTCACGGCCCTCCTGTTGGATCAGACATTTACCAACGCAAAACGAAAACTCAGCAGATCGATCAACGTCGCTCATTACGACATGTTTATACCACGGCATGGTATCCAACTTGCATAATGACGGCGACGTATTCTGGCACACACGAAGCAATAGAGTCGGGTTGGAACCCATCCACCGAAAAATTTCAGCCAGATGTTTCTGAGCTCGTTACCATTCATTTACACTGCGATCAAAGACCCAGAAAGAGGGGCCAGGTTCCAGACCGCTTTGCGCACTCCAAAGAACGAAACGTTCCTCCTTGGTATATACAACCGCTCGTTTGTGGGTGCCGACCTTCCTAGTAAAGCGCCCATCATCATTGATTGGTAGGAAGATGGTAGCGCGGGTTCAATTAGAGGGACTGTGTGCATCCTACCATGATCGAATA
The DNA here is from genome assembly GCA_018902385.1 of Physcia stellaris. Taxonomy (NCBI): domain Eukaryota; kingdom Fungi; phylum Ascomycota; class Lecanoromycetes; order Caliciales; family Physciaceae; genus Physcia; species Physcia stellaris. Next base: position 498,164 of record JABSSW010000031.1, on the reverse strand, counting down.
TCTTCCTCGCCGGAAATTATTTGTTCTGTAGTGCATTTTCTCGGTGCAGCTTTACAAACCATAGTAGACGTGAAAGGTATCTCCATTAGCTCAGACATTGTCCTAGATGGCGTGAGATGTCAGAAAGGGGAAAGATATCTTCTTCGCCGAAAACCAGGTGAGCTAGAGATATTCTACCGAGATCGAAACAGACACTTGAATGAAGCTAGAGGGGCACTTGCTGCGAATGGAATGAGACGGTCTTATACCTGGTGTGGTAACTGTATGTAAGGTGTCATGAGTCGTTTCATTAGCCGTGTAAAAATAGATTCAGGAAATTGTCCACATCTCAAAGAGTGTGACGCTGTGTGACGTCAAACCATGGCTCTATTCAGCCTGAGGTAGTCATGAAGGCTGCCAAGTCTCTGTGACACCCACGCACTGGCAAGAAAAGTGCAGCTCAACCACTTATCTCAACAGTCAACTGCCCACCCTCCCCTAAACAAGTCCCAGTCAGCCACTCTAGCCATAACCAATAGACAGCCCCCCAAGCTGGTCAAAACCCATCGAGCGATCCCTAATTCCCAAAGAGCACGTGACTTAGAAGATCCAAATAACGCACCTATAAAACCGACCGAGCCCGTCATTCCATGTTGCACACACAGCGTATTGATCGATACAGCTGCCTCCCAGACATCGTTAGCTCTAGCCTTCTCGAGCGCTCTGCTTGGTGGCATCGATATGGTGATGCGGCAGCGTCGAGAGTCTACTATGTATTAGTCCATGTTGCTGCATCATCATGGGATTGACATGGCAGCAAAACCGACCAGAGTGCCAGAACAGCATGCTTGGAGAAGGAGCATTTTTTATCATATCAGGGGCGAATTGATGGGAATAGGATGTGGACAAAGGAAGCTCGACGCGATTTTTGCCATAACGGACTCAAAAGGGGGAAGAAGGGGGACGATGAAGAGAAATGAGGGACTCACGATCTTCATAGACTTCCGGTAAATGGTAGTATGTCCTCTGAGGCCCAATATGCTGACCCGTTCCCCACCATGAAAATTCCTTGTCGCTTGGCAGCAGCTGCAGTGCTGCCTCGCAGGCTTTCGTGCTCGGTACTCTCCCCGGTCTTGGGCTACAGTCGACTCTTGGTTCGTATGGCCGCACGTAAAGGACAAGTTCCTGATTTACGGCTACGAGTCTTTGACTCAGTCACGCATTCTTTTGGCTAGGAAATCAGCAGATAGTCTCTGGGTGCGATAAACTGACCGTAGTCTCTAACCGCCCCCCCGATGCCCAATACTACGCAAAACGAAAGCACCTGCTGAGCTCGGTCGCTGAGATCCTGTCCAGTCGTGATATCCCACCCTTGCTGATCGCGAACGCGTGCTAAATGGAGCACGATATCGATAGCACACAATCCATCATCGCTCAAGTATCGGAACGGAGCGGTGACATCCCTTGAACCACGGTAGCTGCGTGATCCGTATTTGATTGGCTCCGTTGTGCGTGAGATTTTAGCCCATGCGTTGCGGCAGCTGTCCCATTTGAGATTGTCTCCAATCAATTTCGGGGCACACACGGGAAGGCCAGGCTTGTAGGGAGCGGACAGACTCTCTAGACTAGTGAAGTTACTAGTTTCGTTGATTCGAGAGATATAAGGATATGGAATGCCGGTACACGACGATACCCGAGGACACACAAGGCAATAGATAATAATGCAGGAAAAAGGTGAAAGTGACTGTGGATGTCCTACAGCGACTTTCATTCTTGCTTATACAGAGTTTTGCTTAGAATATGAAAATTACGAACATAGTTCGTTGAAACCAGAATGTATCGAGTGGGTGGGGCTGATAGCTGATGGCGGCTGTTCGAGATAAGTATTATGCCCTCGCTGTGGCAATTAGCCGCAGTAAGGAGAATGTTGCGCTTGAGGGGAAGGTATCATTTGCGCCGGCTTGCGCCGAGTCAGGTCTACACTCGACAGATATTGTATCCAGTGAGCAAGACATACCTGCACGGCATACTTACTATTATTAAATCGCAACATCCTCTGGGATACTCGACCTCGAAGTCACGGACACTATTCTCGTATTTCTCTGCGTCATGCCCTGTGGAGTGGCTTCCTCCTGCTTTGAACAGACCCATGTCGAAGCATACATGTTTACCCTATTTAGATCAGCGAGCGCTTTTGATGGTAAGCATTGAGCCACAAGTACTCGTACCTGTCGATACACGATCCGGGTAACCTCGCCCCTACTCGCTTGGCGACAAATCCATTTCTCTCGAACACGGCGATGTACCATGGCTTTAAGCTGGCAGATCGCAAGAGGACTTTACCTCCGAGCTTAAGAGCCCGATATAGAGCTTGTATTTGCGTCTGAGCTTGAGAATCTGCGGGCTCAAACCAGTCCATACTATCCATAATCTAGAGGTCTTTGTCAGCCAGAACTTGTGAGAGCGAGTACGTCTCTCGATGTTGACCCACAATAGCGTGGCTCAATGTTCCCATAGCAATACGCGTGATGACCTCCTGGAGCTCATCGGTATGGATTCGAAGTCCATCGAAAGCATCGGGCTGAGAGAGCTTGCGGTGAGCTCGTGGTGATAAGTACTGAGGATGACACCTATTACCTGATTAACTAGAGGTACAAGCCTTTTATGGCTAGTTCTCACCTTTGGGAGTACTTCCCCTGCAGACAGAGCAGATAGAAGTAATTTTCGTCGCCAATCAACGTGTGTTTGGCGACAGGATCAAAGGTATTGACAATGTACTCCCACATCGCCTCTCCACGGATACCATCGTCTAACGCTTCGGATTGGTCTGAGATGATCATCTTTCTTTGTGCCGCAGGCACTCCCGCAGCCTTCCACGCCCACCATTCGGTACTGACGACTGCCCAATGCAGTGGCTTGCTGAGGAGGACACGTCGGATTCTGGGCCAGATTTCTTGTTGCTCTCGTAAGGTCTTCGCGTTGCACAGTTCCTTGACTGTGGATGTCAAACCTAACATCCTGAATAGCCAGCGTACGAGCTTTATGGCATGCCTGGTATGGGTAAGTAGTATTTCTGATACATGGCATGCAACATACCTTGATCCTCCAGTTTCGTAAAGTCCATGCAAGGAGTCAAAAGTCTTTGCATGGCTCAGCCAGTATTGACAAGCTTGCGAACTCAGGTGGGGACTGAGTTTCGATATGAGTACCTCCCGGAAATCAGGATATCGACCCTCGCCAAACATCTTCCAGACTTGCAGGTATGGTAGACTCTGTAGCGCCGCAACCTTAAGCTCTAGCAAGTGGTTTTGATTGGGATTCAGGTCTACTGCGTGAACACGTCTGGGGCTTGCTTGATAGATATAGTCCAAAACATTATCTCCAGCTGAGGTCACGCACAACACCACGTCGTCGTCGCGAATTCTCAAAAGACGATGGTCGACCCTTGGGTCTTCCCAAGTGAAGGCGTAGATGTACTCGTTGTTGAATTGCTTATGCTTTTGAAGTTGGTCATCGTAATAAATGCGACGTTGGCTATTCTGGTAGAACATCGATGGAAGAGGTAGGTTCGAACTCAAGTTGACAACCGCGCATTGATATGCCTTCGATCGGAGTTCGACTGGAATGGCTTTTTCGACAGCTTCATGCATGTCGAGTCTATGCTTTTGCGGAGATAGATAGGGCGACTCGGTGCACGATGCGTCAAAGCTTTCGATGAATTTCTGAGCATACTTTGGTTCCTCTGCATCTGAGCCAGCCAAGCCGCGCTGAGTGCCAACAAATACTGTGGAAGCGTCAGAGTCTTCCGTCTCGTACTGGTGGACTTGTCGAACCCACTGTAGTAGGGGATGCCGCCTAGGAGGTAGTTCCTTTCATCGACTGTTTTGATGGTGCCAAACCTGTACTCGAGGTAATCCCTTCGAGCCCCTTCCAGGCCTACCCGGTCAACGTCAAACCAGGCTCGCCAGAAGACTCGGCCAATCCACGTGACGTGCCGATTGAAAGAGCCTCCCGTGTAGGTTCTGCCGCTGAGTTCGACAATGCTTTGAACGTAGAAGTCTACCACACCAATAGTCCCATCTGTAGCAAGGAGGCTGGGTAGAGAGTCTAATACACAATAATAATCTGGTATCATGCTTAGACTGTATGACATTGTGACCAGATCCGCACCTGTTCTAGTGAAACTGTAATGGATTTTGAACATGGTATCATCCTGGTAGAAGTTCCGCATATAGTCTTCAAGCCGAAATGTCCTCGCGTCTTGGCACACAATCTCTACGTCCCAACCAAGGCGCTGGAAGCGTCTCCTGGCTACCTGCAATAGCGAAGGGGACAGATCGACAAGAAACACCTTCTCGAAGAAATTGGACACATCCACATAGGCTTGCATGGCTTCGATATTGTAGCCTGTGCCGCCTCCTATATCCACCCAAATGGGCTTCCGCTGCATGAACATCCCGCGGTCTGACTTGTACTTCAGTTGAGCCGCAACGAGTCCAAGCATATCTTCGCGGCCACGAAGGAGCTTTCTACGGGTTGCATCGTAGACATCGGCCTTGAAAAAGATGTTACTCATAAGAGTCGCAAATGCCATATCTGGCCTTGACATCGGCAGAGCACGAAGGTCGAGGCTAAAGCAGCAACGTACCTGGGCTTTATAGAAGCTTTCGAGAGCAGCTTGCTGTCCCGTATCGGCGCCATCGCCGGTATGCGGCTTCAAGAAGCTGGCGTAGAAGAACCGAGCATAGGTGGCCAAGGCGCTGGACTGGGCAGAAGCTTTGGAGCTCGACCAGGTCGCAAGCAGCACCCCACCGACGAGAATAGCTGCAGCAATTGCGGCGAGAAGGATGTAAAGGGTTGGGGCAGACAGCATCCAGTGGCATCGTTCCATGATGGGAGCGAGAGACGACATTGCTGCTACAGTCTACAGATGAGGTTGATGAGAATAGACAGCGGTACAAGAACACTTATGCCTCCACATCGACCCCGCCAATGCAACAAAGATCGTAACGAGAAGTGGCGATATGAGCGACATCGCTCGCTTGAAGGCTTTATGCCTTCAAAGCTCCCGCCGCCGCTGAGCCAGTCGTCGAAGCACATGCTAGACCAATTGACGCAAGTTACTGCACGACATTGGTTAAGCATAGATTAGATCGAACTACTCGAGCTTGTTCCCGGTGGGGAAAGTTGGGATCATTCTGCAACGGCGCCTGACGCTGTTCGGATCCAGCCTCTCGCATCGCCGTAAGCGGACATGTGTCCGCAGCTAGTAAGGCCAAAATGTGCTCCATGGTCGCTGCGGAAACCGAATTGCATCAAAGGTTGGGAGAGATCGAATGTTGGGATGAGAGCGTTCAACCAACCAGTGAAGCACGAGGTGAATGGTACCGCTGCCAAGACATTTCGGATAGGACTCAGATCGGCCCGACTCTTTTTCCGAGGGCCTCCGTCAAGTGCGCGACCCCTCCGAGCCCTCGTACTCTGATCACTCGTACGACAAGATTCTATTGCTTCTCGTCCGCTGGTTCTGGATGAATAGGAGTCTTGCCAATGACGTGTAATACCGTTCACGCCCTGCTCTGTGCCAACATGAAGTGCGCGCTTCCGAACCGGGTGTCGCCAATGGCAGAAGAAGAGACCAGTACGCGACCAAATCGATGCCACCCTTGCACCTCGATGTTCTCCACATCTCCACCTTCAGGACGATGGGAAGACTCTGGCGTGGTGCTTTCTTCGCCTTAGCTTCCTCTGCAGCCCTGCGTGTACCGAGTCGTCAGACAGATCGGTCTGCGAACTCAATCGCGTTGGATCCGTAAGCACCATTCCGTATCTCATTCCTTCAATTCCATTTGCAGTCCTGCGCATGCGCTCACATGGTTCATACTGACAACTCCTCCATCTAGGCCATCGAATTCTACCACTACCACCTCTCTCTCAACCATCCTGCCCCTCTCAAGTTCCTTCCCCGTTCCCAACAGCAATCTCATTATCGATTGCTTCCCGCAATTACCCCAGACTTATTCCCCCATAGTCGTTGCCCAGGTCTTCGATCGCGCATTCGAGTACATCCAGCAAGTGCTCAGCCACCGCGATCACCTCGTCGGCCGCCGCTTCGAGGTCAATAAGAAAGGCCTTCAGCTGTTGGTCACCACACCCGGAGATCAAAGCCCGCTACCGTCCTCCAGACTGTATTTCAGTGAGCTGGAGAAGTTGCTGGAGGGATTCATCTTGATATTACATATGCACGGGTGGAAGAGGACGAAGTGCGATTATAGGAGGGAGCAGCCACCTGATCCATGGCTGGGGGTCATTGGACTGGATGACGTAGCTTAGCAAAGAGAGGTCATGAAAGAGCTTGGCGCATTTGCTGTTGGCGTCAGGAATATTAAAATCTGAAGGCTTGGACGGAAGGGTTTACAGGCAGCGGATGCTGTGCAGTGTTACTGGCTTTGTTACTTCAACGTATCGCCTTGGGCTGACATAGGGAATAACTCAGTCATAGCCATTATAGCCGCTTTTGGCTCGACATCAGGCGTTCTCTGCTTCTTTCACACTAACAGTCTTTTCATCCGTCCTCTCTGATTCGGTCACACTACTTGTCTCTTCATTCCGCTTCTCCGCTTCTTTCATACTACGACTCCCTTCATCCTGCTTTTCTGCTTCCTTTACAGAACTCACCTCCTCGTTCTGCTTCTCCGCTTCTTCAATACTCTTCAAAATCCAGCCAATAGTCGCATCCCTGACGTCCTCAAGCCGTTTTAGCGCCTGCAGCGGCAACTTCCCATAATCCGGGCCCTTCGCCGGCGACCCACTCAAATTCCCCTGCGACGAAGCCTGCCCTTTCTTCTCCGCCAACAACCCCCTCAAAACAACAATACTCTCATCCCTCTCCCGCAGCGTGAGCTCCAACTTCGCCCTCTGCTCCTCCTCAAGCTTCGCCCTCTTCCCCTCCCCCTCCCCCTCTTCCCTCCGCCATTCCAAAATCGCCGCCTTCGCACAATTCCGAATATGCTCGAACCGCATGGGACCGAGCATGACCCCGCCATACCACCGCGCCACCACAACGGCGCCACACACATCCATCGCTTCGAGGACCTGCGCGATCGCTTTCCCGCCGTGCTTCTCGCCGTCGTCGTCGTAGCTGCTTTCCAGCAGCGGCGCGGAGGTTTTGAGCGAGCGTTGGCTGCTGGGGCGCCGCCAGGCTAGGATGCGGTGTGTTGCGCCTAAGGTCGAGGGGTGGGATTGTAGGGTTTTGGGGGAGGGAGGGGGAGTAGAGGGCGAGGAATTTGGATTGTCGGTCGGAGATTGGGGGATTTGGAGATGTTGGTGGAGGGGTTGGGGGAGGGGGATGGTGAGCGCGGGCGTTTGTGGGTCATTGCGGTGCGCTGGGGTGGAGATTCATGGCTGGGCGTGGGAGGTTTGAGGTGGTGATGGTTTTAGCTGAAACACATTCTGTTTATAATAGGTTTCGGTTTGGACATCTTTCATGTAACTCTCTCCGGCGGTGAGTGCATAATATGTATCCGTAGCCATAGATGTCACCCCACATGGCGAGCTGCATCTGCAATAACACGTCCTGCTGACATAAGTAAGCTTCGCCAAGCCTTCCAATTCCCCTCCATTCTCGGCATCAGCAAACTTCAATCACCTAACAACATACAGCACGTTATTCGCTGTTACTCCGTATGGCAATCCCCAAGATATGTTCATCCCGGCTAAGGGCGCCCCTTATGGTTGCCCAACCGGGCCGGTCTCCCATAAACCAAATTGCAGCGCGACCGAGAAGAGGCATGCCGATGTCAGTAATCTAAACCATCCCCTCCGACTGGGCCGAAAGTTGCGTTACAGGTTACGGGACCGCGAACAGATGCTTTTCATGATTCCGCGTAGCTATCTCCTACGAGATGTTGGTTGCGTGGATTGGGTACGGCTCGGGAAGGCCGATACTGAGACGTAGGTGGGAATTTTGTTGTTGGTGTTGGTAGCTTTTGTGGCCTGGTTATGGAGGCTGGGCTGTAGTTTGGCTCGAAGAAACAGAGGACTTCGAGGAGATCATTGGACTTGAGGGTATGAAGAGTTTGAGAATGATTATGTCTCGATTATGCCGAATTGAAGCAGGACAGCATTATGGCTTTGATTTTCGACTCTCAGCAACAGCATATTGTAAGTCATGTTTCGAAAAGACCAGTAAAGTTCATCGATAATATCCAATTCGTTTTGTGGATGCTTACAGTATTTGATCATCTAACGTAGCAAAAGAGGAAGGCACGACCCCAAGGCAGAAGAGAAGAAACAAATTTTTGCTCTTAACATCCATCACTTCTATCATGACCTAACATCCCCATATCTACAGCGACATCTATTGAGGAGTCGAGAAATCTTACGATAAACAGCCAGGTAAGTCTGTAAAGTCCTTTGTCTGGAAGTCAAATGGTTGAAACAATCGTATTGTGAAAGTTTAAAGCAGGATGAAACATCTCAGAAGTGATCATCCATGTGGTGAAGCGGATTGTTTAACTTCAATAACGATTGCCTCAATAGATAGTCTTGTTTTGGGATTCATCATTCACCGATTGTAGCAAGTCTCAATCCCGTCTTCATAATTCTCGAGACTATTGATGCCAGCTTCGATCTTAATTATTTGTACTTGTTTGCTGGAACTCTGTTATCAATTTCTTGAAAGTCTCTCTTGATTCTCTTCAGTCATTCGTCATTGCAGATTCTAGATACCTTAGTTGACACAATTCCTTGTCAGAGATCTCTTATCAAGACGGTTTTCTATCAGAGTCGATTTCCTTCAACACACCATTTGATTTGTCTTGGGCCCGAGCGGAGCCGTATCAACACCACCTCTTTAGCGCAACTCACCCACACACAGCGCCAAATTCGAATTTCTCACACTGCAACTTGCCGACTTTTCTCTTGCTGCACATTGATCAACTCCAGCTTGGGGCCAATGTGGGTTACAGCACGGATGTGACTGAAATTCGCTTTTGCTAACATTCACGTCGACAGTATCACATTTATCAATAACCGGGGAATCCTATTGTTGCGAAGTTCAGTGACAAAGAACCTTCGAAACATCTAGCCTACATCACACAGCCTTTGTGCAAGATCACTTGCCGACTTTAAAAGACTCCATCGTACTCTAAGGTACCGAAGATCCCTTGAAACCTTCCTTGATCCATCTATCTAACCTCCTCAGACACCGCCTTGTAGAACTCCTGACCTGCCACAACTCAAGAAACCTCAACTCAAGATCAGCCTGAATCTACATCTACTCTACATCCAGTCCACAAAGCTCATCTACTATCTCCTTACCAACAATGGCCCGCATCTACACCACCAAGTCCCGCGCCCGCCGCAACCGCGCTCGCGCCGGCGACGTCACCTACAAAGACTACGTCTCCGATTTCGACAAAACCATCCTCCGCCGCAAAGCCTATGCGAAGCGCATCGAAGACGCAGGCCTCAAGCTCCCCGCAACCCTCCGTATCAGCATTGAGCGCCCCCGAAAGGATTTCTACGGCAAGCGCACTGAGAAGAAAGCCTGGATGGAGTATTTGGAGGCTCATCTCCCGGAATTGGCGGATAGAGCAAAGGAGCGCGAGTGGTACAATGGTGGGAGGTTGAGCGATGAGTGGCGCAATGGTGGCGGTTTGAGTGATGGGGAGTAGATGATGGGATAGCGAAGGCTGTCGTAGTGGTGGCGGTGGAAGATCTGGCGCAGTCCAGAAAATAAAAATTACCTGGAGAGGGTGAAAGGGGGACGGGCGGAGGAGATCAGGGAGCTCATGAGAGTGATTTGGCTGCTGATGGCACGATGCTAGCTTTTTGAGAAATCGGAACTAGGGTTGCGATTGCATTGCTTTTTGCTTCTATCTTCCGTGTTCACTAGCTTAACAAATGTCTATTCGCTTCATTGATTTTCTGGTTTCTTAGGACGATGTACTCGTACGAGCACTCTATTTCGACTAGCTAACCTCCTCCAGCATCTCCTTCCACTCCCCAACCCCCTTCGAAGTAAAATATTCCTCGAGCGAACTGCTAACGCGCTCTACCATAACTTTCACCTCCGCTATCTGCGCCTCCTTGGTTGCATCATCGACTTGCGAGTCGAGGATCGTTTGGATCCGTGCCTCGCGGAGCTGCATCTGTGATTGTTAGCGGATTGAGAGATGGTGAAATTGAGAATAGAGGGAAGAGCTCACCATTTGCTGTAATTTTGCTTTGATGTCGGCTTTGATGGTGGTTGTTTGTTGTTGTTTGAGTTTGAGGGCTTGAGTTCGGGTTTCTGGAGGGGTGTTGGGGTTGGTGATGAGGAGCGTGAGGTCGGATAGGTTGAGGAGTTTGTTGGTCATTGTTGCTTTATTTTGGGGGGGTTTGGAGGCTGGAGATGGGTTGGTGGATCGTTGGGAGTGGGAGGTTGATTGAGAGATACTCGGGGATTGATATAGGGAAGTATGGAAGAGTTGAAGTTGTGACATTATTTATGACAATGTGTCATTGTGATCTTGTTCCAGAAACAATTCCTTGATTCATCAGAAGCAACAAAGAGGAGAGATCTTCCACGATGGGATCGACCGCTGCGTTTCGAGTTCACTTGCTCTCTCTTTAGCTGGAACAGTCGGCGTTGGTAGTTTTTATTCTGTAAACTATCCAGCTAAGCGATACTAGCTAGTCACATAGCACGAGGTGGTTTGCTCCAGCAAGCCCTACAAGCAACCGAATCTATGAAAACACCTCGTTAAGATATCGTTTCGAAAACCCTCGACGTCGAGAGTTTAAGAGAATCTCGTTCGAGCTTGTTTCATCATGCTTTCACTTTTCACATCTGAACATCTAATATGCTAAACATGGAAAAACTTTCGAAATATCACGATTTTTGTGGTCTCATTTTTCTGGTGAGCTAAGCGAGCCTCTCACAGGAGAGGACCAGTCATGGCGACTCGCGTTATCGTCCTTTCTCCTCCGTAGGCGCCAACCGAACGCTTGTCGCCTGGAAGCAGTGGTTAGTTTCCCCGAAATATTCGCGTTGACGTTGCCATGCCTTGCACTCAAATAAATACTTCTCGGACACGCAATTCTTGGCCTCTGATACAGGAGTCTTGATTCGACGTCCTCCACCCCAGGAACTGCCCACCAGCCACCTTCCACATTTACCATGCATTTCATCCGGCTCCTGTACCTCGCAGCTTTCTTCACGGCCCCGGGATGTTCTGTTGCGCTCGGGTTCCCCACGACCCAATCGACAACAAATCTCCTCTCACGCTCACGCCACCACACAGTCTCCGACGCCCACGCACACTGCACCACAGATCCACAATGGGCAGATCCCGGCTTCCCCGATCCAAAGCTCTACGTGCAGAGCTGTCACGAAGCACTCAAGCAGTTAAGGAATCTGATTCCCCGGCGTTTACAACATTTCAACCACCTTGATGCGTCTTTGGATTTTGTGCCTGGGAAATACCAGGAGTTCCACGGACCCCTTCGGCTTCCGATTTCCTTTCGAAGTCGTGGGTTTAGTTTCAATACAACCCTTTTACCACCCCATCTTCTTATTTTTCTTTATTTTGGGCCCGTATGGCGACAAAAGGACCTCAATTGACATGCGTTGCAGCTCAAAATCCATTGGACCCGTATCAACCATCGTGCATGGTTGTCCTCACCTTTCTCGGAACTCTGGACACAGATTTGCCACTCCCTCAGCAGCCGCCGGGCCCGTTCGAGCTAAGTGACAGTATGACCGTACGAGAAATGCTGTCCGGTACAGCGGCGCCGTACCTTGAGTGTCTTACGAGAGATGCACATGCTCGCAGGGAGCAGATCCCTGCGTTTGGATGGGCGCAAGTTGGTGCGTGTTACGAAAGATGCACTTCATGGTGCGAGGTCTTGGTGAGCTGATATTCGAAACAGGTAAAGCTGGGAATATTGGCGTTTTCTTCGTTGGTGAGGATTCGGAGATGGCGAGACACGTCTTATAGGAAATCTGGAGCACAAAGTTGATTGAGAATTACTCATGGATTAAAGTAGAAAACTATCGTATGAAAGAATTGACCGTGTGCCAACATTAATGACTATGTGTCACTGCAATATAGAATTATATCACAGATAAACGCTCTAAAATCATCATAAGCAACAAAGGGAGAACTTTTCCACGACCGGGAAATCGAGATCTCCTTTCTTCAGGCATTTCTCAATGACATTGCGTATATTGACTCCATCTATCTACCAGCTTGTAGCCTGTAAGATAGTGAGAAATTATCATATTCTAGCTGTGTCGTGTTCACTTCAAAAGATCGACTCTTTAGGATCAATCATACTCATCGCTGTGAAGAAAAGCTATGAGATCAACAGTTGAAGTCATTACGATGAGTCAAAGCATAGAGACAGCTCACAAACCGCTGTTATGATATTGTCTTTGCCGTTTCAGAACTGACTTCTCCGTCTCTTGCCACGCCTCGCTGACTGGAATGAACGTACATAAGAATATTTAACCACTCTCCGCTCTTCTCTCTCAATTACATATCATCAAAAACACGAGAAGGTAGCAGGTCTTTCGTAACACAGATAAGAAACGGACTATCCGCAGCAACTGAAAAAGCCCACAGGGAGCCCAACACCTGAAACGGCCCCAACCTGTATCGACTTGGTCATGGAAATCATCGCTCGAGACTCAAAGAGTAGTAGTGCGAACCATCACGATTCGACCGACAATGCGGAGCTCAGCCTTCCCAGCGCCGGAAGCACACATGCAGTCATCAATCCCCTATCAGACGCTGGTCCACACCACACTGAACCCTTCTTCCTCGTCTATACATTCGAGTATTACGGCCCTGTCACAGAAGCGGAGAGTCTTCTCTTTACTATCGGCTGCAAAATGCCTACCTATCCTGGGATCAACTCCCATGCAGCAATCGTGTATTCCCCTGAGAGTCTGACACAGCAATACATAGAAGACTTTCTTGCGAGAAATTTCTCGGCCAATTGGGTCATCACCCGGGACCCGGGGGCAATTATGACCTACGAAGCCGATATACATTCGGCGCATGAAGCTTATGCAATAGAGGAGGCAGAAGCAAGGACCCAGCGAAGAAATGCGACTTCCCGTAATGCTGTGGTAGCTTTTATTGAGGGGCTTGAGAAAATAACGACAGATTCTTTGGCGGAGAGCGGGGGAGAATGTTCGATCTGCCGAGGTATGAGATTCGCGATATCACTGACCTCACATTTCCCCTGCTAAGCCTTGTTTTGCTATGTTCATAGGTAAATATGGAGAGCCTGTCAGTATGAACAAATGCCTACCCGAACATCCCGTCAGGATGCCCTGCGGTCACGTCTTTGGCGCCGAGTGCATCACCTTACTTTTGGGGTGAGTCATCTCTTGGAAAATAAGCCACCGGTGAGACTACTGACCCTGGATAGTCCTAAGCCTGACGGATGGGGTCACGAGTTATGTCCACTTTGTCGGGTTCGGATTGAGGTACCTACAATCGAATAACATTGATGACCTCACGTGGATAAAAAGTCCACGACAGGGCCTACCAAAAGGGTGGATTCGAACATTTTGAAAGATGATTGTGTACGAATGGAGGATGGGAGGATAGGTTCTGTAAGATACGAGGTCTTGAAATGGCTGGCCGCTTGCTTGAGGTTTCTTGAGTAGACACAGTTGTCCAGAGAGGTAGAACTTACGAGTTTTGAATTTGCTATATTGTTATCCAGGAGAAATGTAATCGGTTTGTGATTAAAGAGAGGCCACATAGCGAGCTCTGGCCTTGTTTTCCCCGATGCTCGTTCCTAGAACGTTCTTCTATTTAGCGCTTCTTGGGAGGTCATTCCATTGACATATAGCTTGACTACCTTGTCGCTCAACAAGTCTAAATTTGATGATTTTGGCATGATCAATTATGAGAGGAATCAAGCATAAACTTATCGCCGCGCGTATTGACGCAAATCATCCAATCACGACTCGAATACTCAGATGTCATAGCCTAATGTCATAACAGACGAGATATATGACTTCAACACTTGGAAGCATCACTAAAACTGACACAGGGGCGGTGACTGCGAACTCACTTCACAGTGAGTCAGTCTAAATAGCCCTTAAGTCAAACCTGCAGAACTTCCTCTACTTAATCTATTCTCTGAATATATCTGGTCATATATGACATCCCTCGTTCCTCCCTAAGCAAGGATCTAGTAGTTGTCAAGAAATACTGATTTATTTATTGATATATCGACTACTCCTAGCTACGAGACCGGATCCAACCATGCCCGATGATCTCGAATCATATGCGCCACAAAGTACCGAACCTGGATCCTCCACCTCTATGACCCAGAACGAAGCAAGCGGCTTGGGAGATGCCAGCTCGGCTCCTTCTGCGACGTATCTGCCTGCCAATGATACTTTCTTTCCAATAGACTTTGACTTGATCGACGATCACACGACCTTTCAGAACCCTCAGCAACTTGATTTTGATGCGGTGGATATACTACCACAGCTCGACGAAGCAGCATTCGCTCAGAACTTGCCCGTGTCTGGTGCCGACAACGATAATATACTACATGAGGTGGGAGAAGTAGCCGCAGCTGCTTTGATGCACTCGTACGCTGATTATCCACCTACCAACGGTTCGATGGTCACGCAAAACCCGCAGATAAGCGGTGTTGCCGCCGCGAGCATACCGCCGGGGCTCCAGTATGTTGTGCCTACCACCTCCTCTATGGGGATTTCCTTTCTCTCTGAAGCTCTAGATCCGATGTTGTTTGCCATGTGGCCTCTTGGGGGTGGGCAACCCATGCATAGATATACCGGTAGAATCAGCCGTATCCCGTCGCGGGAGGAAGTGGTTACTTTTATCGAGGGCCTTGAAAAGGTAGATCTGGAGCGCCTCGAGAGTGATAGTAGGGAATGTGGTATCTGTCGCGGTAAGAGAGCTTTCCAATGCCACTCTTTTCTGGGTAGCAGCTAATCAGTTTTCCTCCATCAGGATCTTACGGGGAACCAGTGAGCATGAACGCATGTATGCCTGAGAGCCCAGTCAAGTTGCCTTGCGGTCATGTCTTTGGAGTTGAATGTGTCACCCTCCTACTAAGGTATGTTTACACTCCTTTCGTGTCAAGACTTCGAAAGTGAACTCCACTGACCGAGGATAGCCCAAAACCAGATGGTTGGGGACATGAGTTATGTCCGCTTTGCCGAGTTCTAGTCGAAGTGCCCAGGGCCGCTGTAAGAGAGCCTTCTACTGCTCAAGCTCCTGGAGACGCGAACAGTGTACCTTTTGAGATGAACCTGTAAAGCTCTTGCAATGAGGGTTTTGCGAGTGTTACGGATGTTAGAACGCGTGTTTGGGAACCTGATCGTGTTCAGTTGATGTAGGAGCATGTAATCAAAGGACCATTTTCTTGTCCCAGATTTCATTTACTTGATGTGTCTTGTTCGTGGTCATTACTTGATCCTCTTTTTCGTGTTGAGAGTCATGATTCCTCGGAACGTCGAGAACAGCACTGTGTATCTATGAATCGTATTTTCAGATCTCAACGGTACTTATTACGTAGATTTCATGTTGCTGGGTCATCATATCAGTGCAGATAGGCTGCTCGACTCAGGATGTTGTGTTTTAAGTTAAATCATTCATTCCCTCGCTTAGACATACGAGGCTAGAAAAGCAACATATACTAAGCATAGGCTGTCATTTTCCAGGCGACAAACGCTATGCTTACCCTTGCACAAAGATCTCCAGTCTTCCGATCAGGGGGGTGAACAGCATATAGTCTAATGTGGGTGCTATCTTACCTCTCATATATCATCACCAACATATCCGTTGTGACAAATCGCTTACCCGTTCCGGGCACCAAACATAAGGACACCGTCTCCTGGAACCGTTCCAAGTGAATAGTCTTAGGTCTGTCAGGGCTCAAATATGAGGAGTAGTACCACTAGGTACTAGGCCATAGCATATTGGAAATAAGGAGTTTGAAATGTGAAAACTAAAGCGAACATAAGCTGCCAAAGGGAGTAGCAATACCGATATTAATTACACTCCAATTCTACCATTTTTGGTATCACAACCACCAGTCCTACACACTGGATTTAGCAAAACCCTCAAATTCGACCTTCGCTCGACACAGCGGACAAGAACTGACTTCCATATCAGCCCATTCCTTCGGCCCAAACAGCCTCTCCAAACAATCCCCACCAACAACATGCCCACACCCCAACCTCAACGGCCGATCATTCAACACCTCCCCACCCTCAGCAGACGTCTGGTAATACTCCTCCAAACAAATACAGCAGCTCCCATCCACCCCTCCTCCCGCCCTGATCTCCTCTTTGCCAACAATAGGCAAACCAGCCACAAAAGCCTTCACCCCCTCCAGCGTCCTCGTCCCCGGACGCGCCTCTTCCATCTCCGGACAAATCTCAAATCGCACCGCAATCCTCTCTCCAGACCTCGGTCTCGAAGTCACCGTAACGTGCAGCGAGAGCATATGCCACGCCTCCATCCCCGTCATATCCTCCCGGCCCACAGCCCTCGCTACAGCTGCATCGCTCAGCCTCTCAAGCCAATTCTGTACGCTCGCCCAGTACCGCTGTTGACCCGGAAACAGCATTAGAATGTCCTCGTCCCCCAAGCTCACCCAGCATTCGCGCACGATTGCCGCAAGGAGGATCGCCATGTCCTTTATAATGCGTTGTGGCGCGAGGGATAAGAGATTGGCGATGCAGTTAAGCTGTTGATTCGTGAAGGAGTTGCTAAAGACGGAAATTATGAGGGGTTTGAGGTTGCGGCCTAGAGGACCGGGGCGTTGGAGTGGGACGAGAGATATGAGAGTGCGGAGGGAGCGGCGGAAGTTTGGAGGGTAGATGGTTCGCGTTCCGTTGGCGGGGGCTCCCCAGGGGGCTTCGGGCTCGGGTTCCCACGGTGCTTCTTCTGAGGAGATGTCGCTGAGAGTAGGTGAGAGGGTGCGAGGGGGTGTTTTTTCAAGGCTGGGAGAGAGAGTGGCGAGACTTTCGGAGGATGCGCTGGTTAGGTCTGCGGGCGAGCCATCAATGATGATTGGGGGAAGACTAGATTCGAAGTCTTCATCGACGTCCAGCATGATAACGTCTTCTGGATAGTTTCTTGCCATTGTAAGATCTTTATTCCGAATAATCGGTCCTGAATATTAGGTGGAGAACGCTTTCTATTAGGGTGACAGGGCTTCAGAAGTGCTTTCGTAGATCTTTCGCGAGTTAGATGCGATGGTGTAAGATTTTATCGGGGGAAGTAAAGTTGGAACGCGATACTGAGATACATGGCTCAAATTATAACGCTTTGTTCAAGTGTGATGACATGAAAACGTACAGAAACAGATATCACAAGAGTGAAGCGTAATAGCTATGTCGCTAGAGTTGCAACACCAATGGGAGATTGATTCCCTTTGTTCGAAGATCACCTCAACCCAGAAAGAAGTCAGCTGTAGCGATGTCATCATCTCAACTTTCTCCAAGACTTTCATCATGCCAGTGAAGATTTGTGTCATTGATCAGCTTTACGAGTCCCTTAATGATTTTAATTTTATTTAAATTCATTCTTCAATCGACATGACTTCTACCCGCATCAATTCCGTCTCGCTTTTTGAAGCTGCTAGGACTTAAGTGTCAGGAACCGACTGGCACTTTATTGAATGTCACGTGATATGGCCATTTTGTGAAAAGTTCAAGTACAGCCAGCTCTCTCATCAAGACGATAGGATCATCCCCGGTACAAACAAAGAGGAAGTTCGATCTGTCCATTATCGGTTCTCTACTCGACAAAGAAAGGCATTTGAATAATGACAATGGCTTTCAATGTTGAGTCTCTTTCTTTGTAATGTGTCTGGGGCTCTTTGTTACCATATCTAATGGTATTGAGATTGGTGGTGGCATCTAAGATAAGATGACTCTCAGTCCTCGAGTCCACAATAATCCATTTTTATTTCTTACCCACAGAAAACCTTCCATTCACAACACATTTCTGCAGTAACCCAACAACTAGTCAAACAGATCAGCTTGCCATCATCGAGCAATGTCTCGCAACACCAATTTCATCAACAACCATGCTAATATAGCATATCCCGCCAATTTCCTTGAGGATCCTATGGATGATGATGAAGTGTACCGGATGGCAGTAACCATGCTCCGCCCACGCATAAATTGGGTCAACCAGGAGCCTTGGGGGGTCCCCTTCGACCCCGAGGCTAGTACGCAGTATCCAGCTAATTTCCCAGCTAAGATAATAGAGCTAATCGAGCTGGTACCAGTCCCACAGGGCGACATCGGCGATGACTTAAGACCGATGATCGTCGAGGTTGCCTCGCAAAACTTCAGCGACGACGATCTAGCAAACATTGCAGCCGTGCTCTCTTTAGCGCCGCTCAATACCCTCGAAACGATTGCGCTTCTGGTAGCTTATATCGTCAAGACCTGTTGGCAGAAAAGGCCAGGGACTGAAGATAATCTTGGGGAAATTGCCTTCAACGAACCTCAAGGTCTAGGCATATCGGTAGTATCATGGTTGCAGGAGATGCGAGACCTGGAAGAGACAGATCTGGGAACATTGACGTCGGGACCTTTGACATTCCAGAAAGTCATTGACATCGTCTTCATGTGGAGTGATGTTATCGTTCAGCCCACAGCACATGAGAGACTTCGGTTTGTCGTAGACCATTTTGGCCTGGGGGATAACCCTCGTCATGCTGACCTGATCGAGCCGATCGATGCTTACATCGCCTCCCTCCAAACTGTTCCGAGAACAGAAATGGACCCTACAGATAAATGTGGGATCTGCCTCGAGGTCTACTACCGAAGTTCGTCACCGTCGATGAAGGATCAACAGGAACAACAGGAAGAGCGTTGTGATACTGCCCTCCAGCTTCCGTGCAGTCATATCTTCTGCGCCGAATGCCTTACAGATTGGCTCAAGACTACATTCTGTCAAATCAACGAGTATGGTGAAGATGGGTATTCAACATGTCCTCTGTGTCGGGCACGAATCAGTATTTGGGACTATAACTCAACTGCTAGTAAAGAGATAGGATCAGCAATTTGAGATATTATCAGCAATTATATACCTTCCCATTAATTTTAGCTATTCCATTCTCGTTAAAGTCGGTCTGGCTTTCATATCTCCATCCACAGCACCTAGCATCTTAGAAGTATGCGTAAATATAAAATGATGACTATTATATCAGCACCTCAGACTGCAATGGAAAACTAACAAGCTGCATAAGTATTACCACCACATAGACATTCAAAACACTCTATTTGGGCTTGAACAGCAGTGAAATCTCTACTCACCCTTCTAGTGTCTCGTCTGATTCTTCTCTCAGCTGAGCCTGCTCGATTAGATAGACAAAAATTCAGCTATTCAAATAAAAAAACAGAATAGAAATAAATCTGCAATACTTTAACTCTTTTACTTTGATGGTCCTGACCGATGACTATGTTATAAAAGTTCTAACCATTCCAACTCGTATGATCACTACAATCTCAATTCAAACAAAACATCACAAACACAAACACAACTCAGCAACTCCAATACCTACAGGCACTATCAAACGGTTCATTGAGGACAAGGAATTTGGGTCCATTACCCAAGAGAACGAAGGACGTAACGTTCACGTAAGATGGCCTTTCTATCGTAGACCCAAAAGGCTGCAATGCATTTTCTGGTCCGAGGCAGATCAACTTCCGCTCGATTGGGAGGGATGGGCTTAAAGCCCTAGCGGAAGGCTAAAATGTTACCTTCGGATTCTCAGAAGGGCAGCGAGGGCGATCGGTAGAGCATGTGGTGTTCAGATAGAATTTTATACATTATGGCAGGGGATAGTGAAGTCGGAGATGAGTGAATCCAATGATGATACTCGTGGGTTGATGTGCTGTCTCCAGGTCGATGTATATCAATGTATTTATGTTCAGACCGTTGTCAAAGCTTATAACATAATACAGGCCTAGCAATCGCACTTGTAGTAGCAATCGCTGATTTCTCTATCAATCTTTCTGAAATTAGTGCTTGCCAGAGCAAACGCCACTCTTCTGATTACTCATCTGTACTCGTAAGCAGCGGGTTCACCACTCTGTTCTGGTTGAAAAGCGGCCGTAAACCCTGTAAACCCTATACACTCCTCCACACAACCTCCAGGCACATCATCATCACCTACTTCCTTCAGGTCCACAAAGATCTGATATGGGCCCTGCGTGCCCTTTGTAGGGCAAGCGAGGAAATTACTTTCGTTGTATCTCACTACCCCTGGCAGCGAAGGACGGAGAGGGCCTAGAAGCTGAAAGCCTTGGTAGCTTGAGCCGGGTGGTAGGTAGGCCGAATGAGGAAACGTGAAGCTCAGCGCGCCGTTGGGAGCGACGTAGACTGTTTGTCCACCTGCAACGATGGTATCCTGTTGGGAGATAAGAGAATAAGCTATTTTCCTGAACAAATTGCAAAGCAAGAGGGGCAAAAGGAGAGATATGGAGTACCATGCCCAAAGTGTCTTCCCCAAAGCGATTCTCGAACGCAGTAACTGTTCCCGCAGGGCAAAGGGTGAAGTTCGATGGTGGACAGTAAGATGCCGTGTCCTTCCCAATCCAAAAGTTGTGTCCAGAGGCGTTTAGGTAGGAGAAATCAATTACAGTGTGCGAACCTGCTGCGAAGATCCGGATGGTGGTGGTTGTATAATTGAATTGACGGGGTAGGATTGCCTTGGCAATCACAATGGGAAGCAAAGCAACTCCGAAACGAATGGCAACTTTCATGGTTTTGACAATTCTATAGAGCAGTGATTTCTCCCTAAAATCTGAGGGGGTTGAAAGAACAGTTCTTCTGTGCACTTAGCGGTGGCGTAGTAGTGGAGTCGCGCCCTTGACACGATTTTATACAATTTTGCTTCTTTTCCCTTCACCGCTAAGAGACCAGCCCGTGCTGGAGTCTTCTTTGTAGCTTGTTTGTACACTCGTAGATGACTTTTTGGGCGATTATATCCGTCTTTCGTGCATGCAAGATCATTCGTCTGTTTCTCCAAGGAGCTTGTACGATGTGGTGCAATTTCCCTTGTTACACTGTTACACCAATGTCTGCTCGACCTCGGACGACGTCAGAAGATGATGTCCTTATGTCGAATACATTTGCTTTGTGCTAAGAACCGCTACTCCTCCGCGTACTGCCAACTTAGTTTGTAGGTTAGTGGCCATGCGTGAGTGACATAATTGCCCAACACTAATCCATGGAATACGTTACATCACATGTGATGTTGCTCCACGAGTAACATACATACAACTTGATCGTTTTTTATCCTGATACTACGATAGTGGAATGCTGCAGGAATGCTCGGCAGCTGCAAGCGAACCATCAGATGTGCGATGCAGCAGCACAGCCTTCTTGAATGCAATGATCCGCCAGGTACCACAAGGCGAGGTACGCCAAGATTCTCGTCGACACCGAGCAACCAAGTCTCTACTCATGCCAGCTGGTTAGGATTAGAATGCGATAGTATTTCTGCACGACTTCGAAAATTATCTTGTAAAAGCATTCTGATCGAAGAGCGTTAAACTCGCCAAGTATCCTGTCCACCGTTATCTCTCGTTGGGTGAGCCTTTTGTTGTGCTGAGGCCAGAAGTATCCCGGAGGCTCGGGGCTAGCTTCTAGGCTGCCCCAGGTGGACTTAGAGACCACAACATGGCACTCTAGTGCCACCTCCACTCGTGCAAGGTACAACAGTGATCCTGGTAACGCTAGCACTGTTTTAGTCGCATCGCGGGATCGTCGAATATTGTCCTAACCCAAGATAGATTGTCTGCAAGCCTTTCAGACTCTCGTCCTTTTGGCTGAGTGAGAGTCCGTGACGGGTGCTGGAACGGTCTAGAAGATCGGTGTTCCGCTCGTTTTCACTCTCTTCGAAGCTGCCCTTCGGCGTATCCTCCTCCTCAGCCGAGGAGTAAGGTTGTTCTTCTATGTAGATAGTGGGCGCAAAGCGAACGCTTTTATCTGCTCGTCGTTTCCGTACTACCTTGGGTAATAGTTTTGCTGGATCCCGGATACCCCTAGCTGGTGCCGCTCGTAACAGCTAATTCAAACTTAGGTCTGAATATAGCAATGTCCATTGATTTCACTTACATCACAATTTCTGTGCTTGTTTACTCTCGCCAACCTCCCCAGGGGTGTCTCAACGAAATCTGCTGGGTAATAACCTGGGATTGTCAATTCGGGCTGAAGCTGATGGAAGGACACTTACCCGAACTCTGGTTTTGGAAAGACCTTACAAACCACCAGGAGCTGTTATTATCATCCAGAAGAGCTAGCGTATTGCCTTCTAAGACATCGATGCCTCCTTTTGTTGGGCCTTTGTATGTATTTAATGCATAGAAAGTGTCAGACTCGGTTGGCTCATCCAGCTCATCGTTATCATTCTCAACAGTTCTGTCATTCGTCTCGACAACTTCCTGAGGTGGACTATCTTCCACGAAGGGAAACGTATTTGCCTCCAATTTTGTTGCCAGTGAATGAAGTGTCCTGGGGCTAGTGGCATGTCGTAGTGATCTATAATGGGCACTGTTGGTTAATTCTCGAATGTCAATGGGAAGCGAAACAACCGAGATATTGGAAACACCGGCAAGACTAAATTCGGAAAGACAGGACCAGCCAAATGAGAATGCAGCTGAAGATCGAAGGGAATCCGATGATCTTCTTTGCTCAGCTCGACTGTAGACCCATGAAGCAATGAGTTCTTGATCAAAAGAAAAGGGGACGAATGACATCCCCGAGGATTCAACTACTTTATCTTCAGCTTTACTCTGCGAACTGAAGGCTGATCTTCCGTCGTCTAGAGTACTTGCATTTCTTCCCGTCCGGGAAGCCCTCCCGGGATTAGAAAGGCCCTCGAGATTGTTGAGACGTTGCACAATGTCTTGGTTGCTCTGCAAGACTTGACGGACTACCGTAGTTAATGATTCCACAGCGTCTCGGGCTTCGTCCACGGAAGCACTACTCAGAAAACATCGAGATTAGTCACGTGTATTGAGAGCCATCTCAAGGTCAAAAATGTGTCGAACAAGATCAAAACCACAGGGACCCAAAATCTAGCCCAAGGCTTTGCAACATCAAATGGAACATACTCACCAAGTCAGTGTAGTAAGCATTAGGTTTAATGAAAGTCTTGATGAGGACAACCGACTTAGCAGTTTCATGACAGTAGTCTCTTTCTTGGCCCACTTTAGCTTCGCCCATAAGGGTTCCAGCGAATCGCTGTCCAGGGAGGTGACAACCTCTTCAAGCTCGGAGAAGCTCATGACGCAAGTGGTTAAAATAATTATTACTTGCTCCACCATAATGGTCTCCGTAAGCGACCTCTGGCCTACTCTAGCTCCGACTAGAAAAGCTTGAAGTTGCGACAACGTGGTACTGATGTCCGTGACTTCTCGTAGAGCACTGTGTGCAAATTCAGGTGCGTCCCTTGTCTTGCGTAGCAACGTTGTCAAGATACTCGAAATTTTCGCCGCAGCCCCCAGTAGTCCGACCACAGATGCTGCGATCGACAATGGATCCATACTGATTGATTAATGAAAGATGTTTTGGTCTTTCTTGCTCGACAAATACACAGCGCGTGAGCCGCACGTTGCTTCATGTCTAGCGAAGCGGATCCTGATAGAGCAGGAGGACGAATTTGTGAGAGGTATTGTGAAGCTGTCCAACCGCGGGTAAGTGAGTTGTAAGTATGGTGAAGCGAGGCTTTTTGATCGGATGCATGTTTTCAGCCAATGCAAAGCACGCCACGTCAGCTTTACTAAATATCGTCGGGACAGAAAAACTGCCTTGTTGTCATACCTTAGTCGTATACTGCCTCGCCAAGCTCGCCAAGTCGGTGGCTTGGCAGCTAACACAGAAACACTCTAGAGTAGCACAACCAGATTCTCCCCTCAGACCGACGGTTCTGGGCCGTGGGACCCGGATAAATTTGCTAGCGTGACTTTTGAAATATAGCGTAGAAACTAATGAAACGTCAAGTCGATTCGTTTTCGAAATCATTACAAATGAATGTTTGCAAATCAACAGAATTTTTTTCTCTTCATATCGATGCGAATTTTTAATTAATGAACAATTCGATGCATTTCATTTTTTTTGAATTTTTTTCTCAATCGTTTTTCAAAAATGATTTTTTCAAAAAAAATCTGATCGTCGATTTCATGAAAAATAATCATTATTCGCAAACATGATAAACATGATCAAATTTACGAATATGTTTCATTTTAAATGAATGTTTTTGTTTTTTGTTTATTTGTAATGAAAATATCGTCGCAAAAAAATCTATGCATTGCGATGAAAAATGAAAACGTATTCGTTCGAAAATTGTGAAATTGCAAAAAAATAATTTCGATAAAATTTATTTTTAATGAACGTTCAATATTGTTGTTCGTTTTTAATGAATTGTCTAAAATCGAATTTTGAAAAATGAAAAAAAAAAAAAAAAAAAAAGCGTCGCGATGTGTGACATGCTCGAAAAATAACAAAATACATTTTTTATGAATAGTTTTTGAAATGTGTTCATTTTTAACGAAATCTAAATTATGTTTGTGAAAAATCAAAAATTGATTGATTTTGATGACGAAAATTTGTTGTCGTGTGAACATTTATATGAAATCAATTATTTCATTTTTTATGAACAACTTTTCAAATGATTCATTAAAAATGAAAATGACAATGTTTGAAAAATGATTCAAAAATTTCAAAAAAAAATCGCGCGTTCTGATTGTCATTCGCAAAAAAAAATCTGTAAAATTTCTGTTCATTATTAATGAACATCGTTTTTTAACGTTCATTTTTAAAAAACAAAAATGAAATCGAACGTTTTTTTGAATTTGAAATTCATGAATACGTTGTTCATTTTTCATGAACATTTTTTAATGTTGTTCATTTCTAATGAATGCATTAGTTTGAATATGATCAATGCGTTCGAACATTGATTCGAAAATAAATTTATTATTTATGAATTGATTGATTGATCGTTCATTTTTTATGAAAAATGAAATTTTGAAAAAATGATGTTTCGTCGTGAACGAATTAACGTTGCTACTGAAATTGTTGATGTTTATAATAAATGTTTTCATTTTTAATGAGTTTTTTTTTTGTTTATTTTTAATGAATACAAATGCGAAACAAACTGACGACAATGCAAACGATGAGAAAATGAATGACGAAAAAATAAAAAATGAAAAGTTTGTGAAAATCATTTAGATTTCATTAAAAATGAACATCACGATGATTTGCTCATTTAAAATAAACATTAAATTTAGATTTTCGATTGAAATGAACACGACTTTTAAAAAATCAAAAAAAAAAAATTTTGATCAAAAAAATTTTCTGATCATTTTTTCTGAAGTTTTTTTTCATACGTTCATTTTTTATGAGTTTATTCTAAGCGCAACTGTAAGATTTTTCACAATAATTACATTTGACGTCGTTATTAACGAAAAAATTCATGAAATTTTCTCGTTTATTGACAGAATCGTCATTTCATTTCAACAGATATTTTACTATTGTAAAATTGTCGAAATTCGTGTTTCAATCATTTCAATCGTATAATTTACGAATAAATCATCGACGTTCATTTGTCAAATGTTGAATTTCATCTTTGCGAAAAAAATGAATGTCATAATAAGAAAAATCGATATCGATATCGATGAAATTATTGCGAAAATTTTCGAGAAAAACGTCGATTTGCTGATATAAAAATCTCATTAATAATGTAACAAATTCAAAATAAATAAATTAAAATGAATTGTGTTTATCAAAAATTTATTGTATGTAGTCGATTGATCGTAAATATTGAATTCACGAAAAACATATTCTTTGTATTGACGTAATATATGAATTCAACGAAATAATAAATATGTTACATCAAGATGTGAATTTTTCCGATCATGATATAACACAAATGATTTGATTTCTATAACAATAATTCGTTTTTAATGACAGATTTCTTCGAAAATTCATTATTAATGAAAATATTGAAATTTTACGTATCTTTCAGTTGATGTGTTTTTCGAAAATTAAAAATAATTTCAATTTTACTTTTTTCTTTATTGAATATTTTGATATAATGATGTTGTATGCGTAACATTTCGTCAAATCGTAACAAACAAAGAAAAACGATTTCGTACATAATTTGCATCATGATACGTTGATTACGTTCGTTTCAAATTCGATAATCATCATTATCTTTCTTTGTAAACGTGAAATCAATAAATGAATTCGATTTAATCGTATCATTGAAATCGTAAAACTTTCGTAAAATACGAGTATCAATTGAGCGCACACTCGTGTTTATTTCATCGAATTGAATTTGATAAACGTTAAAAAATATTCAATATAAATGAACAATCTTGTCGTAAATTCATTAAAAATGTAATGAATTTTCGAATTGTTTTTCAACGTCAAAGCAAACAAAAATTTCAAAAGATTTAATTTGATACATAATGAGTTTAATATAAAAAAAAAAATATTCATTTAAAACGAAACATATAGAAAATATTACATATATAATGAACTGTGCGCTCAATTACAATTCAACAAAAAAGCAAATAGAAATCTCAAAAAAATATAACGTGAAAAAAAGACAATTATTAATAATGATTATTTGAAAAAAACACACATTTATAATGAACATTGAAATTATATAAACATAAAAAATGAATTATTTTTTTCTTTGCAGACTTTTCATGTATCGAAAAATTTGATAAAACATCGATGAATTTTCGCTTTATATTTCATCTTTTTCGAGACGAAAACTATTTGTTTCACGATTTTCGTCATATGCGTAATGATAACTAACAGCAATTTTCATTTTAAACGCATGAAATCAAATACACTCGTTTTTATCGCAAATTTCATGAATTCAAATTGCGATATAAACGAAAATTTTGTCATTTGAATTTTTGAGAATTTCAAATGTTAATTGTTGACGAAATACAAATTTTTGAAAAAATTTTCATTGACTAGATGCATTTATAATGAATTAACAAAAATATATCACATTTTTAATGAAATTTACTCGTGATAATTATTTCGAGTATTTTTTGTATGAGAAATCGCAAATGCATCATGAACAATTTTTTGCATTGTTTCATATTCAAAGAATGTATTATCAATATTTTTTTGTAAATCGACAAATTTTAAATCAACATTGATTTCGTTTATGAAAAGTTTTCGATCAATATTGTTCGTTGTCGATGAATTTTCCGAATTCAAATAAACAAATTGTTGTTTCAAAGATTGAAACATATCACAAAATGAAATAACAATTTGATTTCAATGAATATATATTAAAATTATTCAATAATATTGATAACGTTAATGATGAACAAATGATTGAAATCGAAAAATCATTAAATTTTTCTGTACAATTCTATTGCATTTGACTCGTTTAAATTTCAAAAATTTCACACAATCATCAACACATTATCAACGAATTCAATTATATTGTAATTCAATCAAACATGTCTCGAAATTCAGAAAAAGACAAACAACGAGCAAATGTTAGAAGAGCTCAAAATTTACGAATTCATACAAAACAATATTTCAATATCAACGAGAATGTTGTAAATGACAAACGATTATCGAAAAAACAACAACAATTTTTGAAATGAATTGATGAATATCACGTACAAAATGAATTCATTTTAAAAAAAATTGAACAAAAACAATCGTCAAATGAACATCAAAAAATTGCACGAAAAATGTGAATTATCAAACAAAATATTATATTAATAATGAAATTTATTAATATGAACATCAATTTTGATGTCGCTGTTTCAATCGATATTTTTCAAAATGTTTTCACAGAAAATGATCGTTTCGTCATTACGTTCACAAAAAAAATGAATCATTTATCAATATTTTTGCATCAAAATCTTTCACGATTACATTTTCAAATTTTTTAAAAATGTATCAATTTTCACTTTTCAAATTGCATTTACATTTTATTTTCAACATTACGTTTTTTTTTCAAATTTCGAATTTAAACATCATTTTGAACGAAAACGTACAAAATGTCATTAGAAATATTGTCATCGATAAAATTGATAAATTTATTTTTTCGTTATTTATGAGACAAATTTTCTCTTCTTCGTCAAAAACGAAAAGTAAAGAGAATAATTCATTAAAAATGAAATTTTTGTTTATGCACGATATCAAAATTGCATATTTTTTGAAAAATGTTTCAATTTCTAATATATCAAATTTTGCACGAAATGTTTCACAGTTATTCGACGAATGAAACAAATTCGATATATTCGTTATACGCGAAATATTCATATTTTTACGTTATTGAAGTGAAATTTAACGACAAAAATCGATCATTTGAAAAATTTTGAAAAAATTTTATAGCGATTGAAAAATACGTTTTTAATGAATTTTTTAATCATTTTTTCATTAAAAATGTGTGAATGTTCAAATTTTTCATATTTAACGAAATTTGTGTTTTTCGCGTTAAATTCATTTGAAATTTTTGTGAATTTCATCGTCGAAATACAAACTAAAAACTATTTTCGTTAAAAATGAGTTAAATCGATTTTTTTTTTTTTTATGAATTTCGTTTCGTTTTTTTTCACAAAACTAAATTAGAAATTCGAGATTTTTTTCTTTGTGAAAATGTATCATTAATAATGAATTTATTGATTTTTTTCTCTTTTTTTATGAATTGTGTTTTGTTTTTTTTTTCAAAATTAAATTAAAAATTCGAGATTTTTTTTTTGTGAAAATGTTTCATTAAATATGAAAAAATTTTCATAATGTTCATATTAAATTTTATCTGTTTCAAGAACGCTAAATTTGTTTGAAATTTTTCAATTTTTTTCGTTGAAATACAAACTAAATATGTATTTCATTCGAAATGAACTTATTTTCAAAAATTACATTTATAATGAATTTTTTTGACTTTTTCTTTTTACAGATGATCATTCAAAAATTTCAAAAATTTTCGAATCGTGATGCGTTTTGAACGTTTCATACGACAATAAATAAAAAAAAAAAAATCTCGACTTTCTATTTACACGAAAATTATAAAATTTATTCGTCAAAATCGAAAATTATTGAATGAAAAACATTCAACAAAAACGAAAAAAATGTTTATCGACGAGCAATGAAATAAACATTTTAATTACAAAAAATCGAAAAAAATTCGTTATTACAATAGTGATAATGCAATTGCTCGTATTTATTGTAAACATACTCATCAATTTACAATGTGAAATCTTGAAAAGAAAAATAACGTGAAAAAAAATAACGTCGAAAAAAATAATGCGAAAAAATTCATTGATAATGTATAATACAGAACTTTGCGAGTCTTTATAGATTTTCTCGACGTTTTGATGTTTTTCTTCATTTTCAATGAACATTACAATGTATGATACAGAGTTTTGCGAATTTTTATAGATTTTCTCGACGTTTCGATGTTTTTTTTCATTTTCAATGAACATTACAATGTATGATACAAAATTTTGCAAGTTTTTATAGATTTTCTCGACGTTTCGATGTTTTTTTTTCATTTTCAATGAACATTACAATGTATGATACAGAATTTTGCGAGTTTTTATAGATTTTTTCGACGTTTCGATGTTTTTTTTTTCATTTTCAATGAACATTACACATAATTTAAATTAACGTGTATTGAATTCTGCGCAGTTCTTTTCAAATTTTTCAATTTCTATTCATAAAAAATGAGTTTTTTCTCAAAAATTTCATTAAAAATGCTCAAAATTTTCGTTTGAATTTTGTCAAATTCGTTAAATTCAGAAATCGTTTTGTTCAATTGAAAAAATGAAAAAAATTTTTTTTTTGCACGTTAAAAACGCGATTTTGAAAATTGAATTTATGTTATAAATCGACGATCTTTTTGAAATTGAAACGATTTCGAATTTTAACTTTTTTTTTTAAAAATTTCAATATTATGTTTCGATTTTAATGTATTTTATTTAAAAAAATTCATTTAAAATGAATTTTTTTTTCTCAATTTTGATTTGCTTTTTTCTATTTCATTTTTTTTGATTATCATGTTTCGATTTCATTTTTTTTTTGCAAATGTTTATCGATTCACGTTTTTACAATTACGACATTCAATTCAACACATTGTTTTCACAACATTCATCAAACATACGTTGTTTTCGTGTTCGTTGCGTGACGATACATTTTTCGCGTGCAAAATTCATCGAACGCGAATCAAATCGAATCTTTTTGTCATTTTTCTAATTTCGATCGGACGAGAATCGTCGATTTGCGCGAAAAAAATTTCAATTTTTATTTCGTTTCTCTGACACGTGATTTTTGTTCACAATCTTTGTTGTTCAACGAAAAAATTTCAATTTTTACGCATTCAATTCGATCTGTTGATAGAGTTACAAAGATATTGATTTCATTTATGAAAACAACACAGATAAAAATAATGAAAATTTCAACATCATGAAATCTTATCGCAGTCGAGAACTCGAATCATCGACAATCACGTCACAACAATAAGAGTTGATTTTTCGTTCGTGTTTGATTTTTCTTCTTCGCATACGAGATTTATTGATATTTTTTTCGATTGTTTCGTGTAAAAAGAACAAGACACACGTTTGCAAATAGCAACAACGTTTTTTTTTAAAATTGAAATTATCAAATATCATCGTTTTCGTCATCATTTCATGTTCTGTCATCATCATCATCGCTCAGTTGTACGAAACATCACATTATTGACAATTCACGATTATACGTTGAAACGTTGATAATTTTGCGTTCGAATATAGACATGATTACGTTCAAATCGCAAAAATCGAGCATTTATTCAAGCAATTGACAATTGACTTTTGATTGAATTTTTTTATTGCAATTGCAATTGCAACATTGTTGCAATTTCTATTGCAATTTCTATTGCAATTGCAATATATATACAAAAACTTTTTTAGTGTGCATTTCACATTAACGTTGTTGAGCACGTTAACGTTGTTGAACACGATTATCGTTGTTGAACACGATTATCGTTGTTGAACACGATTATCGCATATCGTTAATACATCGTTTACATCAAAATCGAATTTTTCAATTTTACACTTTTTGTCAGCAGTTTCTATGATCACTTCGCATATTAATTTGTATGACAAAATATTTTCACAGTTGTTTAACAAAGATCACATGAATAGAGAAAGCATTGCTGTTGAATTCAAACAAAAATTACATCGATAAAGAAAGCACTGCTGTTGAGTTCAAATCTTGTGAATGAGAGACACACAAATTATTGAGCAATATCTCTGATACAGTTGCTCACTTTGTATGATAAATTGTATGATAGTCAGGCAGTCAACATGGAGACTCTTCTGGATTTTCGTCTTATCTCAGAGGTCTTTAGGCGAAATACGGGATAGACTGTCCCGGAATTAGGTTTATCCAAAGATCGTGCACCTCACGCTAGGAAATAATTCTTGTACTGGGTTAACATAGGTGGACGAGAATATATGTATAGAAGAAGAAGACTTCTTATGTGTCGCTAAATGGACAACTATAGAATTAAAATCAAAACATACTGCTAATCAAAAAGGTCTTAATAACCGGGGCCAGCCGCAGAGCTGCGAACACTACGCCATTTTTTCCCTTTTCCATGCTCAGCTGTCACCACACATGTCTGAGCACCTTTTGCCTGGTGTTTTGGGGGACTGTAACGGGTTAGCACAATGCACCACAACTTAGGTGTAGGCGGCTTCGCTTACCCTTTGATGGTGGCAATCTTGACAACACAGCGTTCGTCACTGTAGACGTCGAGAGAATCAAAGGCTAGTGGCCACTGGCCCCAGTTGATACCAACACGGCGGCTGACCGGACTGAATATGACGCAGCTGTCTTGGATTTTAGGTCGAGATCCGCCCCATCCCCCACCGCAAGTGAAATCTAAGACTAGATTAGTACGCCGCGTTGATCTAAGCTGTCCTGTCTTGGAAAAAGTGTCTTACCAAATAACTGAAAACTGGAGAGCCAGCCATAGCTGCCCCGCTTCTCGATGCCTCCTTCTAACTCTTCATGGTATGCAAAAGGATCGGTGCCATTAAAGGTAGGAGCTGCAATTGTAAGTCTGCTTGCGCTCAGCGCAGCCACAATTAAAGTAGTAAGTTGCATTTCGAAGGTAGGATGACTGCTGAATGAATGTAGGTTGTAGAATGTATTTGAGTAAATGAGTGTTCTAGGAGTATTTTAATAGTATGCAATATCATATTATTACTGAAGTGGGGTCCCATGGAGTTATACAAAGTCATGCTTATCCTTGTGAGGGGAATCCTTTGTGGTGAAAAACTAAAGTGCCCGAAATGGGTATCAATAAGACGATTATATGCCTTGTTCAAAGCGCGCCACAACACGTCAACAATGGATTCGCTCACCTAGCCAGAGATCATAGAGCAATCAGGTGCTGCTGAAGGGTGGTTGAGGCCTGGCTCTGTCGGTAATTGAAGGAAAAAGGCCTTAAAGTGCCGAGGTTCTAGAACGAGTTACAAAGGTACAGGATATGACAAAGGAAGCGATTAAATCATATTGTTGGGCACAATTACCAACCTGACGGCCGACACTCAGGGAAGAAGCCTCTTAAACCCAACGTATATACCTATCGCTGACCTTGGCTCAGGAAACAGCCGTGGACTTCTATCGGACGCTTCTTGCCTATCAACAGTTCCTTGTTGGTCCTGCGCAACGGGCCAGAACAAAAGGACACAGAGTTGGCTTTGGTCCGTCTTCCCTTGAGACCATGTGAAGATCTGTCTCTACCATTTTGCAATCCACCGAAGTTCAAAGGCGGTTTCACATGCGGACAACTACGGAAAGAGTTGACTTTTGCAATGCCCCTAAGCTTTTGGATGATCGTGGATCAGGACCACCACCGAAAATTGGCGCCTCATTAATTAATTTTCCGAACAAGCTTCAGTTGGGGGAGAGAGACACTGCCATATCATCTACATCAGCGCATGGCTGCTGCTTCCTGGCCACTCGGTGCAGAAAACATTCACTAATACTAACGTGCCGTCCCCCCCACAGCTAGAAGCCAATGGAGATGGCACGGCACGAGTCACTAACAATGAAGATTCCTTTTACAATGATATCGTATCCGCTGAAGAGCGACAGAATCTAGCATCGAAGCATGTCTTACACCACTTTGTAGAAGCTGCCAGAAGACGACTAGATCGCCTTGAAAGGGTGTGCCGACGACCTTTGTGTATTGTGAAAAAGATCTAAGCATTCCGCTCGAAGTGCAAAAGATTATGATTGCAGACGTGGTGAAAAGTATACCTACCAAGAGTTTTGCGAAAACCAAGCTTGATGCCGGACAATCCCCTTTCTGCAGTATGCAACATGAGTTTGTGAAGATTGTTGAAAAGTTTTGGGCGACAGCCCAGAGGACTAGAACCAGCTTCTAAAACGCAACGATGCCGTGGAAGGCGCCACTGTTAGCAACATCCGTACGACCAATTTAAATTTATTTCATTTTGTAACCACTGCTATTTTGACAACGAGAAATCCTGCAAAGCCATGAATGCGTTTTACCCTAGGCCTATTGGATCGGGAGCGAGAATTGAGACCATGTTCGCTTATGTCGAAGTTGCGGTCACAAGCACGATTTATCCGCTGCAATTGCACTCCTAAATTTTCGACGACCGTCTTGACATCCCGCTACAGTGATCCTTCGCTCCCAAATAGTTGAAGCTCTCAGGACTGAAGAGATACGGGGGGAGGAGCGCCTGAAGAAAGTTCTTCATCACAAGCTCGCATGAGACCAACACCGCACGCCAAGTGAACGATGGGACTCGACATCAGCGATCGCATGTACAAAGGATGAGGCTGTAGTACACTCTTCCGATGGTAGAGAATCACAAGCCAAGCACTAAAGCCAAAGCTTAGGTATAAAGGGAACCTCCCTCCATGGATAAATCTCTTTTTCGAGCACAATCTTCTTCATCGGTTTTGCTTCACTGTACCTGAGTATCACTCGCATACTTCAAAGCGTTGATAAATCCAAGTCAAGATGATCCGCTCCTTCCTCCTTACTGCCCTGCTCCTCGCAGGCACCCAAGCCCAATCCTGCCCCAGCAACGAAACAGCATCCTACACCACCAACGTCCCCTCCGCCATCTCCGTAGTAACAGACAACGACCCCAACTTCGTGTACCGCAACAAAAATTGCACCTTCACCTCCCAAAAATTGGTAACAGATGGCTGGTACCTGTTCTGCGAGACCGCCTACCACTCCCTCTGCGCCGGCCTGTCCCCCGTCTCCGTGGCCAAGAACAATTGGCTTTGGGCCTTCTTCACCGACAGCCTTGGGAGCACTTGCCAGGCGGGTCTCTACCAGCCGGATTTTGGCCTCACGCCGGAGTGCTGCAGGAACAATTTTGATACCATGTTGAGAAGAATGCGGACTTATGGTACTGCGGCAGGGGATCCGCCGAATAGGATCAGCATCAACATTGCCAGCTCGGCCTCGTTCCCGCATACCACGGTCTTGTATGATGACGGGCTGCAGAGAAAGAGCGATGGTGCTAATGTTGCGGCTGATTATCCGAGCTTCGTGCTGCAGGGGTGAGTTTACTTGAGTGCCATTTAGAACTGTGTTTTGCGGCTTTGCTGACTGTGGGGCAGGGTTCCTCCCCGTATCCGTTCTCGTCGCAGAACTGCTCACAGGCAGATGTTGATGGTCAGTAATCGACTAGCCTCGCTCATGGTGCTCAAACTTTAGGGACATCAGATCGAAGGGAAAGCTGTCCGTTGTCCGCACATTTGAAGGTGGTCGAGCCTGATTTCCATCTTGATCCCTGTTTTGGGGACACAAAATGATCAATCCGCGTTATCGATTCTGTCGGTAGATAGATGAAGACATTTGCGCTTTACAGTCCTTATCATATGATACTCCGAAGGGTGACTTACTCTAGGAGCTTAAGGCACATGACTCAAGGTCTAGGAGTGGATCAAGACTTCTAAACAGATCTTCACTCACTTTTCGTAAGCTCCCAGGGCTTCCAAGTGTAAAAATCAACCACAATATCAATAGAATGACATTTTCACATCATTTCAACTTGTTCGAACGTAGTGTCATCAAAGACATACTTCCAGGCAACAAAGAGAAAATACGACGAGTATAAGTGAGCAAGCAATATGATGAGCTATAGAAAAATGTGCACTCTGAATCACGTATATGGAATTTTAATGCCAGAAAGTGTTGTCCCTCGGTCGGTCTTGCCTAATCAGATTACGTACAACATATTTTTGCAATGTTAATATTCCTCGCACAAAGACTAAGATACCAATGACAACCTCACTTAGTGTGACTCTTCCGCCCATCTGGAGTTCTTTTCAAATCGATGACCAACGTTTTCTTTGTGAATATCAACTACGTTAGTCCCTTTATTCGTGAAGACTCGGTCGTTGTTCCAACAATGCCATTATATGATAGCAAAAGCGCGCTGACGTCAAAAAATCAACTTGCTACTTGATTCACACATTCCCCTAAAAAGGCTCACTAAATAAAACGAATTCACAACACACAAATGACCCTTATCCACATACTCACTAAATTTTCAACACCGCAATACCATCTGCACACGACCCTCCTCGAAACTCTCGGCATCGCAACCCTCACACTAATCTATCTGCTCATCATGGCGCGTTCCCCATCGCCCATATCCGACATCTGGTGGCTCGACGACGACGCGCCCTGCAGCTCCCGAAGCAGTCTCGAAGTACATCGCAGTTCCCCCCCGAACGATGACCCCGCAGTGCATCAACATCAACACCCAGCAGAGCTCAGCGAATCCTCAACCACGCCCCCAAACCCCAACCCAACATCCCCCTCCGCCGCGGCCAAAGCCCAGCTCGCAGCCTCCGAAGCCTCATTCTGGACCTCCTTCCCTCACGGCTGGCGCACGATCCCGACCTCCATGGACGGGCTCCTATGCGGTTTCTTCGCAGTCATCAACTCCATGCGCGCGCAGTATCCATTCCTGCCATGCCCCACACTTGAAGAACTGCAGGGGATTTTCGATGAGCAGGCAAGGGAGTTCGCGGAGGTGTTTGATATGTGCAATACGTATGACTTTTCTATTGATCAGGTTGCCGCGGTGGTGTACCGGTGGGGGAGGGAGCGGGGGCTGAATTTGAGGATTGGGTATGTGGAGGAGGGGAGCACGCCGTTGTTGGTGTCGCATCCGGATGAGGGGGGGGTGGTTAGGGTGGTTTGGATTCATAATGATGGGAGGTAGGTTTCTTCTCCTGGACTTTCTTCAATTTTTTTTTTCTCTTCTTTTCTTTTTGGGGGGCGATTCTGGTTCTGCTTCGCACTCCTGAAAGATTCCGGTCATTGGGACCCATCCAAAATCTCGTACGATCTTTTGAACAGAGTATACTGACTGATGCATCTATAGGTGGAACGGTGGTATTGGACACTTCTCCGGCATTCAACATTTGCACGACGAGGTTCCAGACTTTCCACCAGAGAATCATGAAATTCAGACCCTAGAGCGACTCAGGGCTATGAGGGATGACAGCGATGAAGTTCCAATGGAATTATCCGAGAGCACCCTAGTTGGAGATGAAGATGTTACGATGACCTAGTAGCATTGGCGCGATATATGTCAGACATGGTCGGCGAGATGCCATTGGAGATTGGGAAATGGGAAAATGCCTTGCGGGAACTTCATGTCATCTTCCTCGTCCGACTCACTTTTTCGACGCGCTGATGACTGCGTTGACTTTGTAAGTTCATTCATAAGGTTCCTACGGCAATCTTTAGTTCTCTGTTGATTTCTAAGATTTCTACATCTTGCGCTGCTTTGTTTAGTCGCCGGCAGTAGGCCTGAAATCAACCTGTCATAGCAAAAAAAAGAAAAATCCAGGGTCTAGTGTCTACTTTTATCTTCCATGAATCACCAGTTATATTCATTATAAGAAAATCTCTACTCGTTCTTGATATAGAGTATATGAAGACGACATAAAGGTGACCCAAAAGTGCTCTGAAACACATTTCCTCTTGTGAGTTCGTCTTAAGTCGGGTAATAGTAGGTACGTCAGAAACTATTCTTGGAAATCGCACCAAAATTGTAACAGGCCATGGGATGTTGAGACTGTGTGAAGAACTGGTGCTGATTACCTTGTATTAGGTTTGAGCTGTAGAACGTGGGATCCGAATCGGATTTTCTTATACATACTCTTCACGCATGATTGTGGATTAAATAAGTGCCATAAAATCCTCAAGCTTAATTCAAGCATAGAGCGCTCGCTGGACGCTGGAGATCACAATAGACATCTTATCGCCGTATTGCGGTCAAGTCTCGATCGTCCACTGTCAATCCTCAAGTGTAATAGATTCATCGACGAACAGCTTTCGACGCACAGAAGTCTTAAAGAACGCGATATGAAAGTTTCTCGATTTAGTCCAATACCGGGATTGTTCGAACTCTAGTAAGAAGATACCCTGAAACATTATCCAATGAGGATCTCTGAACCTCAAAGCTTTGTTATTTGTTATTTTTTGGCTATCAAGTTGGGCTAATGGTTTTCTGCGATCCAAATCTGTTT
Organism: Physcia stellaris; assembly: GCA_018902385.1. Taxonomy (NCBI): domain Eukaryota; kingdom Fungi; phylum Ascomycota; class Lecanoromycetes; order Caliciales; family Physciaceae; genus Physcia; species Physcia stellaris. The sequence goes on along the minus strand of JABSSW010000031.1, from coordinate 460,593 downwards.
TATAGCAGTGGACCGATCATCCTTTCATTTTTTAGGCGTATGGAATAGGAATTTGATATAAATAGAGAAGCAATTCTGGACTGATTTCCATACTTTTTCTTTTTTTGCCTTGAGTTTCTTTGTCGACGATGGTGCTGATCTCGCATCCGCTAGAACCGTACGCACGACCTGGACAATTATTCCCTATGGAAATATAAGTCAAAATCTATGAGAGCTTGAGTTTCTAGACTGATAAGGACTTTGGTTGTCCACATTCTTTTGAAAGCCATCTGCTAATGATCCTTATGTACATCAAGATATACTCACAGAGTTTCGTCTTCACCAACTTCAAGCCTATAATGTTTACCAAAGCCAATGACATGGCTTCAATGCTTCACTCATCACTCGCGATTGAGATCGTGTCTACTCACGAGTCGAGACGGAAGCTCAGTCTGGGTTGGACTTCTGGGATGAACAGAGTCCTCGCTCACAAATGTGAAGAGAGAGGCTCGTCACAAGCTCTCTCATCACACATCACATGGCTTGAGATTCGTGGGCGTTTTCATATTCAATCTGCTTATATATACTCCCTCTTTCCTGAAATAAAGACGCTCTTAGATTGCAAACCTCCGAAGAGAACTTTGTAGTTACTGTCTGTATCCTCGACTACCCGGACCGGATCACTCAACTTCCCTCTCTTGCACTAGAGACACACCTAAATCGCAAAGCTCGAGAGAGTAAACCATACTTACCCTCTACCCCCTCATCTCCTCCGACCCAACCAGTCAGCATACCATGGCCAAGAACACAACCACACCCACCAACCTCAACGACCTCAAACAAAACACACCAAGCCCCATCGACTCGCTCCTATGGCAGAACCGGTACCAAATCAAAGACGCCTACGAAGGCTCCACCCGCCACGGCAGTTTCGGCATCTACGGACTCAGCACGCCCTCCTGCCCCTGGAACGTATGCACAACGGATGCAACGAAACAGCACACCCACCTGCACCGCACAGACACTGGGAACTGTGAATGGAATCGCTGCGAAAAGCAAGAGGCGCACATCCACAAGTATAAGCCCCCGCCTCCATTCTCGCTCGAGGATAAAGACCCTGCTGCGCGCTATGATCGCGTTAAGCATGTTCTGAAGGAGATCTTGGGGAGTCGGTATGAGGAGCAGCCGTTGGTGGAGAATGTGTTTCTGCGGCTTGAGGGTGAGCGGGAAGAAGAGGAAGCGGAGAGGGAGAGGAAGGCGAAGAGGCTTGCGGATGCTGAGAGGGCGGGGGATGAAGCGGCGAGAGAATTTGAGGAGGCTAGGGTTGAGAGGAAAGCGAAGAGGGTGGAAGAAACAACGAGAGCCAAGAAGGTTGGAGAGGCTTTGGAGAGAAGGAGGATTCAGCGACGGACTGCCAGAGCGCATTTGGCATTGGAGATGGACACCGGAAATGAGCTTGAGAGGCACTTTGATTTGGTCGACGACAGCTCTTCGGAGACACAAAGCATGAGGAATGCTCAGCTTGGAGTTTTTCAATCGGCTCGTGGCCGAGGGCAGTTCGTCCAAGCGGAGGATCCTGCTGAGGAAACTGGCGACAAGGTCCCAAGTGCCGTTGCACTGGGAAAGAGAAGGAGAGGGTACAGTGCTGCTTCAACTAACTCGTCACTGACGGATCTCGACGCGAATGATCCTGCCATGATCATCGAGCAAGAAAATCGGTTAGGCAGCGAGGGCGCAGGACTTGATACACCATCACTCGGTGCATCGCATTTTCCACAAAGCCGAATCTCTGGCCACGATACCTCAACTAAGAAGAGAAAGAGGGCTGATAGCAGCAACTCCACCACCTCTTCCCTCACGGATTTTGATGCTGCCGAACTTGACATGATCATCGAGCAAGCGACAGTGTCGAGTGGCAAAGGATGGCATCCTTCTCCAGCAAAGTCTAAAGCAGGTCATGCTCTGCGACCTCGAGCCTCTGATGCCACAATTCCTAAAACGAAGAGACAGAGGGTCGAGAAATCTGTCTCTGACACCTCATCGCTTACGGAACTCGACGCCGCAGATCTCGATCAACTCATGGAGCATGAGGCACCACCAGACGCCAATAGCACGGTCTCCGATTCGGCCACGAGTGAAGGAAGATCGAGCCCCCAGAGCTGGACCTCCGAACTTACCAGCTACAACCTCGAAGAGCTCGACGCTCTTCTCGGCGGCGCAGAAGTCGTCGTGCAGGATCCAAATTCCCCGCCTTTTCTTTCACCATGGTCAACGCCCCCTCAAACCCCATCCAATGACCTAGATCTAGAAAATGTATTTGATCGGGAGCTCAGATCCAGTATCGCTGACTGCGAAGCCGTCGTGAGTCCCTATATTGGAGGCTCCAGCAGTCCGCCTATGGCATCCGACGGCGAAGAATCTTCGGCAATTCCAGTCAATCAAAGCTTGATGCCGCTCCAGCCGGTCCCTCGACAGACACTGAATGAGGCGGAGACTGAAGCGGACACGGAAATGGAAGAGCAGCTGGCACGGCGGAGGCAGATCCAATGGGTCATGAAAGATCAACAGTTTAGAATGGCGGACCGGAATATATGGGCCAACATCAACATTTATGAGGATCCTAATGACAGCAATAGCGTTTAGTTGGCGTTGGGAGTGGTGGGTGTATTTCCACCCCCATTGGATGGCATCTTCGGTACAGTCGAATAGTGTAGCACCTTCTTTACCCCTTTTAGAGCCCGCATAGAAAGTGAGTGGTTAGCAATTGAAAATCGAATTTGCACATCGCAGAGCCTGACTCACGACCATCCATTCGTGGCCACCCATGCTCGTCTTGATCACAGTACTGTTGTGATCATAGAAAAGGGTAGATTCTCACCATTGAAGCCATATAATTCTAAAGTACGCATGGCTCGATACCGCCACCACGCGAGGGTGGATTCCAACGTAAGGGAAGCCTTGCTATTAGCCTAGCTACCGAGCTCCAATGACAATGAAATGTTAGAGAGGGAGATCCTGCCCCAATCTACTGACTACCGCAGCCTAGCAAGCGTGGAATGAATGCATCTTATCGATAATTTCGATAGGGTAGCCTCGGTCCATCTTGCATTAATCTCAATAGTCGGATAGAGTTTATCTACCCTTCATACAAGGATTCTTGAACACTGTAATCGCCCCATAAGTCTCACTTCATTCCAAGAATACCCCTTCTTGATGACTTGGACAAACTGCTGAACGATGGATGGACTCAAGTTATCAATGCTGCTCAAATTGCTTGGACCTTCCCATCTCACACAATGAAGTCGGTTTGCTACCTCAAGCCAAGAGTTTCTTTGTTAAAATCTCTCAGCGTTCATCTGCTAATGGCGCCAGCTCGTAGTTTCCAATTGGTAAAGCATTCAGAAGCCCCGAGACTGGAGGTGCGGGCCGGCGGGCGGTGACTATATTTCAAGCGCCTACGAAGTGTCCCAGGGCAATAGGATCACCAAGGTAAGTGACGAGACATTCGGCAATAAGCAACCGGAAATTACCGCCTCACAGCAGCGTATGGAATAGCACATGTTGAGTCTGCACTGGTTTCGTTCTGAGCTGTCTTTTACGGCACTGTGGCTATAGCGTAGCTTTGCCCTTCTCTTCAATATCCATACAGCCGAACGCGGCAGGAGGATGACTGACCTGTAAGAGCGAGCGAGCTTGAGGAGGTTACCGGAGAGATTTTCTGTCTCTTTAACCAGTGGGTACTATGACTCGAGTATGGGTGGAATAGCCCCCACAGAAGTGGCGCACGGTGCAAAACCGGTACACGATGGCCACGACGAGCTACCCCGCAGCCGCCGAGAGCGGTGATGGCACCCCATTCGACTTGGGGGAGGAGATGAGCGATGAGGAGCGGACTAGGATTGATCTGGCGCTAGGTTCATCGCGAGCGAAGCAACAGGCCCGATCAGTGATTTGAGTGAGAAAGACTTGGTTGGCTGTTTGGGATAAAAAGAATGTGAAAAGGCTAATACGAGAGTTCGAGAGGTGAATCGACCGCCTACGACTCCTCATCGAATCGGCCTGTTGGCCTTTGCCTTATTCTGCTTCAGCGACGAATCTGGATCATTTGAGAAGGGATGAGCACGCCATACAAGCCGGGATTACCAATCATATTGGGCTGACAAAGCTCAGTGTCGCTCACCCTGACACGCTGGATTACATTCGATATTCGGAGGCATAGCCAGATTCGAACGAACGATAGGAGATAGTGAAGATACTAGTTATGGGTCGCTCGACGGTGAAACTGTCCTCGTCGAATACCACGATTATGAGATAGATCGGAGAACCGGAAGTATGGACGACAGGATCTCTGGCAGAATCATGCGGCTTGTTGCTCTTATGCACGAAGCCAGCGATGCTCGCTTCAAGGTGATGAAATGCACCAGCTATATCGACGATAAATTCTCCAAGAAATTTGGATTCGTGTTCACTCTTCCACAACCATTGAACGCCTGTCCCAACACACTGCTAAAGTACCTCTCCTGTAGGCCAAGCTTACGGCCAAATCTTACTGCAGGTGTGGAGCTTGCACATACGTTAGCAGAGACGGTGCAGCTGTTGCATTCGGTTGGCTGGGTCCACAAAAGCCTCCGGAGCGAGAAGATACTCTTCCTTCGAGCAGCAGAGCCCGAACGCGGGAGCACAGCCAATTCTAAGCCCAGGACAGAGTCGCTAGATCTCCATCATCCTCGTATCTTCGGGTTCGAGTTTTCCAGGCTCGAGTCCGACAACACCAGCCTGAGCCCCGATTTGGAGATTCGACGCAACATCTATAGGCACCCTGATCGCTGGGGTTACCCCAAGCAGGCATTCTCCAAGGTCCACGACATCTATGGTAGATCAATCATTTGTCCTCTTTTCGTTCCGCGGCTGTGAACTGACATTGAGACAGCCTTCGGGGTCATACTACTCGAGATTGGTTTATGGGAGAGCATAGAGAGTTTGGATAAAGGCAAGCTACTCTCGGACGCACACCCAGACCCAGTCGAGTCCAAGCGCGTACTGATGAAGCACGCAAACCTGACACTCGGTTTTCGCGCCGGAGAACGATATCAGCAGATTGTCTTGAAGTGTTTGGATGGAGGGTTCGAGGCGACCGAAAGCAATGACACCATCGGCTCGAAGCTGCAGCTACGGTTCATGAAGGAAGTCGTTGATGCGCTTCAAGATGCGAGTGAGCATCTGCAGCCTTCGTAGGGATTGTTCCAAGCGACTGCGCTATTGGATCGCCGGTAATGGATTGTCCACTTTACCAGTCCGTGCTAGCCGCATCATGGACATTGGCCCATTCTTTTTGGGAAAATCATATACCCATCTATTTGCTCGGTATCGGCAGCACATTCATATGCCAGGAGACGCTGTGCGATGATCCTTGGCATGGTGAAGTCTGGGAGCTGAATGATGGTGCTCGCTGCGTCATTGGAACCTTTGTTGATACTCACTATCTGCCTTTAGAGCATTTCAAGACAGGAAACCCTCAAACGTTTTAGATCGGTCGTACTTGCAGGGCGGGGAAATGGAAGGGGCGGGGTATGGAGTCAGAACAGCCGCACGACAGAGCTGACGTGAACTGACTCGAAAATATCGTTGAGATTCTCGTTGTATCAGTCCATCTGTATCCACAAGCTCTCTCGACGCACATTCCATTAGACCCCATACTTCGGCCAGTGCGACCGTACACGCCTTGAGAGACGTCTTTCAATATGGCAGGCTTTCCGTCTCTTCAACCAGCCATGACTGTTCATGTATGCCAGAATTCCCCCGCAATGCAATTGTCTTGATGCTGATTCACCTCCAGGTACCGATCGATGTACCCTTCAGCGTTGGTCTGTTGGCTCTTGAGCCTGCGCATTGCTTTGCCCTAACTCGCGATTTGTGTAGGATCTGTGTCGAAGGGCACGCCTCTTTCTGTAGTCGTAAGATTTTCTCTTGCTCCTTGAAAGACCTGTTTCGGCTGATCATGCATGTACTGCAGCCAATGAAGAACGTAATCCTCAAGTCGGAGCCCGGCTTTGAGCCTGCCATTGATGCGGAAATTGTTGGGAGTGCAAACGACTATATCCATAACGATCCGGATGGAAAGCATATGCGCTTGAATGCTCATGGACTTGTGAAGTATTCCGCCTTTTAGTTCCCTTCTTCACGGGCCGTTGATTGAGTGCTGCGTTCTTGCAGAGATAAGTCCACTGGTGGCCTCGTCTATATCAACTACACGGGCGTCGTGGGCATCACACCTGGAGTGGTATCGATATTGAGTGGAAAGGAGGACGCCAAAACCACCGAGTTTGGAAATGCTTGTAAGCGCGCACTCTTGTCATTCCACCACCTCCCCTGTGATCTGCGCTAGTTCACCGGCACTGACTGTTACTCTGTAAAGTCATTGAGATGCGCTTCGAGACTGGCGAGGAAAAGTTGAAGGGTTTGGAGCTGGGAACTTTTGTTGGCTCGGGAAGGTTTCTGGTCGATGAAGGGAAGCTAGTGACAGTGGAGTACAAGCTCAGTAAAGTCGTGAAGGGCTAGCCTGCTGCCAGATGAGAGATAGCAGGTTTCAACCATTCCGAGGAATGGTGTGAGCAGTATTGTGACGATCGGCCAGCCTCAACTTATAGCGATCAAGCTGTATCCTCCGCCTAGATTTAGGCCAGCAGCCTTGTCTGTTCCCCTTGAGCTTCATTATTCGCGTCGTCTCCACTTTTTCCATGCCTGTGGCCTGTCCATCGCCTTTGCAGTCTGTGTGCAACGAATTCCCACACAGTCTGGAAGCCCAATCGATCTTTTCTCCATCGCCGGCGACTCCATGCCAATATGCTCACGGCTGCCCAAATCCAGCAGGCCAATGTGATCGTCGCCAGTATTGTGATAAGTACGCTTAGAAACGTGAGGGTTGATACTTTGCACCCCAAGCCCTTTGCTCTCAGCTCCCATCGTTCGTCGCTAATCGGGCAAACGGCAGGGTTCCAGATGGGTCCCAGAATACCAAATGGCGTTTCATTGGGTATGCAGGTGGAGGAGACGGCGCACCAGCTGCAGGGATCGGAGGTGTGGAGGCAAGAGCGACAGTCTTGAATGCGCCAGCAGCGGCGGAGGAGGTAGTCAGCATTGTTGTTTGCTGCGGAAAGCGAAGAGGACGTGTTGGGGGAGGTCATGCCTCGGCGACATAATTGGCTTGCATGACCCTCGGAGGCTTTCAGGTGAGCACCCGCGGTGGAAGAGCATCAGCGAGGTCCCGGTTGAAAGAAGCAAACATGGCCGTGTGCGACAGCGTGGGTCTTGGATAAATCAGTCTGGTGAGTGATTCGGATAATTCAGAGCACGACACGTGATCATAGAAATAGCGTGTCCTACACTCAAGGGAAAATCTTTTCCCACTCCAGCCCTTTGCGACACAGGCAATGAAAGCATTTGAACTCAATCTGATACCTTATACATCATTCATGTCCCATTCGAGGTCGTCTGTGTTGATCCACGCCGGGTGCTATCGGATCCATCGTCAAAGCCGAGTCAGTTTACTCGGCAACTCGTCTTCAAGGTCCGAGTGGATTGTTTGCTGTCTGCACCGGAAACGTGCCTTCGTGTCGGCAAAGAGCATCAATTGTAGTATTGCATGATGGAATATCATACGTTCTCGAACCCGATCCCCCCGGATATCCCCTTTCGGAATTGTCAATATCCCGGTTAAAGTCATTTACCGGTGGCTTGCTGCAGCGTTGTGTCGTCCGATTCGCCTAGATGCCTCATACAGCCTCCCTCTGATCCAGAAAGTGCAACATCCAATCTAAAACATGAGACCGCCGAGGTTGATGATGCGTCGATGGTTGCTGGGCTGTTGGATAACCACTCAATCTCCGCTAGATATCATGCCCTCTCTTCCTTCATCTTCTCCCTCGCTTGAGGGAGATCTTCAGTACAGACTGCAGTGTTACAATTCAACATGTCTCTTATCTTTCGTCGTCAAGACTTTGGTCCTAATTGCCCTTCGGGGGGAAGCTGGTATTCCTGCGGTTACGGGATCAAATTCGTAGGATGCTGCGATAGTGCACCTTGTGACCATGGGTGTCCAGCTGGCAATCTAAAGCCGGCGAGCTTCATTCCAGCTTCCCATGGTCACTTTTCGGATCAACAGTGTTCAGCAGGACTCTGGTATACCTGCAACACCACCGCCCCACCGTTCATGGGCTGCTGCAAGTCCAATCCCTGCTTGCAAAATGGCTGTCCACAAGTGAACCTTACAGCAGGATTCCTGTCTTCGAATCCATCAGAAGCAGCTGAGTTCAATCCGTCCGGTGGCTCATCTGCTGCAACATCGAGTCCGACAGCAACCTCACGGCTCTCGTCTTCAACCACAGACTCGACATCACAGCCCGATGTGACCAACTCACCATCCAAATCGTCCCATACTGGAGCGATAGCCGGAGGCGCGATTGGCGGTGTCGCAGCCATTGCGCTTCTGATACTGCTTCTCTTTCACTACAAGAAGAAATCATCAAAATCCCGGCAAAACATGATAGAATCACGAGTAGCGCCAGAGAAGCCAGTCCCCATGTATCCAGAGAGCAACACGGTTGCCCATGATGCGAAGCATTCGCCATTCCCTGGTAAGATTGCCGAACTTCCAGCTTGTATCAATTCTCTGACCACTTTTATCTTGCAGAAAAACAGTTCTCCACGCCAGCTCCTGTGTACCCTACTTCTCCATCTCTACCATCATACCCTCATTCGCCTAGTGAAATGGACTCACAACCCTACCTCAAACCCAAACAATCCCTCTCCCAAAATTTTCATCAGACTTATTCCACCTCTGGTGACTATTTGCCAAATGCGCTTGGTTTGAATGCGCCGTCTCCAAATCATAATGGACGCTACACAGCATACTCTACTACAAACTCTCCGGCTGTACTCTCTCCTCTAGCGTCACCGGTCGTCGAGCTGGATGGAACGACTTCGGAGAACGCGCCTTCCAGACATACTAAGGCCGCTCAATAACTTTAATGGGTTCATAAGGTAGTTGAGAGCTTAGCTTCCAATGGCTTAGTAGTTTCAGATTGCGTACCAGTACCTGATGCTCGACCGTTGTCCTCCCCGCCAGGTGGCCCACTGCAACAATTTCCAACCCTCGGTCGGGTTCCATGGTCATGGCTACCGACAACGCCGGCCGCCCAGAAGTATCCCATAGCCTAGTAAAATGCAAATTTGCCTCTCGTCCATCGCGACTAATGTACTCATAGTAATAAGACGCGTACCCGTTCTTGGCCAAAAGCATAAGAAGATGACATGAAGGTGGTATGATCTTCTGATTTCGTCCCAAGTCGGGTAATCACTGGTCTATCGGTACATCTTTAAACTGGACCTTTCAATTAGAACTTCAATCCATTACTACCTCAAATGCCGCCGGTTCAGTACCCCAGCAAGTTGGATGTTTCCTCGTATGCATAACAAAAACAAAGCACTCAAAGGCGTACCTAAGGTTTAGGGGCGCCACACTTTATACTCAACTCGCCGCTCAACAAATTGCCATTCAGAGCTAAAGCTCGATGGTCGGCTGCCTAGTAGGTTATCCTTTTTCCGTCTGCTATCCAGTCTCGTTCCTCCCTTGCTACCCAGTCTCGTTCCTTCCTTGCTATCCAGTCTTGTTCCTTCCTTGCTATCCAGTCTCGTTCCTTCTTTGCTATCCAGTCTCGATCCTTCCTTGCTATCTACATGTCTTTTACCCCATTGTCTACCGTGTCCCTCTCTATTCATCCAGAAGCACATATTATTTTCCAAGTATTTGTAACCAAGATGCTCTCTGTCCTTCTTGCCTGTCTTGCCCTCGTTCAGTTATGCTTCGCGTCGCCATCGCTCAAAAAAAGGGATGCTGCCGCGAACAGCAAGATCCTCCCCCATTACACCGCCCTTGGCGACTCCTACGCCACGGGAGTAGGCCCATTCACCTTTCTAGACGCCGACCCCGATCCCAATTGCCTCCGCACGAAGTCATCCTACCCCTACCAGCTCCTCCTCGAGCACGGCGACGACCTCCGCATCAGCACCATCAATTTCCCCGCCTGCTCCGGGGCCACCACCACAGATCTAGTCGCCCAAATCGAATCCGGCACCGGGGACCGCCCGCTCCCGACCCCAAGCTACGAATTCGGCAGCCCAGACCTCGTCTCCATCAGCGCGGGCGGCAACGACGGCCACATGTTCAGCGACCTGATCCGCGCGTGCGTGCTCAGCCTCTTCACCTACGACAGCGACAGCTACGAGTACTACAACCCGTGCACGAACGAGTGGTACCAGGCGGTGGTCGACATCTACTCCGTCGGCCGCACGGTGGGGGATATCTACAAGCAGGCGCTGACGGCGAATCTATCGGATGGCCAGACGAGGGAGGTGTACGTCCTTGGTTACGCGCGGTTTTACAATGTCGACGGTGGGCGCGAACACTGTCCGAATGATGATGAGCTGCCGACGCCGCCGCTGGAGATCATTGCGGGTAATTATCTGAATGATCTGGTGGATTTGCTGAATACGAATATTCGGGAGGCGGCGCAGGATGTGGGCGCTACGTTTGTGGATGTCGATGCGAAATTCGAGGGACATCGGATTTGCGACAAGGAGTGCTGGTTTCAAACGGATTATCCGGCGGGGGAGCATATTTTCCATCCCACGGATCAGGGGAATAAGGCGATTATGGAGGCTTTTTGGGAGGCGATCGCTTAGGTTGGGGGTTTGGGCTTGCTTGGGGCGATGGATCCCATGTTTGTTCTGGCGCTCTGGGTGCAAAGTCTGTGGAATATTGGCTGTTAAGCGATTGTTTACCATACCCCTTCTTGTGCCATAACTCTAGCATTCACGTGAGGCTGTGCACCTGGGAATGTGTGACCTAATCGGGTATCATAAGTGAGATGTGATCCGTGCACCCACGACGCTTGGCACTTCCATCGTGGATTTGAAAATTAATTGAAGCAATGCATACATCCAGCATCATTGCGACACCACTACTGATACCATTGCATCCGATTTTAAGACAGACTGACATTACCCCGGCTCAGAGTATTTGTACATTCATCGCTCTGTCTCGTTTCAAGACTTCTTCCACACCCTTTGGCGTAGACTGACCACGTCATCTGACCTTTGTCAAGTTCGACAAGTGTTGCGTTGTCCTTGAATACTCTTTTCACACCGCTATGAGGATGACTGAGAGTACTGCGCTGCCAACTGGCAGCTGTCAAGCCTGTCGTCTTCTTCGCTCTCTGGCGGGTCCTTCACCGGCTTCTACGGACTTGACCCACCAGGAGCTGCATTACTTTACCATCTAGTTCATCCGCAACAAGCCGAACCTATAACGGCCTTTGTCGACACTGCTTTGTTTAAATCTTCATCGGCTTTGAGTCTCTTAACCAAATCAAGTAATTTTGTTCATTTGTGATTGATTCGCGGCAGACTTGTTATCTCATTCTCAGGTAACGATATGGTCCGAGTGCTTCACTCATCCCTTGCGCATGGACCTGGGACATCGGTGTTGCCCCGAAATCGTTGACGGCATATGCGAAGAACAAGTACTTGATCGATGACTTTGTGATGTCCTTAAGGGTAGCTCCGACCGCATCATAGGCTGGTTCATGGCCACGAGGGTTGCGTTCGGTCTCAAGATGGCCGAAAGACAGCATTCGAGTTCGACGAGTTGCATGGCAATATTTTTACTCGGTGCTGGACCACTCTTGGCCTACCATTCATTGCTCTAATCGGCGGTCTAGAATCACCACCGTTTATTAATCAGAGCATTTAGGCTAATGCACGCGAGTGGCCAACCTTCAATGATGCATGAGCAAGACTACCGCTACTGCAGTGCTCACGTAAGATTCGCTTAAATTCTGCCTGTAAAATTTCGCTATTTTCCTCCAGCTTCTGATCCTCTCATGTCGGAGATGCGTCGGTCATAGAGGCTATATGCGAGTGTTAGCTGCGGTCTGATGGAACATTCTATCACAGCAAGCGCGTCTTGAAAGGCGAAGTGCACATATATAATCTCGAAAGATTGAGGCCGGTCCTCATATTTCCATTTGCTTCAAAGTGGAAATCCATTTTGCTCTTCTATCGATTTTTTGTGTCGCTATACACTATCAGCACTTGCCTTGGTTCAGCTTAATGGATTCGACGACGAATAGTAACGAACAGTACTGGTTTGGGGAACCACTATACGTAGCTACGTACAGGGCGTCGAGATTATTCTCTAAGTGGAGATAAGATCGCAGAGGCCGATGCCAATCATACTGCAGCGCTATGCCAAGTCATCACGGGCCACGACCTACAACACCGGCCACTACTAGGCGGACTCACAGACCCAGACCAAATTTTAGTGGGGCGGCAAGTTCCGTCGAACCCTGCTGCCATGTGGCCCTGCCACGTGTAGATCGCTGATTACTAAATATGCATCTTATCACACTACATGCGGCATGGCAGCAACTTGATGTCATTGGTGACTCTGCTAGAAGCGGTGTGTGGTCTCAATTCCATGCATGTCTATTACTGTGCATGGAAGGTGCTGCAAACCACTCGAGCCGGACCTTAAAACCTCCCACATTGATCGCAATTTCAGAATTGCATCGCACTCAGCTACAAATTGGGTCAGCAATGACTTTTTTCTTTTTCCCATTCGTGCTTCTGGCCGAAATGGTGGTGTATTACTTTGAGGGAGGCCGTAGGCCGTAGGCCAGTCAAGGGAAGAAGATGGGTGACCGCCACGCAAGAAGCGACATCGGGCTTTCCTGCAGCACCTTTTAATATGGTATGGCATGATCATTTCGACTCGCAGTTCTTTAGATCTACCGTTTACGCCTATGCTGCCAGGCGGCTCCGGCGATCATACCGCTCTTAAGAACGATGTAGTCAGCTGTAGTCAGCTATTAGACATCAACGTTCGCTCCATTATTCATTCCGTACTCTCGAGGCTTCCGGTCATAGTGCAAACGCCACTTCAGCATCACCTTCATAATGGTGCTCACTGGTGCATCTCCCTCTCAGCAACCAGCAATAGTGGCAACATGCATTGTTAGTCCAATTATCTCGAGCTTTTTCGTCACTGTTCGTCTTTGGACCAGAGCTTCAATCACTCGCAATATTAGCTGGGATGATTGTAAGCTGCCCCTATGATTGTGCTTATTGTGGCTTTGTTGCTCACACATCATAGACGCAGCCTCAGCCACTTGGGTAAGCATGTAGTGGCCAGGTGGCTAAACTGCTTTGCTTATTCGAAACTTTGATAGCCTTTTTGCCTGGCCTTCAGTGTTCTTGTTGCTCTGGGTATGCTTTCTAATACAATCTGATCAATTTTCTCAACTCACGTTATAGCAGGAACGGAGCATGGCTTTGGCTGGCACGCAGCCGACATCTCGGAACATGGTTACGTTGTGCATGCTCAGGTATGAGAAGATAACCTCCTAAGTCTCAATCATTAGTGCTAAGAACACCGCGCGAGCAGTGGGTCTACAGAACTTCGCCACTGTACATCATCTCCTTGCTCGGCTACAAATTCAGCATCCTACTCCTATACCTTCGCCTCTTCGGTGTAAGCATCAGATTTCGATACTGGACATGGGCAGTCATGTTCTTTGTCTTCGGCTACCTCTTCAGCAATTTCATCACTCAATTCTTTGGCTGTACGCCTATAATCAAGTATTGGAACTCCAAGGTTCCAGGCCATTGTATCATCCCCATCAGAGCAGCGTTCTCGTACGGAACGATGAATTTCGTGTCAGATCTTTTCATCTTTATCCTACCACTCCCGATGGTCTGGCGCCTGAAACTGTCTCGCAGACAAAAAGTTGGCGTTACGCTGGTCTTTATGGGAGGCGCTGTGTAAGAGCATACTCGAAATTTTGATCTAATAATACTAATAACTCATTAGCGCCTTCATTGCTGCAGCCATTAGGTACGGTCTGTTGTTTTACAAACTCTTCTACGCCGAAGACAAGACATGGTGGGCCGGCAAGGTGACTCTCTGCATGTAAGTTCCGTCTTTTTTGACCCAACCAAACTGGCACAAAGTTCTCTCTGATGGTCTCATCCAGGGTTCTGGAGATCAACACTGGCCTTATTTGCAGCTGTACACCTGCCCTGAAGCCCTTTGTCAATCATCTCAGATCCACCCGGTCTCTCAGAAATACGCCATTGCGCGGGCGATCGGAGCCGAAGGACCTATCCCCAGACAGATCGCCGGAGCCAGATTCACGGCGCAGTGAATTTGGGGATCTTCTGATTGTGCAGAAGCCGGAGATGCTCCACATGAGAGCGTTGTTCGGCGAAGTCTAAAGTATCGGGAGATTCGTGCGCTAACCCTCGTCTTCCACGGCGAAAGGGCTTGACTTCTGCTCTGGAGTGACAGAGGTAGGATTTCTCCATGTCAAGAAAAGACATATGAATAATGTAATTCTTGCGATCTATCTGTCCAAGGATATAATAGCCATCCATCCCCTTCCACGCGCGTGTGCTAGCTAAGCACATCAAACTACAGACAACTAGATTCACCATCACCAAAGCGCACAGGACAAGACCGTCCTCGCGTGTCTTCCCCCCTTCCCCCTCCCCGCGCGTTTGCGGTCCTCTCGTCACTCGGCATGATTTCTCAGGCTTTGACAATGCTGATTCACCCCTAAGTCCGAAATCCAAAGTCAATTTTACCTTGCCCTCTGCCCTCACTATACTTCCGACGTGCCAGAAAACCCCCCAGCTCCCACACATTCTCCAATAGTGCAACGCAACAATCACCCCATCGACATACCTCTCTTTCGCGGCATGTGAAGGACGCGTTCTCTCTTAGCGATGGATGCTGCAACCTGCGGAGAAATCATTTACTATCATACTCTAGCAATATTCCATCCAAGCCAATTCCTAATAGTGTTCAACAATAATCGGGCGAGGGCCAACGCCAATGCTGCTCATCAGCTGTTTGCACAGTGCCATGTCTTTCTGTTGAATCGTGACTCGCTTCGCTTGGATTACCGGGAGACTTGGAGTCTTGAGAAAATTAGCATCTTTGAAGGGTAGTGTCACCAGGATACTTACTGGACAGGAAAGAAGTCACTTAAGACTCTGCTGCTTCTTCGGAGCCTGAAATTGGATACGTATGATCCTCCTGACCCTTTTTTTTCGGGCCATTGGTCTCTTGGAATGTTTGCCGTTGATAGGTTGGTGTGATATCTTGTCTTGAAATTCTGGCGTTGTGAAGTATACGCTATCCTCTTGATTGTAGTCAGAAAAGTATGGGTGCCGAGTTATGCAAAATCCTTGTGCCCGTCCCATCAGTCTTATTTTGCTCCCCCCCCCCCTTCATGACCGTGTCCGAGTTCCGGAGGTACAGAGATGAGGGAGATGGGAATTTGCAAACGAGATAATCGTGTCTTAGGCGTCTACCAGCTCCCCATTTCCGTATCAGGATCCCTCACCGAATGGCGAGGATTGAAAGATTCTTCACAGGTCCAGGTAGATCAAACATAGTGGATGAAAATCCACACTTTCCATAATAAAATCTGGATAAGTACAGAAGTAGACCGCTAAGAGACGGCACAAGTCATGGCAATACGAGAATTAGTGTTCCTAACAAAACATTCGCTTTGATGTTATAGACGACGTATTCATTGACAACCAATTGGCATTCGATCGTCGCAGATTGAATTTTGAAAAAATGTTTTTCGATGATAGTGAGAAAATCGAACGATATGGGAATGGAATTGATTTGTTCCCGGTTCTCAGGTCTCTCTGTCCATTTGCAAAGCATGTCCTCATTTCCAATAAACATTGCTAATAACTTCCAAGAAAGTAAAAATTCAATCTCTTCCTGTCTGTCCTCATCATCGCGTACGGCCATCATCATTATTATTCAATTCTGTATCCGCCGACCGTTGTTCCGTGCACGCTCTTGATACAATATCTGCATGACACGCTGAGTGTCGAACTTCTAAACCTCCGCGAGGGAGTCAGACATACCCATGCATGATCGATCGCAAACCAGGTTGAGGGGTCGAACCGTGGCAAGACTGCGTGGGCTGAGCTCATGATCAGTGTTGGTTCGCAAAACGAGGATTCCCCGAGTGGTGTGATCAGGAGAACGAGGATCAGTCACGAAAAGCTTCGGGGAATTCGTATCTTGGTCGATTCAGGGGGATTCCATGACACTCCTCTTGCATTATAGACTGATTCGTCTCATTTTCGGAAGATAGGGTCGTGACCGCGTGGCCAAGTGGCTCCTTGAATCAATCGTTCGGAACTCTGTTCTAAATGTCGGAAACCAGTCTGATCTCCTGGTTGTGCGAATCGCATGGCGGGAGGATAGGATACTATACGATGATTTCGGTTACATCGTAGTTCGACTTGGTTCTGTAGAGTAGCAGGTCTACTCTGGCGATTTGTTGTAATAGCGAATGAGCTTAGTTGTTCGTTCAGTCAGGCTGGGCTTGCTTTTCGGTTCTTGATAGATGGTGGTGCAGGACGAAGAGTTAATTCGGAGCGTAATTTTGTCGAAAATCTGAGATATTTTATTTCCGCGTCTTGTGATCATGTGTCTCGTTTACGCGACTGAAATACTCGTAAGTCAAACAAGAAAGCAAGGTTAAGTCAATAGACTTCAGAAGTCAGGAATGTGTGAAGAAGCAAGTATGAGATAATTCTGATATTTAGAATAACGAGCTCGCAAGGTAATTTGTATTGGATGAGATGACTGAGCACAAATGTCGTCTTCAATATCATTATTTTAAAGCTCTGAGTCAGAATAGATATCGTAGTAGCAAGAAGAGTAAAAACAACATCGTTCTAAAGCTTTGAGTCGAAATACTGAGAATAGCAAACCATCATCGTATCTTGGATACTTGGCTCGCAGGACAAACGTGGTACAGGAGGTCAAATTACATGTAGCAGTACCTCCGGTGTGTCGAAAACACTCAGTAGATATTCGAGTAGATGCCGCAATCTGCTACCCAATGTCATTCTTCGGGTATGATGAGGTCCCGAGAATCTACTGTCGGCAAAGATCTTCATCTAAAGCTTAGAGAAGAATTTCTCGATCTCGGCGCTTTATCTGAGAGGATGCGATGATCAGATTTGTAAGGTATTTGCGCTTGCGAAGTTGTTCCACCCGCTCCTCGCGTTATCCTAGTTGATTCTCCTACTCTGCCTGGTCGGCATCACCTTGCTCTAGTTGAGCGAGATTCGGATTGATGACAGTTTTTCAGGGTCAGCGACGTTGTCCCTAGACAGCGCTTTCGAAATACATCCTCAATTCGTCCATTAGCATACCGTCAACATCCGGCGTCTCCCATAGTTTGCTGGGATGAGACGTACAATTGGTAATTCAACAGGAAAAAGTTGATCATCTTAGAAGCCATCTGAAGTGATCGAGTGATTGACGAAAAATTGAGAACAAGACATGAAAATGATGGCGAGTATGGTGAAAACCGATTCGTTCATGAAAAACAAACAAGTCGAGCGAACTCAATAGCTTTGCAGCCGAAAAACGCGAACCGATCACGAAGGTCGGTTTCCACTAAATGAAAGCATAAGTTATGACAGAATTGATCAAGGTGAAACTAGAGACGTACCCGACATGTAGGACACTCTTCTTTAGGATTTGCTTGATATCGACTCAGTCTTGCATCTACATCCATGATTGCATTCGGTGATTTCTTTGGAACAGCACAGTTCTTGCTTTTGCTCTTCATTGCCCAAAACCAAAAATTTAGAATAGGCTCTAAGGTCAGAAGCAGTGATTGGATACGTGGATGGCAGCTTCGGTTGCCGTCTGACTATTTGAATTTCTGGGGATTGTTGAGATGTGTTTGCTCGGCGCGCGATTGACTGTATCCGCCGTAAAGGTTGTTTATCTGTGGGCGCGATTGACTTATTCATCTTGTCTTTCTTGATAGAATGGTATAATTCCACGACTCGGATTTTCACATTAGCTATGCATAGAATCCAGTGATTGTCTCCAGAACTTCCTCAAAAAGAAGGATACGCTTTTTCTGGAATCAATCCAAATTCTAATAAAATCGTGAAGAGTGAGATTTTAAAACCGATAGACTTCAGGAAATTCTGAAGTGTAATGTTGTCTCACAGTTATTAATTCATTTCGAGGAATTGATATTGAATCGACGTTAAGCAGAGACATTGTGAATAATTTTCAATGATGATATCATCTAGTCAACAGTCAAGAAGCATTCCGCAAAGGTTATCAAGCGTAAGACTATCGAGAGTCCTTCTACTCGTGCGTCTTTGTCGTGATATTGTAGAAAATTGGCTATCACTCGTGCAGTGTCATCTCCTTGAGGAGTCAGTGTACTTTATTTCTTTGCTGGCGGCTCTGGTATCTCCCGTGCAAGATCACTCAACCAAATTGTGATCATAGTTGAGCGGGGCTTTGGTTGTTTCTAGAGTTTTTCTAGCATCACTTGCCGTCAGACCCTCAGGATATGCCGCTACTTTGAATTGAAGCTTTGTTTGGTGTCGTTGGTCCCTTGAAGTATTAGAAGCTCTTCGGTGCTCGGCAAATATCCTATCCGATATACATGGCATTCGGAATTCTGCGTCAGGAGGTGTATCCGCTTCGTCGTTTGCTCTTCCATGTCAACCTCGTCCTGACATTCAAACATGGTTGATGTCTGTATTTTGACCAACCCCGCAGGACACTGTTATCCTCGTGTCCAGATGTTCAACTTCGCTTGTTTCGTGACCGACATAAGGGGTAGCGTAGATCTCGATACCAAACAGGGAATCAATTAATGCAATTAATACAAACACAATTTATGATTACAAACAAAAACGTACAATTTTAATATCATTCGGTTCGTCTTTGGTTACTATGCGCACCGTGGGTCCTGTCACTTGTACCGATAGCTTCTTGCCCGCCGCTTTGGCGGTTTTTGTGCCTCTGGCTTGGGCCAAAGATTTGTTCATCACTCTGATCTCCCTGTCAAGGTCCTTATTCTTAAGGCTATCCGGAAACGCTTTGTGATTATCGTCGGGACTTCCGTTGAAGATAGCCATGTCGGATTCAATGACCTTAGCAATTTGGACTGCGCGATAATGGGGATCCAAAGTGTTGACCTGGGCAAGCGCGCGCGTTGGTTGCCATTCTGGAATTTTACGCACGGTCTCATCCTCAGGCCTCTCTTGGTTGACTCTCTCTCGAGGAGGGGTCTTGATCAGCCTCAATGAAGACGTTGATGATGAGCGTCTGAATCCTTCCATCAAATACCGCTATAAGTTTTCTAAGACGAGCCGAATCATTCCCGACATTGGTTTGCTCTCGATTTGCTGTATGTATGATGATACACAGTCTCCGTAATTTTAGGTACAGACATTGCGCGACTCCTCATCACTGATCTGCTCGTCCCAGGGAAGCCGGTGGAGTTTGGAATCGGTATGATTGCAAGTCTTGATACCACTGCAGCGAGCTGCAAATTGATCCCAGGATTCATATTTCTGAATCCAGACAACCGACAGATTTCCATTTTTCTGTCGTAAATGGTCTCGGAAGCATTGAGCAGAGAAGTGAATGATCGAAATAAGTGAGGGCTTGCAGAAAAGGAGAAATGTACCTCAAACCGAAACTTCTCCTTTCCCTCCCATTGCCGCGAAGTTTGGGCCTCCGGAAAAAACAACAATCACTGCAGCTAAATCCGACTGATATACAAAGCCCTCGATCTTGTAGTGCACTCGAGCTTCCCTGGTGTAATCGCGGAGAAGAAAGGCGCGCTCCATCAGATTGGGAGACGAGTATCGTGCAAAGGATCTCGAGCGGCCAACCATCTCTTCGTCCACACATGGAAAAGACTTCGTTGAATGTTTTGCACGCCATGTTGTCGGAGCCCAATTCTACAAAACCTGAAGTGTTATGAGGAATCCCGAAAATGTACTGTCCAAACGCGACTCCTCTGTCTTACTTTGAATCCGATAGGCGGCCATTCATCTTTCCGAGTGGTTAGGTTGATGTACCAGGTCCGACTACAATAGTAGCAATTAGTTGATAGTATCTTCATTTAGAGTTGCAACTTACCCTTCATCACTCTCGTAGAATGGGAATCACGGTTTTTCAAGATATTATTGGATCATGGCATCATTTTTTCAATCAGTCGAGATGAACGCACTGCAAGTCTTGCTTACGTTTATATTTGTAACTGTAGACTTTCTTTTGCCCTCGACTGAGTTGATATCTTCAATATCTTCATCTCTGATTTTTCACCGCGGAAACCGCGCGAGGCTTGTCGCTGAAGCTCGACTTTTCATATACGGCTTTATTGCAGCATTCTCTTGACTGTTTGGTGGTGGAGGAGTGGACAAATAGTCCAATTGGCGGTGAGTTGATGGGCGCCTGGTCATGATGACTTTTTTGAGAACCTTGCAAGAGTGGATAGATCGTTGCTGAGTTCAGAGTGTCCCATCATGCATTGCCTGTACTCATTTCATTTGGCATACAAATGAATGACATAGAATGCGTGACTGTCGTCAAATATTACTTCATGGCATCTTCGCTTGATGACTGATATCGTAAGCGTCTCTGAATACTTCCAAGGGTCGAGAAACCATCTCGTAATGATCCGGCGATATTCTTCACGCAGGCATTGCTGGATGCATCTGCTTCAAATGTTATCATAGGGATCATCGCATAGTCGTCTTTCGTGTATCGAAGGTCTTTGCGCATTCCTTCGGACTCATCCCAGAGTGAATAACAAACACGTCAAGACTGAGACAGTAATTAACGCTGCAATGAGTTATTTGAGAAATTTTATTTGCAAGATCAGCTTCGTCGGGAGTACGGTCTCCATAATATTGGTCAGTAATATTTTCACCCAGCTCAGCATTCCTTCCAAACTGTTCCCATAGAAGGTAATGACTTTTCGTTTACGACCGTCATGCGCCGACACAGGAGCATATCCTATTGACTGAGCGTCAATCTTTGCTTGATACTTCTCCCCAAGTTTCTTGTAATCGGCGCGAACCTCTTCAGTCACTTATGGGTCACGATTCAAGGGATCTCCAGGGTGCAGTTTGATATCCAGTCCTCAAGCTGGTTCCACCTTTCTTGATGATCAGAAGAAGACTTTTCTGGAACTATTCTACTTGAAATTATTCATCTTGCCTGAGTTTTTCGTCGAACTGCAGCTTTGCCTCTATCATTTGGACTGAGGTGTACGTACGGCACGTTGCTCAAGACGAGCGACTTCAAAGGGATGAATTGTGTGATCACTATTGCTGGCCAGATGCTGAACGTGCCGATCTGTGGAAGCGAGTGATAGTTTTGGAAGTAAAAAATCCTGAATATTGGACTGGCAAATTCTTGTATGTCCTCAAAAGGCCAACAACTGGGGTCTGCAATCTTAACTTCAGATTTCAGTGTAGCTCAATTCTTGATTTACTCGACCGTGATGGTCGTGCGGGAAGAGGTCCAGCCGTGGGGAGGGAGGTCCCGGGGACACTCGCGGGAACTTTTGCTGTTAAATTTAAGCGCGAGTGAGCGATAAGGGAGTGAACTTTTACGACACAGTAGGATCCTGTTAATGGTGGTGAGGAGACTGGCCCTGTATAGTTGTTTGGCAACGCAAGATATAGACCGAAAAGCGTCGACTTTCATCCCCTTGGTCTCCTTCAGGTGTCTACACTGGCCGCATTGACATTTTGCAAAACATTTTGCGCGCATTCACTTCCGGGAGAACACAAAGCTGGGTGTACTAGTAGACATGATGTGAGCATGCCACAGACGGCCATTCGTTCTAGTTCTATCCACCAGATTTATTTGGATTTGAACGTTTTTGGGATAGAGTCACTTACTTGGACCGTGACAGATCTAGCCTTCTCCATGATTACCGTCTCTGAGTTGACCATCGCAGAAAAGCGCATTTGAATACCAGAACATCCTCTCACTAACACGACGTTGCTCTTTCAACATGACAAAGCCGCCAAAAAAAATGCATTTTCTGTCGAGGTTG
Organism: Physcia stellaris; assembly: GCA_018902385.1. Classification (NCBI taxonomy): domain Eukaryota; kingdom Fungi; phylum Ascomycota; class Lecanoromycetes; order Caliciales; family Physciaceae; genus Physcia; species Physcia stellaris. The sequence goes on along the minus strand of JABSSW010000031.1, from coordinate 438,619 downwards.
AAAGTCTGAGATTATCACCTTCTCCGAATAGGGAATTGGTTCGGGACCGTTGCAATGAGAACGCGATTACCACATCCATTTATATCGCCAAAAGGTAAACGGTCTGGAGTGTCATGAGTCCCGCAATTTAAGATCTCACGTGTGAATGCCCAGAACTTGTTCCCACCAATATCGTTGTCGGGTCTTGGTCCAAAGTGCGGTACTTTGTCAGAATTTTCCTGTGGAAATCGCTCTTGGAACTCTGTCAGAGATTAGGCTTGTGCCTGTTCAGATGTGGGTTAAACTCTTTCAGTCTTTCTAGCGGCATACTGCTCAGATTTCTTCCTCGTCAATTCCGACACTAATCAATGTCTAGGATTCTTTAATCTTCTCTGCGAACCCTTTCTCCTTACTGGCCGATCATCACAACAAACTGAAGAGAAGGTGAGTGAAGGTCGTTGTCTGTTACATGTGCTGCTTTTTGAAAAACGAGGTATTGACTGAATTGAAATTAACCATTGCAGCTCCTCTGAAGGGCAATTGCAAGGACTTTTGTGCACGAAAGGCACCCGCCACATAACGAGAACTCTTGATAGAATTCTTGATAAATCATCTACTCGGCATCTACTGGTTCGCGTGCGTGGTCCTTCGGTGCATCGACCGCAATATCGGCTTTTCCATGGGAGCTGTGGGTAGTATTGGCAATTTCGGCCTGAACGTAGCGGACCTAGTGCTGAACTTAGTATAGGATTTATCAATAAAATGGAGTAGTAGTGACTTACCTGTTCAAAAATTGAACTGTTCTGGGACATTTTGAATTGCTGAATTTTCTAGAAAACAGCTGCGACTAATGTTAGAGACTGGGAATTCTTGCAGTAGTGGCTGATAGGTGTGTGGTTGGTGAGTACGGAAAGCTCTTGTCTCTTAGAGAGTGATTGCAGTTGTACTGGTGCTTTGCGTTTAGTAGAGGTCACCAACATGGATTTTGGAGAGCTGGCGGATGGTTTGGAGATGCTATTTGAATTGAAATCATTTGGCGTGGTACCTCCAGAGTTCTTCCTCAAGTGTAAGAGGTATAGCCAACGACTTATCGCTTTCGGAGGATGGCGGAGCGTGAATTGAACTCGTAGTCAGCAACATCAGGAAGACCAGGCTTCACATTCTCACTGTGTCATTAGCTAGGTTCTGAGGAGAAGATTCCTGACGTTGTGAACAAGGACACGCGTATGGGTCTTTGTCACGTTGTCCGCGAGCTCATCATCTCCTAGTACACTGACAGATTTGTGGTTGATATAGTATTGGTCGTCTCGTACGTTCATCATAAAAAGTACGACACAGAAAATCTCTTTCTCCGAATTTTGAAGAAGACGTAGAGAAGACAGGAGGAAGGGTGAAGCTGATGCAGGAGAATCGAACGGCCACTTGATCTCAAGACCGAGACTATTGATTGACTCAATGAATAACTCAACAGTTTTTGTAAGGAAGATTTAATGAAACTCAAAAAACAGGTTGAGAAACCGATATCAATAGTATATCGTTTATGCAGAAAAAATGAAACTTCAAATTGCGTTGAAGAGACCAGTCGTGACTCTGAAATTTTAAGCTGCGAACTGTCACAATCTGATTTAACAAGTGCACAATTGCCTGATGAGCTAACGAGATACTTCGTACCGCAAAAAGGTGCTTTTTATCAACAGAAATGATTCAGAGAACAGGGATCTTTGCAAATATACTGTTTTGTAATCAGCGGATGTTGAAGTTAGTGGCAATCTCTCAGCTGAGATTTTCAACCAATTATTCATCATGAGTTGAGTAGTAAAATCCAAACTATGGGCTCCATCAACCCGAGCAAGACCAATTTCTGCGTCCAGCCAGAAGTGACTGTTTGTAGGTATTTCAACCTTTCTTCTAATTTCGGACTGGGTACGGATCCTGAAGGAACAGAAGCTGGATCAAAGTTGGACATAGAAATCCGAACGAATAGTTCCAGGCTTGTAGATGCGTGAAACCTATATTTGTATGTTTTCAAATGTGGGTTGATTAAGCCTAGCCTGCACAGGGACCGATCTTGATGATTTGACAGCGTGTTTAGATGGAGATTGAAGCTGGAACGGATTGCGTGATGCTAGAAGAGAGTTCGTTGAAATTGATGAACTCTGCTTTTGTTGTATCACAAGATTTTGAACAGCTGCAGTAGTTTTTCAAATGCTGCTTCAAGAGATTCCATAAAGGAATATGAGTGAGCTTCAGTAACCACCGAAATCTGAATCTAGATCGCAACCGCTTGTGGATTCAATCAATTCGATGAGTGCACGATTGAAGGTGTGTTGGAAAATATGGATCACTTGGTGTATACACCGAAGGAACAGTTGGCGGACCGGGGGTATGAGTCTTGGCGAACTCATCAGCTGCCGCTTCGAGCTTCCAATCAATCGCTTCGTTTGGAAAGCCGCCACCGATTCTTGAATGAAACTGTTGTTTTCTCAGAGGCCATATCTTTGACCAGGGCATCCCGTCGAGCTTCGTTTAACCAAAAGGCGTGGCCTTGATGTAAGAAACGGGTTTCGAATTTCGAATAGGTCGCGATCTTCTTGAGGTCGATGTCGATGAACCTTTATCATTTCAAGTTGAAGCATCGCTTTGTCATGATTATCTCCCATTCTCAATAGAACCAGAAAAGTATTTCCATTCCTTTTTTTTGTACTCGTTGATGTCTTTAGAAGTGTCTTAGATTCCTTCACATAGACGTACATAGATGGATTTTTTTTCATCTGACCAAGAAGCTCGAGGCCAGGAAACATTGAGTCGGAGATATTGATGCCTGTATTGACATGATAATGTATAGTGGATTGTGCCAATCAATGAGATCTCATAAGGTATCCTGCTTGATGAACGCTAGCCGTTCTTAAATCTGAGATCTTGTATGTTTAGTAGCCAGCAGCACGATGGAAAACGGCCGACCGCGAGGTCTGGAGCCAACGACTGGAGACGAGCAAGGATCGTAGGGGCGCCAGGGCCGGCACTGGGAGAGAGGAAGGGGCGAGCAGGCGGAAGAGACATGGTGAGAAGACGGCTATCCAGAGTCAGCAACTGACATCTCGAAAAAGATTCGCTCGTGGACGGACTGAACATGATGAGGTCGTTGCAGGGGTGCGAGTAGATACCAAAGGCAAGCTGCCACTCGCAAGCAGCAAGTCGAAAAAAGTCGAGAGACGCCTGCTCCGAGTTAGCGATGAACACTCAGAAAGGGACTTCCTCCTGGACGGGGTGGAGGCAGTCAAGCCCCGCGGAAACGGTGAGTACATACCAAATGCAGGATATGTGGCCATCCGCTCGAATCTGCATGGCTTCATGTGACTGTGGAGGCTATTTACTGCTCCATAACCACCTTGGTGCTTTCTAAACCCATTCTTGCATGAAGTTCCATCAGCATTTATGTGTGTCAAAAGGAAACCTATATTTTTGATGAGCTCATGATCAATGTTGATAGACCCAGCTTCAGATCCGCAAGCGTCAGACATGGTGGAGTATGACAAATGTGAGATATTTCACACCATCTCTGGACGGTATCTTCGATGAATTTGTCTAACTTTGGGCCTTTGGGGCGGTAGAAGAGAATGACCGCCCACCAGGTTTCTATCCTAAAGTGGTGTGATATTCACTGCAACCGTGGCTGATCTTCTGGATGCCTCGGCGATTCGCCCCTGAACTCTTTTCGCTTCTTCCTCCAGTAGCTTACATTGCTCCTCATATATCGCCTCATCATTTTTGTCTTTGTACTCCATCCGAATCTTTCGTGCCTCGTCAGCTTCGATTCTAGCTATGTTTTCTTCCCGCATCTTGGCCATGGCCTCTTCTAGCTGATTCTTGGCGGCTTCAGGCTCGCAGGTGGCGCATCGGCACTCGTGCCCTCCCAGGAGTTTGTTTTTTGACTTTTTGAATGCTCGATTCGTGCTTGACAGCTTGAACGAATCGTGCTGGAGATAAAGCAATGCTGGCTCAGTCAAAGTGTAAGAGATAGCTCCATATGTGTTTTGAAATTGAGTCCAAAGGTTTTGATCCTCAGCTCTAGTGGAGTGCGGCCGAGGGTAGTACGGGCCGTTGGTGAAGGAGGCTCTAACTGCTCAAATGACATTTACCACTCGGATACTTTGATTGCTAATGTCAAGATTTCCCTCCTTATGTGCTCTCGCAATTCTGGAATGAAGACGGCCGTGCAAATTGAAATATTAGTAAAAGTTGAAAACTTTGATCTTGAAATGAGATCCCCAATTATGCGATCGTGGATTCTGCCTGACTACATGGAGCCGTGTTTTGCAGGTCCCACAATGGGAACTTCTTAACAATACCAAGACATCAGTTCATACGTTGAATGCGCCATGTTTGACTGCCCACATTGTGGCTCGATTGATGGTTCCATAATAATAGACTCTCGTGTTACCCACTAAGAAAAACCCACTAGAATCAAGCATCTCAACCAAAAGTTGCTTTGTTTTTCGCAACTTGATCGTTGGCGATCTGGACTTTGCTGTTGAGCTCCTTGACCTAGGTATGTTTCATAGATGGTAAAATGACTATGCTTCCGATGATGGTCAAAGCTTTGACACCCTATTGGTTTGAGGCTTCATGTAAAATGGTCCGGTTTATCAGCAATGATGACCGTTGTCTTCGAAGAAGCAGCTGGGCTAAAGACAGTAGAGACTTTATCCTGGCAAATTGTCGAATAGTCAGGTCATTGCGAAATCAATATGGCGTACAATCGGCATCTATCGAGATGCATATCTTTTGTAAATCTTTGAGATCCGCGATGATCATTTGAACAAAAATTAGTATCAGGTGAGTCAGGGCTTGAAACTCGGCTTGAGAACACTGAGGTCTTGCTTCTTTGGACGGGACGCTGGAAATTGAGCCCCAATGTGTGGGTTGATCCTAATCAAGATTGTTAGAATTTGATAAGACTTTCTTCGTTCATCAGACATACCATGAATCTGTCAAACCGTCAGAATAGCGTGTGAAGCAATATACCTCTCAAACCAATATTGATTCCACAGTGGATTAGCAGAAGTTGAAGTGTAGCTTGATATGTGACGTGTGTCTGCGGGTTGAGATGAGGCGGAGGCAGTGTAGCTATCGATCACACTGTTGGTTGTAATGGATTTTCTAGTCGAGATTTACCTGTCTAAGTTGTGAAGCAAAGTGGAGCTGTCGGAAAGTGGCGGATTCGGTATCACAAGTTGAGGAATGGCTGAGATCCTTGTTGAGAGATGGACGGGCAACTCGGAGTACTTTCGACATCGATGTAGCTGGTTGGGCCGAAGAAAAGAAGTAGTTCAGTGTAGATAGCGCTCAACCATCGGTTAATTGGTGACTCATGGCCTCTTCATGTTGAGAAGCCCTCAAAGCCAAGCTCTCTTGTGCAGAGTAGATCCTTCAGTGGCCCCTAGAACTCAGAATGTTACCCAATCGAGAACGAATTTGCTCGAGTCTTGAACTTAGAGATAGGATCAATGCTTAAATGAATCTTTAAAGTGGATCCCTGGTGTATCAGAGTAGCTTTCCAATGCCACTTGCTCAAAATCTATCAATAAATCATTGAATAATCCATGCCACAGTTCTTGAGCGTAGTCCAATTCGATTACGGAGTCCTAAGATTCAACCACATCCAGTTTCGACGTATGTCTGGCCAGTTCCCTCTAAATGTGAGTGATTTTGAGCAACCTCTAGACCAGCAGCAATCCTTACGCCTTGATACGTATCTGAGACCGGGGAAAATCGCTTTTAGCGAAGTTGACAATTCCAAAAGATCTGGAAACGATAATTATTGGGTGTTCTTGATCGAAACAGACTCGGTGAGAAGTCTCATGTATCTCGGGACCACATTCCATTCGCACTGGCAAATCCAACGAACTCATCTCTGAAAATGGTAGAGTGCTTCCGAAGGTTATATCAAAACATGACATATCGCGCCAATATAGCTAGGAGAACGGCCACTCTTCACAAAGACCTTCCAGAAACTTTTAACTTGGCGCAAAAGCCATCGATGTCTAGCATTTCTATGGTTTCCAATGCCTTATTTTGTAATGATCGTGCGCATACTGGTTGCTAGCGTAAGGGGATTTGTTTGATATATGCTGATGATGTGGCTATCTGATACTAGATATTCTATAGGTAGGTATTTCGGAGATAGCTCTCTGAAAGATTATCGTTGATGTATGTTTAGGTTTTTGAGTTGAATTCGTTGCTGTCATAGGTTTTGATGTCATCTAGACTCACAATTCCGTCGATAAGTCATTATATCTCTGTACTCGCTATATAGAGTGTAACGATCGGGTAAAACTGCTGGCGAAGTGAAAACAAGAGGATTTAATCTTGTAGAAAAAGGCATATCCTTTGACAATCCTACGATTTCGATTTATATCGTAGCAGCAGGAAACTTCAGCAGAAGTAGCTGTAATAGTAAAGATTACATTTATAGTAGAACTTATTACTCCGGTTGTCATCAGTCTAGATTTCTATCATCATCTGAACAAAACGCAATCAGGATGTTCGAATACTTTTCCTGTCGATGACATTAATGCTAATGCGACAAAATATGATTCTTCTCAAAACTTGAATAAGAATCGGTAGATCCGACTATGGCATGTGCTCTTGTGTCAATTTCGCCTAATTTATTGAACAGGTTTAATAGATCGATTTGTAAATTTGATGTCGGAAGTTCGCGAAGTATCATGAAAGATTAAATTTCTCACTCAAGTGTGTTTGAATCCTAAAATGAATACTCTCGCATGAATAATAGCGTCGAGAATTCCCCAATCTGCTATAAGCAGGCAGTCGAGTAGCGCATTAGCCCACTCTTATGCCCCATAGGTTTCTTTTCCGGGGATCAGTGATGTCCGGCGGGAGTGCTTGCATGTCACGGACGTTGTGGTATCCATTACACCTGGCAAGGCTAGGATAAAGTCGATAGCTATGGTATGGAATGGACGGGGCGCTGAGGTAATTGGCATCAACTCTCCGTATGGCTTGTGGCGCTTCGTCTGCGCCAGCTGGCATACTGGACAGTGTTCAATATACCTCCGAATATCAGGATGTGAATCTGCTAGCGAAAGAAAAGTAAGATCTTCGAAATCTCGAACTTATAGAACGAGCTTTTGTAATGATAGTATGTCATCTGTCTATAGGAATCTTCGTTGGAGTTGATTAGATGCATGAGGTCATAGATAGAATTTCTATGAGAGTCTGACACATCCAACTTCTCATAATCCAATCTCTGTCTCGATACTATCATCTCCTGAACCGAAAGTGTAATAACCGGACAACCGCACTGGAAATCCGTCACGTTAAAAGGATAGACTCCAAGGTCGACAATATACGATCATGCAGGCTCCGGAGATCCATCTCACGAAATAGTCTCATGCTAAAACAAAGTACACTGTCGATTAATGGAGAAGGATGACTGATACCTATCTCTCCTGATCTGCCAAATAGTAAAAGGTATCCTCCGAAAAGTGATCCCCTGTTTGGAATACACCGACAGACCTGCGATTACCCGACTTGGGACGGATTCAGAAGATGATGTCTTCATCATGGACTCTCCATATATGTTGTATCGAGGATGGCTATGTGTCTTGTCACAGATGAATATAGTAGTGGCGATGCATGAGGTAAAATTGCACCAGACCAGACCATGAGATGGATGAAAAGACGGGGGTGTAGATTGGGTGCTTTACTTTGCAATCGATGGTAATCTTAATCGGAAGAGCTGTCGATGAATGAAAGATTCATCGTCAGAAAATCACTGTCACTGGAATTTCTGCAGCTGAAGAAATAATCCAAGACTACGGAGCTACTATCGGGTGTTGCGAGAAGCATCATAGAATCAATTGATACAAATTGAGAATGCTGATTGCATCGATAAATCTGTATCAGCGAAGCCTGAGAAGAGAGACAGGCTCATCTGAGACATGATGGAGCCCTGCTTACAACCGGTGAGCATAACCTTGCTGCCTTGAGACCAATATCAAAATAGAGTAGCGTGCAAGGCCTGAAGTATAGCTAGGTTTGTACGTCGCAGTAGACCTTGCTAAATAGTTGCTGGTAAAAGATTTGATAGCGGGTAGGGATCCTGTCTAGTCAATTTTGACTTTGAACATTTGCGGGCCTCGCCAAATGACTTAATTAGATTTGGCGACCTTCTGAAACCCATCTAAAAATATGTACTGAAGAATTATGGTGAATTTGATGGCCTACGCCCCGGCGGCGGCCATGAGCTTCTTCCCTTTGACACTCTTCATCTCCATCTATAGTAAAACAATTAGCGAGATTGGAGGAAAGCGAGACGTAGAGATTGAAGACTACTCACGAACAAGGAACAAATAAATGACAGCCCGCCTACGGCGATGGGTACAATCAGCGCTCTCGTGACAGCCTCATTATAAGCAAGTAAGACGCCAGCCAATTGATCAGGAGGTGTAATTATCCGAACACCTGTAGCGCCCGCACCTATGATGGTGGCAGGATCCACCCCTGAGGTGTGCTTCGGGATTTGTTGCGTGAGCGTGTTGGAGAAGATGTTTTGAGCGATTGAGATTGAGAGAGCTCCTCCGAGACTGTTAAAGAAAATTGCCAGGGCATCTGTAAATAATAGTTAGCCCTCTGATGTAACCATTGTTGATGAGATGAGTACGTACTTCCACTAGGCATGTCTTTCGCACTCAGGACAACCTGTACTGCAATGAACGGAATCTGAACAGAAGCTCCAGCGCCTATGCCAGTAAGTAGCTGATACCCAATCCATTTTCCAGCGTAGCTGGAGACTTGTAGAGTGTAAAGTAGACCAGCACCAACAGTGAACAGGGCAGCGCCGAACCACATGAACGGAGTATACCAGCCAAAGACAGTGACGGAGCCACCAACAACGATGGAAGCAATAGTAGTCGATACCAGATAAGGGATTGTTCGAATACCTGACCCTTCTGCTGTGGTCCCCTTGACGGCTTGAAAGTAAAAAGGAGATAGTAGATGTGTGCGTACAGCCCCATGGACAAGAAGGTGGTGAAGGTCGCAGAGGCTGCAATTGTTCGTTGAGTTAAGATGTGAGGCGGTATGGTAGCCCGAGGGCCAAGTTTGAATTGCAAAGCGATGAAGCATGTAATGATGAGACCGCACCCAAGGATGCAGCCCCAAACTTTGGAGTCATGCCAGGGATACGTAGTGCCACCCCACTGTAGAGCCAGCAGTAAGCACACAATGCCGCAGATCAAAAGAAAGGCACCCCCGATGTCGATCTGGTTTAGTTTTTGCTTGAGGGTCATTCCTGTGTGCGCCCTTTCGGGGTTCTTGAAGAAGAAGAAAACGGTCAGCAGGGCGACTCCTCCAAAGGGTAGGTTTATCCAAAAGCACCACCGCCAGCTCGCTTGATCTGTCAGGACTCCTCCAAGGATTGGTCCAACAACGGATGATATACCGAACATACTCGACAGTAAGGATATGTATAACGCCCTCTTCCTCAATGCGACCGAGTATCCTACGATGGTCATTCCCCCAGAAAACAGGGCAGCCGCACCCGCCCCGGCAATGGCCCTTCCAACAATGAGCATAACGGAGTTTTTAGCGGCAGCGCAAACTATCGAGCCTAGCTCGAAGATAAGCAGGGCGGTGATGTAGGTCCACTTTATGTTGAAATAGGTATAGATCTTGCCGAAGGATGGTTGAAGGGAGGTGGTGGTGAGGAGGTAGGAGGAGCCATACCAGCCGACGTCGTTCAAGGAGTCAAAGACGGTGGTGATGCGAGGTATGGCGGTTGCGATGATGGTGTTGTCCAAGGCGACAACGAAGGTGGCCATGCAGAGACCGAAGGTCAGGATAGCGAGGGCTCCTCCTCCAGGGTATTTGCTGTCATCGTTTTGCTCGTCGACAGTGTCCCTAACGTCCTCGCCATCCTTCTCCGCAGCCGGCCCGGCGTTCTCGATGGTCTTCCCCGATGCGTCTACCTCCTCTTCCCTTTCGCTGTGCTCACGAGCTTCGGCCTTCTCCTTGATGTCTGTGGACTGGGTGGCTGTGCTTGGCTCATCGCTGGCAGCGGAGTGGGTGGAGTTTCCGGGTTGTAGAAGGGCGACAGGTGCATTGGGGCCGATCACTTTATCGTCGCCAGTGAAGTCGGTGACACGGGGAGGTGGTGAGGGAAGGTACTCGTCTTCTGGGTGTGACACGGCATGTCCCGTCGACGTGTTACTAGTGGCTGCGTCGGGAGTGGCAGGCACATTTCCGGCGGCATGTTCCATGACAGATGGCTCGGATCATGCAGCTGATGGCAAATAAAGCAGACGAGGCGCTGAATCAGCGTGTCAGAAGTTCAAGACACAGGCAGATTGTTTTGCTCGCACAAGTACTCCAGTAGCGAAGTGCTTCATCCTTTAGGAACTTTGACTCTGAAGGGATCCAGCTGCCCGGAAACACTCTTTTCCGGCCGCCACTTGGTTTGTGCAATTTCATAAACCCGTACATGGATTCAGCCCTAGTTCATAAAGGACTTATCCATTCACTTAACTTAGGGTTTCTCCCCTTTTTTCTTGTACTTATGAAGCCAAGAAGCTTCTGGAGGTGATTGGCTCGGTTGCTGTTGAACTCATAACGGACTCTTGAGGTTCGAGTGCTTAAGGTTATGAATCAATCAATCAATCAATCTACTGTACCTTTAAATTCAAGTGAACTGTTCAACAACGACTGGTGTCTGACGAGTTCAAATCCACCTTATCGCTGTGCTCTTTGACGAAAGAAGCTTATGCATCATAATCATTCCGTCCTTATTAAAAAGAGGAGAATCCCCTCTGGCGTGCATGATGGCGTCCAGTCAGTAGACCAACACTGCAAGCATAGAGTACTACGAATATATCCGAATATATAATCAGCAGGACATCGTCATCTGTATGCAATTCGGACGGACAACTTGTTGATCTTCCGGTAGTCATGGACCCTTCTACGGTAATGATAAGTTATCCAAGAGGCCCGACACATTGAGGCCGTTATGGTCGCTTTGAATCATCGCTCAAGGTCCTCAGCACGCCAGACCATCAGCAGACACTCTGTCTAGTACTGAAATCCCCGGTCGGGAGCACGCGATCTCTTGTCTGAATAGGCCTCGACACACGTGTCGTGGATGGCGGGCTGTCATTGGCTGCTGGTCATTCCTGCTGATGGCTGATGCTGAGGTTGACTGTCACGTAACCTTCTTCGATTTTTAAGGTATTAATATTAATCCCTTTTAAAGTCCAAACATATTGACCCTATTACTCAAAGCTCACGGGCATGCGAAGCTGCCGCCATCTGCCCAGGTTGGGGAATCGGTGTTTGGTCAAGGAGCCATCTCCGTGGTGTCATCCCGTCAAGGGAAACAGACTTCCTTACTGCCGCGACCGGCAGCGACCAATGCAGGAACCGACTTTCAGCTTTTAAAATCTCCTACTCTCAACCAACGCCAGCTACTTGTGTTTCTGGCCCAACAACCACCGCATGATATCAGCTACGTGAGCGGTCGACTCTTTGCGCAAAGGGAGCTTGCTCCGTAGTTGGAAAGATGCGTATTCCTCTGCTAGGCCTGGTTTGGGGCCTGCACCTTGCTGGCCGCGCGGCGACAGCTCCGACCGATCAGCGTCCCCTCATTCTACCACCAGCGGAAAGTGGCCATCCACATGATAACAAAAAGGACCCTCCAAATAAGCTACATGGGAGATTTCTACACATTACAGGTACGAAACAGCTTTGGCCGGCATCACCCGAACCCCCCACCAGCTAAACAATCTACAGACTTCCACCCTGACCCATTCTACAGAGCATACACTTCCACCGAAGCCGAACTAGCCTGCCATAGAGGTCGTGGCCCAGCCGGTAAATTTGGTGCTGAGACAACAGACTGCGACTCTCCACTCTCCCTTGTCAACGCTACCTTCCACTGGATCGAAAAACACCTGAAGGACTCCATAGACTTTATAGTATGGACCGGCGACTCAGCGCGTCACGACAATGACGAGGAAGTCCCACGAACCGAAAAGCAGGTCGTGGAGCTCAATAAGATGATGGTGGACAAATACTTCGAGATATTCGGCAAGGAGAACTATGACGACGACCCCACCAACGACTTCTCTATTCCCATTATCCCAAACTTCGGGAACAACGATGTCCTCCCTCACAATATCTTCAACCCCGGCCCCAACCGTTGGACGAGGAAATACCTCAATATTTGGAGAAGGCTGATACCTGAAGAACAGCGCCACGTTTTCGAAAGAGGAGGCTACTTTTTCGTCGAAGCCATTCCCGATAAACTCGCCATCTTCAGCCTCAACACCCTCTATTTCTTCGACTCCAACACCGCCGTAGATGGATGCGCGAAAAGGTCCGAACCTGGCTACGAGCAACTAGACTGGCTGCGAATACAGTTACAACTGATACGTGCGAGAGGCATGAAGGCGATACTAACGGGTCATGTGCCGCCTGCAAGGACCTATAGTAAGATGAGCTGGGATGAGACTTGTTGGCATAAATATACACTTTGGCTACGGCAGTATCGGGATGTCATTGTGGGGTCGCTATACGGACATATGAACATCGACCATTTCATGCTGCAGGATGCGCATCAGATCGACGACGGCATTATGAACGGGGAGGTGGAGGCGCGAGGGATGACGACTCTGGATGACGACTTCTCGATCCAGTCCTCCGCCGAGTATCTTGTTGATCTGCGGAATACCTGGCGGAAACTGCCCGACTCGGGTGATGTTGAGCTTAATACAGCAGATAACGAGAATGGTGATGGGGACCTGCAAGCATCGAGGAGAAGGAAGAAGCCTAAGAAAACAAAGGAAGAGAAGTTCTTCAGCAGAATCGGCGGCGAATGGGGGGAGCGCTACAGCCTTACCTTTGTTGGAGGCAGCGTGGTGCCGAATTACTTCCCCTCACTAAGAGTCTACGAGTACAACATCTCCGGCATCGAGGAACTCGGGTCACCAGCTCAGATCACAACAGATGGAACAGCAACGCCGCACAGCCAGGCGCCACTCCACCTTGAGGAGGAAGAGATATCCGAAGAAACCACAGCCTATAGGAAATCCAAACACTCGAAGAAATCGCAAAGGAAATCCAAAAAGCCGCGAAAGCCGCGATTCACAACCCCCCTCCCCCCCTCGAAATCCTCTTCCCCCGGCCCAGCCTATTCCCCACAAACGCTCTCCTGGCTGGGGTACACGCAATACTTCGCCAACCTGACCACCATCAACAACGACTTCAACTCCAAATCCCAATCCGACCACCCAGGCTCCGTTAATGACAGTTCCTCCAATGATGAAAAGCAGGAACTAGAAGCCGAGAAATGGCATTCGGGGAAACACCGCGGCAAACGCCCGCACCCGAAGGACCTCCACCGCCGCTTCAAGTACGAGGTCGAATACGACACCCGCACCGACGAAGCGTGGAATATGACGTCTTTGACGGTGCGGAACTATATTCAGCTCGCGGCTACGATGGGGCGGTATAAACCCCGGAAGAAGCATGGCTGGTGGTTGAGTGGGAAGGGAGTGGAGTTGGAGTCCAGAGAGGTTGAGAAGGGGGTGAGGAAGAAGAAGAAGGAGAAGAAGAAGGCGGTTCGAGAGCTTTGGTTCACGTTTTTGACGAGAGCTTATATTGGCTCCAAGGATGAGGGGGAGTTGAGGGCGGAGTTTGGGCGTCATTGAGGAAGTGGGGTTTGGGCATAGCGACGGAGTGAAGGTCATGACATTGGCATTGGGGTTTGGCATGGATCATGGTATTTACGGAATGGCATGGCGAAGGGACTTGTTACTGGGAGTGCGACTTATCGGTGGACTTATACCCCTGTTCTGTGGCATGTATGTTTGATTTTCTTGGAAAGATGGTAGGGGTGAACATCTCTTCGATCCCTCGAAATTATATCATTTAACGCGTCTGACGAAAGATAGCCGTGTCAAGCGTTTTTGCATACAGTCAACGAGCGAATAGAAAATGACGAGAGGAACTTCGTGACTCGGTCCCATCTCCCCCTTGTTTCTTGCCCCCCTCCCAACCGTCTCCCTCCTTTGTGCACTTCCCAGCTCAGCTCACTCGCCCCCTCGACCTCCCTCTCTTGGGCTAAGTCCTCCCTGAATTCCTCCCCACTTCTGCCACTTCCTCACTCTCCCCCAGATCTTCACCCTCGCCCCCACTATCTCTCCCCTTCACATCCTGACTCCATCCCCCCCCATCCTCAGTAAATCCTCCATGACTCGATCTATCCCGAGCAAACTCCTCATCCTTCACAACTCCCTCTCTCAATAAATCCTCCGTACCTCGACCTATCCAAGCAGAAGTCCCTCTCCTCCACACCCTCTCAAACAGTTCCATAATTCCCCTCGACAAGTGATGCCCCTCCCCCCCCTCATATCCCAGCAATCCACATCTCGAATTTCTCGGGATACTCTAACCCATAAACCACAAACCATCAAATATCAAAGGGGACAGTACACCAAAATCTAGCGCCAAAAGCCAAAAGCCAAGAAAAAAATAATAGAGAAAGGACATCGCATACCTCTAATCTTCAAGCTAGCACGATTTCTTCTATCTCTATTTAATTCTACGGTGGGTAGAGGGGTGGAAGGGGGAGCATCTATCTTTCTCTTTTTCTAAATCTAGGGTGCATGCTTGGAAAGGGGGTGTGAGAGTCGAAAGCGATAAGAAAATCGTAAATGAGAGGATGAAACGCCCTAGTATCGAACCACTCCCTCGATACTTTCCTGGCGGTATGCTTATCCACGACGCGAGGATTGCGATTGGATGCGATGGGGGAAAAAGGTTAAAAAGTTGGAGCGAAGTTTTTAGAGTGGATTGGGGACGGGCAATGGGAAAAATCAAGCGTAACCTCCCCATCATACACCTATCTGCAAGCAAATCATGCAGACTACTCCCGGTTTGAGGTGTGGACCTTAAAACTCTGAGAGAGGGGCTGTAGTGGTGGTGCAATTCCCGACATTTGAATTATGGGGTTCGAGCACGTAGAGCGGCAGGCCAAGAAACAGGGAGCTATGAGTGCGTGAGTTCAGTTCATTGGGGGATGGGGGTTGGGGATACAGGGCGCACCGCGCGAAGCAAACAAAGAAGGGAAGTCCATACAACAATAATTGAGAATGCGAACCAATAGAGTGGGCGTCTCTCACACCGCATATGAACCCCGTACACGAACCACGTCATTTCTCTGTCTCGGATTTGGATCCGAGCTTGAGTATTGCTCCGGGGTCAGGGGGCGGGGCTTGTGATGAGTGGAGAGCAAGCATTTTGTTTGGGATCTCTGTGGGCTGTATGGGTAAGGCGGAAAGAAGGAAAGGATGAAGCGAGAGGACCACTGTCTCGGGAAACCTGGAACAGACAGCTTTGAGACGTTGTAAGTGAAGAATGGCACTTTGATCTTGAGATAGGAGAATCGGTTCCCAGACATCCACGGTATTAAACAGACATTACCGATGATGTGAAGAGATGTTGTGAGCTTGGGAGAATGGAAGCCAAAGAGAGATAAAGATGATGAACGAGCAAGATCTCTACTTATAATGCTGACGCTTATTCATGTCTCGCCCTTGCACGAGACACGAATCCCTTAGATATGCAATTCGAAGACGAGCAATGAGTTGAAGTTTGAGAAGCGGATGAGCTGCTCCCTGGTCTTTGGGAGAGATGTTTGACAAAAGCGGAGCGGGGAATGAAGAGAGAGATGCAAAATGCTCTGCTGAGCCGAAAGACCGATTTTGCTAAATTCGAGAGGGCCTGGAAGAGAATAGTCGAACGAGTGATGGAAGAGTTCAACAGACAATAGAAGTAGTGATAGTGGCTTATTCGAGCCTTACGGCCGCTCTAATGGTCGAGGAGGACGCCTGTTTGTAATCAACACATAGCCTGCCTAAAGACTGCCTGCAGACTACCACCCGACCAATCGTCGTCTAAGGAGTTTGATCGGTACTGAATGTTTCGTCCTAGGTATGGTACTTGTCTATGTTAGGAACTACAATGGTGCCAGTAGTAGAAAGATTAGTAAATCTGGAAAAATAGTAGCTATGGAGATGAGGGGTGGTACCGATCTGTAAGTGTCAACCACAAGGAGTGGGCCCTTCACTATTTTCCCAGGCCCAGGATATCAAAGGTCTTCTAATCGCAACACGATCCGTGTACTAGACGATCTCAATAACAGACTTCAGCGAAGGCGCTGGAGTCAAGTTCGCCGGTGTAATTGCCGACGTTTCCTGAAAGTGAATGTACTCCCTTATCCAAGTATCTATGGACGTTGCCTTTATTTTGAAGGCGTCGTGCATAGCTGTTATCTGTAGTTCTAGAGATGGTTGCAACACCGTGTTTTCACGAAATTGTTCAAATCCATTGAGAATAGGAGCTCAAGTCCCTAATTACCTCTCGTGCTGCGCTTACTGTTGTGCGGAAGATGAGCTTGAGCGACTCCCACTAGGTACGCCACAACGAATTTCCTGTAAGAGATTGGGGTAACAATGGCACGGTATACGCGCTTCAATGCAAAGCAGGATACTATTCATAATCGCTCTCGAAATAGGGCCGCTAGGGGGACTATGCCTATGAATTTCCAAGGGCTTAGAGCTCAGAACCGGCTGTATATGTATCCAACCTGATCAGTTGCTGAAGATTTTCTGGGTGAGGTGGCATGTGAAGAGTGCATGGAGGCACTCATACGAAGATACGGGGATGAGGGATATTATTCGCGGATGACAGGCGCGTTACGGTTGGTTGCTACCAGCTGTTGGGACCTAGTCGGTTTCTCTTTGGCGTGGCTATGGTTCGTTGAAATTGTAGTTTCTCAGGCTGGCGACGAAGACCAAAGCTAGAAAGATCAGCGGTAGTTCTAGAGCTTTGTATCAATAGGTCGGAAGGCTGAATAAAAGCCGACATGGGCAGTCTCTCGGTGTAGCCCGTCTGCCTGGCAAGGTCCTCGAAATCCGGAGAAGATCTGCGCCAAATGACTACTAGATTGGCTTACGGTTTGCCAGCATTGGAGCCTCTACAGAAGGGTTTGGAACAAGCGCTCAAGTGCTGCACACAGCGCCCAGAGATCACCAATGTAGTAGTATCTCGGAGCATCGTGCTTGAAGCTGCATGAGAGATGCCCAGAATGGAGATGTTGTGACAGCAGCCAAGCTGTTGTTGCCGATGATGTCCTGCTAGCGCAGAGGTCGGACGGGCTTGTTCCGATTTTCACCTCCCTCTAGCGTGCATTGCTCTCATTCATGTTTTCGCATGGTGAGATCCGCAAATCGCTAGGCGCACTGAGTACTTTTGACACTGTCGCACCAAGCGCCTTCTACGGGGCCAGGATTTCATCTGTTGCGCATGAAGGCAGCGTGGTACCTGCAGCCGTTAGTCGTCGGGTGAAGAGCACCAAAGAGCGAACAGTGCACAGCTTAATCCAGTAATACACTGAAGTAGCCACAAATGCAGCCTCTTTGGCGGTTAGTCCCGCCTAAGGTGAAACCTGGGGAAGCATTGACGGGTAAATAGTCTTGGTATTCTTGTGTAGTATACTGGAGAGGGTGTGACCTGCGAGAGGAGAGTGAATCGGCTGCTTACATTCGCTAAGCTGTGATTGGTCGAATCGGAGGTCGAGAGCGACACAATGGAAACAATGCAGCCCTCTTTTCCTTTTCCTACCCCCAACCTGGTTTGACCTCTTTCAAATCTCCTGCAAGTTGTTGAGTCAAGGTGTAAGAGTTATCCTCCGACATGTCCTTCGCCTTGGTCAAGAATTTGGCCTTCCCGTCAACCAAGCAGGAGGTGCAAAGGGTTGCATTCCAGCCAAGGCATCCTCCCTTTGATTTCGAAGACAAGCGAGCTGCTGGTACACAACCTTATCTCCTGATCCAGGCCATGTGCTGACTCCACCCTAGCTTGCCGACCCCCTTCGCCAGCTCTAACGCAGCAAAGGAGTGAAGGTAGCTGGCTGAGCTGCGAGAGCAGTGTCGACCTTGAAGCTCAGAAACAGACCTACCAAAAGCCGTCCTGCCCGTCCAGTGTGTCGTCGTTGCAAAAATGTCAGCCGAAAAAAGCGACGCTTCCACTTCAAGCCGAGCCCCCGGATGATCTCCGATGCTATCATCGGTCTCTCGGACGGCATGACAGTCCCCTTCGCCCTTACGGCGGGCTTAGCATCATTGGGTGATACACGCTTGGTGGTCCTGGGAGGCCTCGCCGAACTTATCGCAGGTGCCATCTCGATGGGCCTAGGTGGTTTGCTAGGGGCTAAGAGCGAAGCGTGCGTCCCGATTTTGTGCCACGCAAGAACGAGGCATTGCTGACCGACGATAGTGAATCATATGACGCTACCGTCTCTGAAACAAAGAAGATGATGGAGACCGACCAGGCCTCCGTGATCGTTCATGAAGTCTTCGGACGATATAGCATCCCAAAACCAACTATCGAAGAAGCTTTCAGCTCTTTGAAACAACATCCGAAGGATCTCTTGGAGTTCCTGATGCGCTTCCATCACCAGATGCCAGAACCGGAGAACTCTAGACCTTTCGTCTGTGCAGCGACGATTGCGATGGGTTATTTCCTTGGAGGGCTCATCCCCTTGTTACCCTACCTATGTGTCGATCGACACCAAGTCTTGACTGGACTGTGGTGGAGCATCGGAGTGATGGCAGTCGCCCTTTTCATTTTTGGCTGGGTGAAAACGGGGGTAGTCGTGGGTTGGCGAGGACGACAGAACATTATCCAAGCGTTGAAGTCGGCTCTGCAAATGGTGGCTATTGGAGGAGTCGCCGCAGCAGCTGCAATCGGCTTGGTTCGTGCCATAGGCCACGGATAGCAATGTGGAAGAGTAATCGTAGCCCGTGAATCGTCCCGCTCGAGATTGATGGACTCGGTGACCTTTCTACACGATCTGGTATCGCATGATCATTCCACTTCTCTTTGCATACAGCTGAGAGCCTTCAGCGCTCAAACTCTGGGTTTGTGGTATAGATTTGCTGTACAATAGTCGAATTAGCGAGG
Source organism: Physcia stellaris (assembly GCA_018902385.1). Taxonomy (NCBI): domain Eukaryota; kingdom Fungi; phylum Ascomycota; class Lecanoromycetes; order Caliciales; family Physciaceae; genus Physcia; species Physcia stellaris. The sequence continues at coordinate 419,599 of JABSSW010000031.1, read as the reverse complement.
AAGGGGTTCGGATTGTACCCAACTTGGCGTCAACAGAAAATCGAAGGCAAAGGAAATAGCATCAAAAATATGCAGCTTGGAAGCTGTATCGCACAGAAAGACGATGAGGTGCTAATGAAGATCGGTGCGGAAAGGCAGTCTAGAGAACATGGTTCTTGAAAAGCACGAATGCTATCTGAATACGTTCAAACGCACGAGCACTGTGTCCTCAGCTTGTGTCTATCTTCCCCTCCTTGACAAGGTTTCTGGTATGTTCAATGGTTGACTGAACGCTTTCCTTGGCTAGGCTCCAAAGTCTTCTAGATGTATCTTTCTCCTCTTGTGATCCTGCCTCGATATTCGGAAAAGGCCATTCGAAGTAGAAAGTGAGGTAGAGATCTTTCTCGTCTTGGCCTTGAGACACAATATTGCTGATGAATGCCCCACTGTCAAGGTTTCGGAAGTCCGCCTACACAGCGGTATCAGTACTCGATAGTCTTGGATCTCATGCCGAACGCTCAGCTCACTTTCCAGGGTTTCCGAAGATCGATGTCTTCTCGAGCTTTATCGCCTGGAGGGCCCATTCCCTGGAAGCCGATGGGTTATATGGGTATGAAAGGAGGTGAAGGGCAAAGACCTGTTTGAACGTGACGCTCCTCTTGATCATTGTTTCGGTTTCCTCCAGCACCTCCGAACCCGACATTGGGGAGAGGAAATCTTGAGGCTTGCGGCATTTGAGCAGGAGAGCTTCCCAAATCTGAGCGGTATTGAGGACTGGCTCGGCACCCGGAGGGTTGAAGGGCAGGGTCTGAGACTGGATAAGGACGACCATTGTGAGATTTAAATGCAATGGTACAGAAGGGACGATAGATAGCTGTGATGATACGCTCTCAAGGTGGCTCGGAAGGTGCTCCTTTATAGCTCATGAGACGATCCATCCAGCTAGAGCTTGACGATACACAGAGAGACTCGACTTCTCGGAAATGGAATAGCGGAGGAGACCAGTCTGTAAATGTGGATTGTTTCGTACGAGAAGACTGAGAAGATGGCAGTGGGCACTGCGAGGGAGCATTCGGCAGCTTGGCATGCTGACAAAGCCTTCGGCGGCCGCGAAACGCCGAGAGGCCGGAAAATTCCATCATCGCCATCTGGTTGTTTCGACATCCCTACTATTTCACTCAGGTCAGCATGTCGATTGTCTAAATTTCTGCCTGGGAATCAATTCCATCATGACCTACTGGGTGTGTCTGTTTTTGTAAGTTTCTGGTTAGAATGTATATGGATCTTGAGGCTAAATCTGGATCCCACAGTCACCACAATATCATGCGATCTCGAGTCTGATAGTATAGTGATACGAGACGCGCAGCCGTCAAGGAGCTCTGAACTCTTATTGCGTAAAATTGTGTTGACCTCAACGGGTCATTGCTACCTACCCGTTTGGCTACGCCTCATTCTGGCACTCTTCAGGGGATTTTTGATAGAAAACCGCTGGAACGCCTCTGTTCGAAGCCTGCAGCGGAAATTATTCTCCACTGTTCACCCGTTGTTAGCCATTCATTATTAGGCTGCTAGACTCTCGAGCCAACATGTTCTCAGCTCACTCCCGCCCCCAGGGTGTTTCAGCCTCACCAACGCCGCATTATTCAAGATTGCGATCCTCCAAGAATGACTTCTTATGGTCAACTTGCCTCACAAGGCGACCAGCTAATTTTAAAAAGGGAACTCGGGGGATTCTGTATATGTGGACTGTTGCCAGATTCACAAAATGGCCAGCTGGTTCGTATCCCGCCGGGGAACTATCAACTCTTGACCTATGGTCATTCCAATATTCCCTCTACTATATCACATTTCAAGCCGTCGAAGCGATCGATGACTTTAATTCCTGCATGATAAGGGATCTGTACAAACTATGGCGCCTGTCTCAATTGTATCGTGGGCACTCGGTACTGTTCTGCTAGCCCTAATTATGCCTTATGGGAATGCGGCTCCTTCTGCGAATCGCCATATCGAGCCAAGACAGGGAACCGGCAGACTCGTTTTTTGCCATTTCATGGTAGGAGAAGATTAGTCCCTACGTAGGTTGAGTCAAAGCTCTGATGGTCTCGAGCGCAGATTGGGATTGTGGGCGAGCGAACAAGTGCAAGTGACTACGACGACGACATGTCACGTGCCAAGGCATTGGGTGTCGATGCTTTTGCTCTCAACATCGGCACGGACGAATTTACCGATGACCAGCTGACTTATGCTTATGATTCGGCCGCCAAGAATGGGATGAAGGTCTTTATATCATTCGACTTCAATTGGTTCTCCACATCTCAAGCTTCCAACGTTGGTGCTAAGATCGCCCAGTATGGAGGCAAAGATGCTCAACTACGAGTTGGAGACAACGGGAACCAAGTATTCGTCTCATCGTTCTCCGGCGATGGACTTGATGTGGATGCCGTCCGGTCGAGCGCTGGGATGCCAATCTTCTTTGCTCCTAACTTTCAAATTTCAAACGCTGGCTCAGCAGATGGCGCGTTAAACTGGATCGCATGGCCTAACAACGGTAACAACAAAGCGCCATCTGCGGATCGGAACATTACCGTTGAAGATGGTGATAAAGCTTATGTCAGTGCCCTCGGTGGCAAGCCTTACATTGCTCGTATGTTTCTTCCATCGCAAAGTGACAAAAAATTCTAAGATGACATTCGCAGCCGTGTCACCATGGTTCTTCACTCATTACGGACCAGAAGTTTCCTACAGTAAGTGATTCGCGGGGCCTTCTTTTCCTCCTGAATACGGTGCACGCTGTTTCAACTCCTGAGAATATTTTGCAAGTCAATGCTGACTCCAAGATTTACCTAGGTAAAAATTGGGTATTCCCAGCTGACTTTCTTTGGTACGATCGGTGGGTCGAAATCCTAACTCTTTCACCACAATACGTGGAGATCATTACATGGAACGACTACGGAGAGTCCCATTATATCGGGCCACTATCATCACCACACACGGATGATGGCAACTCCAAATGGGTGAACGACATGTAAGTGTGCATTTTCATACACTCGGCCCTGGAAAAATTGGGCGCGGGTCTCATCTTAGATGATCACAACCATTCACCCAAACCGAATGAACCAACGATAGCCCGGATTCCGAAATCTGGCCAACCTAAAACACCATTCCTATCAGATAACATTCTGAATTCCGAGAACGGGTAATCGTGATTTGAGAAGTGATTACTATCTTCCATCCGCCCTCAATTCTGTCCGGGGCTAGTTTTAGGTCATTCACAGCTTTGTAGGATTCTGGGCTGATTAACACGTTACAGGCCGCACGAGGGCTGGCTCGAGATGGCGAAACCCTTCATTGCCGCCTACAAAGCTGGGTCAACGTCCGTCGACGACTATATTACAGATGATCGAATCATCTACTGGTATCGACCAAGTTTGAAGTCCGCTAGCTGCGACGCGACAGATACGACGGCAAAGCCTGCTAATGTTGACACTGGCAATTACTTTGAGGGTATTCCGAATGGTGCTGATGATGTTGCGGATTCGCTTTTTGTCGTTGCGCTTTTGACTAAAGCAGGTACTGTAGAGGTCGCCTCTGGTAGCAATAGCAAGACTTTCGATGCCCGAGCTGGTGCTAATGCATTCGTCGTGGACATGGGTATTGGATCACAGTCATTCTCGCTTACACGCGGAGGAGAAGCCGTGCTTCGTGGTACCAGTTTAAAGGATATCTCGGGCGACTGCATCTGCGGGATCTACAACTTCAACGCCTACGTCGGTACTCTGCCTGCCGGCGCCGTTGACTCACTTCAATCTCCGGATGGTTTCTTGGGCTTCACTTCTGGAATTGCGCCCGGCATCTGCGAGCCATCACCATCGCTAGGCACGACGCCTGTAGCTACAAGCTTTCCTGCAGCGTCATCTCGACCATCTTTTCTGGTTCCGACGAGTGTGGATGTCTCAGCTCCACCGCAGTCAGCTCCAAGTTCGACGGCATTACAGCAAGTAACGAGCCCAATTGCGTCTCGAAGTGTGACAACACCGGAAACTTCCAAGTCAAAATCCCAGGGCCCAACTTTGACTTCTACACCAGCAGAAGCGACGACCATAGGGAATTCCTCGACCACTTCGCGGCCAGAGGGTAGTACTATCACCGTCCTCAGTCAGCTCTATCCAACCAATTGTTTACAACTAGGCCAGGTCTGGGCTGGGTCTGCTGTGTTAGATCCCCCTGCCAAATGCGATGGGGCTTGAATCGCTTGTCCTTAAAGCACATTGCAACTTAACTATGTTCATTCAAGCGTTGACCGCTCCATGGTGAAAACCGCGTTCCAGTGTAATAGATACTTTTTCCTTCTTACCAGAGTATAACAAGCGCGAGTCAGTCTTGATGTTTGGCTGCGAGGCAACGGCAGCACTGGATCTTCATTCCTTACATGCATAGGAGCGTTTGAGCCCTGTGTAGGGTATTTGAAGACTCGACTACGCTGTATGTTGAATCCTCGTACAAGTTGTTTACTACAGGGCATCGTTACACAGCACAATCACCTATATCTTTTATTTAATCAATGGACTCAGATATATCGCCGTGGTGAAAAATAAGCCCGGAAGCATTCCACTTCATCGTTCAGACCGGGCTAGCTTTGTGTCACGAGGCAAGTCCCCATGTACATCAAAACGATGGGTCGAAAAGGTCGAGTTAATTTTGATTATTCCATATGGAAATCCAGGCTCCAAGAAACAATGGAAGGAAGAATTGGAACGCAAGGAACCCTCTTTTACCTTCAGAATGAGGCTTACTACAGGAAATAACGCAAAGCAGATGTAGGCCACGCAAGGGGAACTGAAATGCTAGGTGGTCGCTGTGATGCGGGAAATTGTGAGTACTCAGATAAGAGGCCTCACGTTCTAACGAAGAAGCAAGTACATTTCTCTTGTCCTGCTCAGGCCTTACTTTGGAACAAGTCTGGTTGGTCTTCCGAATCGGATATAATAGTATGAGAGTGCTATGTCACATAATTTAGAGATTTTCAATTTCCATTTGAGCTTCACGTTACATACGAAAGGTACTTGTGACACAGCAATATATATATTTGGTAGAAACCTCACTGCTTATGCACAATCGTCGAAAACACACTAATGTAACAACTCCTATCTCAATTTCAAACCGTCAACTAAACGATTTTATACTTTCTCGGTCTCAATCACGATCTAAGAAATGCGGTTGAGGCGAAACACTAGAACAAAGAACAGAGTAACAATAACTCTGTTCCAGAAAAAGGTTTCCCGACAAAGAGAGCATCACGGAAGTGATGGCCATGACATTTTTCTTCTAAATGGCGCTATCATTCAACAACTACAAAAACTCGCTCTCATAGCAACGTTCATCATACTCCTCTCAAAAACTCGTACCGTTTTCTGAGATGACGGAAGAACTAAAATTCATCCGGGTGTCGATGGAGGATGCTTTCGATAGTTCGCCAGCCTCTGACAATAATACCACACAAACCTCGAGTACGTTACCTTCAGACGAAGGCCTCAAAATTTGTCAAGATTCTGAGGACGCAAAATTACGACTGATCACCAACATTCTGTCACACCAAGGTCCCGAAGCGTGGGATGAAAAGTTTGGAGCGTCTGACAGTACGGACAGACGACATCCCTGTAATTATCTATGGACAGACGAAGATTGGGAGAGTCTGGGTTACTTTGACTGGCCAAACCGAGAGCCCCCAAACCTAACCATGGCCTTTCAGCATCCGGTGTTGAAACAGAGCTCTGGTTTCTGGGGCACTGACGAGGAATACGCTTTGATCAAACCCGCCATCAAAATCGCCTCCAGGCTTTTGATGCTGCCAAGGACTAGCCTTTTCGTTTACGCGCTCGTGTACGAGTGCAAGCCTCTGCCGAGTCAATTCAACTTCAACGGACATCCTTGTTCTCAATTTCGCATGAGCGCAGAGAGAGATTCGGACTTGTATGTCACTGAGGTAACACGCATTTGGAGAAAACTCTCATCTTACAACGAGTGGGGCCCGTCGCCACCATCCATGGATCACAGGTTCGAAAATGGCACGGCCGGCATATGTGGCCATGGTGGAAATAAGGCCCGAGGCCCCGACCTGAGGGGTGATGGTATGCACGGTTAGTAATTTCTGTGTGAAGTGTTGACCACAAGAGCTAATTTTCGTCATTCTAGGTTACAAAACGGCGATCTGTTTCAGCTGGCAATACATCAACACGATCAGGACGCTTCAGGAGCAGGGCAAAGACGACAGTCTGCAGATGCTCACAGCACAATTTTCTCTAGCAGCCACACTCTGCCACGAGTTTATGCATGCTATCAGACTCGCCAGTATCTGGCATGACAGACTTAGAGCAAGGATGGGGCTCAAAGAGAAAGAAGCCGATCTCGATTACCAGAAACATGAGCCATACTATGAGGATCAGGAGCTAGCAGAGGTCGGATTCGCATGGTAAGTCAAAGTCGAGTTTTCACAATGTTCGGCTATACTGATTCATCGTCTTCAGGGACTCTGCCATATTCGGAGGCTATATATGTGCAGACCTTTTCCCTGACCCTGGATCGACACACCCAGACTGGCCTATTGGAGTCATGACCGTCAATAAAACATTACCGAAAATCTTACCAGACTGCTACAATAAATGTCCACGCCGAACGGTCCTTCAACCAAAAGACTGCACCCCTGACTACACGGGGATTGTCAGCGCCCGCTACATTCACCAGATGCAACAGGAATCGTTCTGGGCACAATGGTTTCCTAAACAGGGACCATTCTGGGCACGATGGTTTCCTAAACTCATGAAGTCTGCGGATCCGATGCTCCCTCTGAAGTCACCCAGTGGGTTAGGGCCTTCCTTAGAAATCCCAATTACATTAGGTAAGCATAATCCGATTATGTGCAGTGGACCAAAGGCTAATTACGAACACTGTAGGGTATGAGGACGCCCCCAAAATCATTTACAAATACATTCCCACAGGAAGGGTAAGTTCCCGACTAACTGAAGATAGCCCGGAGCTATCCTTTTGCAGGAAGGAAGTGATTGGACGGAAGACTGTACGTGTCTACTTCAAACCTGCAGGGTTGCTCTGCAAGATGCCGTGGTCTGAGCTCTCAGAGCTGAGGGAGACGATCTGGCTCTTTGGAAAGCTTCCTTTTCCGCAGCTCGAGCTAGCCCCGGCGGATTACTGCCGGCCTACCAGGTCTGCGAGACGATTGAGGAGTGTGGGGACGCGCATACGTGCTAAGATCGCCTGGTCGGAAGAGGTGCTTCGCAGACGTGTGCTTGCGAAATTGTAACGAAGGAAGTTCCCCAAGGACTGGTGAATCATAATGAGGAATAGTAGTCTGTTAGAAGGTGGTCAATCTAGCGTTCATAAAAACAGGTGATCTTGAAAAGGAAACTCTTGCGATGATTGAATAACATATGCCAACGCTGATGTTTTCTTTACTGCAGATATCTTTGGCTCCATTCTCTTCCGCTTTGCAGCTAACAGTCCCGAGAAGATCAAACATCTGAGCGACTATCTTATCACCAGGCCGACTAGAATGCTCGGAAAGCATACCAAGTCCTTGATCCAGACGCAAACATGGGCATCAGCGCGTCGTTCACGATTCGCCTTGCAGATTATCAGGTAATGTACCATCAGACTTTATATCCATCTACTCAACTTTACCCCATCCGAAATGGGAAACCTCTGCCTAACTCTTCACTTCTAGGACCTGGAAACCCAATCGAGTTTGAAGTCATTCAGCGTTGCATAGCTGGAACTTACCCAGATTTGACTGAAATTACGCATAAATCGGACGAAGTCAAGCCAAGGAAAGTCCGTTCGGATCGACACTGGCAAGTGGCATAGGCTTGCTCACTTTTTCAAATACCGTGGATATCATGGCGCGAAGCTCTACGTTTCTGCATAGTAGTCTCTTGACGAATCGCCGTGCACTTAGGTACTAGTCTTCGCTAAATGCCTAGTAAATCTTGAGCTGATTAGACTTTCAGGGTGCCAGTGGCATATTTGAAATTCCATGCAGCGCTGCGTCTACTTCTTCCTTCATCAGGGTGGGCGAGAAAAGCAAAGTGAGAGTGATCACTGTTGAGTGGACAATGCTCTGAAGGTGTAGGTTACCAATCATATAGTGCCAAAACACTGCAGAGTTCATGGTGAGCGAACCTTCTCACAATCACCTCTCAGATCGGGCAAAACAGAAGAACAACATCTGTGATACGTCTAGAGGTCAACACACAGTCTCTGATTCAGCTTCAACACCACCGTGATAGTGGGACGAGTAACATGCAACGCAAAGCATGGCCAGTCTTCAAAAGCCGGAATGACTGGATGATTAAATCTAGGCACTCGGCGAGAGGACAGATCCAATAAGAATTCGAAGGCTACTGCAAAAAGTCTTGAGAATCATTTAGTGAAACGATGAGGGGGCGTCAAATTCGAGCAGAAGGCAGTCCAGATGCTCCTATGGCGTTGCAGAAACTGCATAGCGCCGACAGTTCGCGTGCGCTTTCCAGACATCTCTCCTGTCCAGTTCCAGGAACTTCCTTTGGTTATCTTGACAGTACCAAGTAAAAAGATCAATTGCTGACGGTGCCTCCCCTTGTGATTTTAGCCTGGGTCGCTTCTTCGCATGAAGCTTGGGTTCGCCCATCTTGCGCTTCACTATGATATTAAGTCTACCCCTGAGCATTCCAGAAATATGTGGCTGGTAGGGAGTATTACGTCCACAATTGAAGCAAAACTATGGATGAAGCGGAGAATGGTTTCTTGACTTGTTGTGCATTTTCGCTCTCTTGCACGAATACCGAGATGCGCGTGTCTTGAAGGCGGATCCTGTACGAATGATTCATCCACTTCATACCTCATAAAGTGTGTAGACATTCTATAATACCATACCGCCTACAGCTGACGACACAGGCTTCTTGATTTTCCCACGAACCGAAAAAGGGGGGAAATGTTCCCACAAGCATCGATGTCGCAATACTTCCGATCGCAATGTTTCTGACAGTTTCCAAAGCGGCGCTATGCCCTCTCGCAGAAAAGCAGCCGACGCCGTACAGTCTGGCGGTCGAGTCAGATCGAGCAGAAGAACGAAGAGGATATGGAGGATACTTGAAACGGGCTACACTGATGCCTGGTCTTTCCCTGCCCATAGGCATGTGCAACGCCAAACGAATTACGAGGCTTTGCGAATATCAAAAGCGACCATCCACTACCTATCCATACGGTTCAGCCCTTTTAAATTGCACTAGATCATGTAAGACTCGCTGATGTGTCCAACATAGTCTTTCTAGTCGCCTCCGCAGCGTTCACAGAGTAACCTTTGATCGCTGCGGCCGACCCCTTGTCACGAACCACAAACCTTCTACGCGTGTGTGTCGCCAAAAGACTTCTGTGTTTTCGCCAGTAAGCGCGAAAGGATTCCTGATATCACGCTTTATGCTGAGAGACAAGTCATTAACAATGGGAGGACCTACCACATGTGTCTAATTTAGCAGCCCAACTTTCGGTCATCCAGTAGGTTGAGAACCGTGCCTGTCTCCATTGTTCCTTGTTCATCTTTTGTGGCTTTTTTCTCTTCGCTTATTTTGTCCAGCAACAGCTTCTCTTCTTTTTCTTGGAAGTTTCATGACTATCCGAGCCTTTCGCCAGCACTCACTGAGTCAGGTGGTGTGCTAATTGAGAAAGTCCCTGAAGTCTAGGCCGTTCGAAGTCCACGGACACCTAAGGTATATCTGTTTATGATATTCACTTCTAGCTTAGTGAGATCGAACGTATACGATTAAGCATAGAGCGCTTGGATCTTTTCGCTGAGAGCCTTCGGTGGCCTGATATCTGCCACTGGTCGACCAAATAACTGTCGGCGGCGCAAGTAAGCTCAAATGACTATACGGGCGTCAATTTCTCTGCTCTTGGCTCCTTTCTTGGCTGCCTTCTTGGTATTTTGGGATCTTGGTAACTTGGCGTTTCACCTCTTTTCATTATCCGAAGATTGTACAAATCATGTTTGTCTATAGTACTGGATCGGGGATCGGGGATTATCTTGGTATTCGCCTATTCCTATTAGTAACTAATCGCCTTGAACTGATTCAAAGACGATTTTAGAGAATCTCTTCTGACCTGCTGAGGCTGCTGGTGCCAGTTATGCGCAACTCAAGATCGCTTCCAGAATGGCTTGCGATATCGCGATTCAAAGAATCTTACCTTGGCACCTCAAGCCTTCGCACGAAGGCTCCAATGGGACAGCTCTTGCCAATGCGTTATACAAATCTAGACCGAGGACGCAAATTGAACAAAACTCCAGCTCACTCCAGCTCATCTTGGCACATCAAGCCTCTTCGTTCTTTCAGCTGGAAACCTACTGGCGATAGTTTCTGGCGATGGTAGTTTGTAAGCGCACAGTTGATCAAGGATTATTTAAGGTCCATCAAAGTTGACAGTTCCTTTTCTCGTTTCCAATCCAAGTCTCAAGAAGAGGGTAACGACCCAAAGATCTGTTACTCACCCAGTAATCACCTCCCGTTCATCATGCCCTATCTAAGCTATTCCAGTCGTATTTTCCAAGTGTTTTCCTTCCTTGTAGCCCTTGCTCCGTCCACACTCGGACTTGCCGTACCCCAAGAAGATGTCGCGACAGGTACTGTTGCAGTTGATTCCCTTGAAGTGTCTGCCGTGCCCCTTGCCAGTAACACAGCCATTGGAGCTTCTGCTGGAAGCATGGCGCAACCAACCGCGATTGAAGCCGGTGTGCCAGAAAATTCCGATACTTTGCAGCTCTCCGCCTTTCCAATCCGTCCGATGTTTGACAACTCGACTAGGTTCCAGGATAAGAAGAACTACACCGACCCGGATGCACCGATCGTGACTAGTTTCAAGAATTCTTCCAATTTGACTACCTATCAAATCCAGGATGAAGAAATATTCGGTAGGTATTTCCTGAGCAGCATCTTTCTGTTTTGGGTCTCTTGCACTAGGAACATGTCTTACCACCCTCAACCTACCCATACAAAGAATAATGCTGATGCCAAGATCTACTGCAGGAGGCCTACCGCTGACGAGCATTCCGGTGTTCTTCTCTCCTGGTCCGAGAGTTAATGGATCGGAGCGGACCAGTGCTGGTAATGCAACTGCCCAAGGCATAGACTACGCCATGCCTCGGATATTGGAACAACTCGAGGTGTCCTCCGAAGAAGTCGTTCCTCTCGTTGAGGAATCATCTCCCGTCCTCACGGAGGCTCTCATGCATCTCCTCGGCCAGTCAGATCTGCCAATAGAGAATGCCACAAGCCAAAACGCCACGAGCGAAGTGAGCGAAGGGGCTCCGATCCAACGTAGATGGTCTTGCTGCAAGGGAATATCCATTAAGAAGATCGTCAACACTGTGGGTGATATCGTCACAGCGATCCCGAAAGCTGTTGTAAAAGCTGGCGGAGACCTATCGTGTACAACAAGCACAGCAGTACTTCTCCCAGGGTATATCGCAGTGCACGCCGATTTGAAAGCACAGAATCCGGGACCAGGGCTCTCGGTCACCGAATCCCATATGTACTTTCTCTTCCAGTTATACGGTTACTTCCCCCTTACAGCTGGCCTCAAGCTCCACTTCAATAGCCGTAAGATCCTCGGTTTTATCGGCGATTATGCTGCCATAACCTTCGGACGAGACATATTTATTGTCGGCGACTACAGCCTTAACCCCAAGCCAGGCCCTGCGGATGCACACTTCCAAATAACCACTTCAACCATCATCCACGAGATCCGACATTGTCAGCAATACCGCAGCCTAGGCTGGTTCATCCCCGCCTTCGGAGCCAAGTACCTGTATCAGTACTGCCAAGCTGGATTCAAATACAAGACGCTGAAATTCGAAGCCGAGGCTTACGCGCAAGAGAACGTGATGAACGACCTGCTGTTCGATCGCTATGGCTACATGTTCTTCCGCTATTGGCGCTTCAGGAAACTTGGTCCCAAGCTGGGCTACCCGGTCGCAACCACTTTCCGACACCAGCCTGGAACGGATGAGTACGGTCTCTATGAGCTTCCTTTCCAGTACGGCATACTGCTCACCACGTTCTACACCGACGGCGCGTGCTGGAGCTATCTCACCACGGCGGAAGCCGCAGCGCGCGAAAAGGCCATCAGTTGTCGGACTCTGAGTGGCAGGTGTGAGCCGGATACGACAATATATGAGAAGGCGCGCGCGAGGAAGAGGGACTGTTTGAAGGACGTCAACCTTAGATGACTACATGCGTAGCCACACCGAGTTCCCTGGACGTATCTCCTCGCCCCCGCCAGGCTCAACTCGCCGAGAGCATGCTCCTCACTCGTTAAGCCATGCATCAAAATGTGCTTGAGCTGGGTGAGTTCCACTCTGGTCTATGATGAATCGAGAACGAATCCGGTCAACATGTGCAGCTCTTGACTGGTGACTCCCAATACCACCGAGTCACTCATGAATTACTCCTTTCGACCAACTCCACACATTCCTTAGCCTAGTCCTCATCCACCTTCTCTGCGTTCCCATCACATCTTTTTACATTCAACGAAGCGATCTATCATCAATTCCTCGTGGGCGTGATCGGTGTGGCGTTTGAAACGTTGAGCGGTGTCAGACACACCAAGGAGGAAGGCACGACGAAGGCGTGGACTCCCATCTTAAGGCATTCATATACGGCCGAAGTACAAATGGGAGGGAAGGTGAACTGAACGGGGATTTATTATTGCAATTAGTGTCAGAGTTTGCTTCGAGCCACTAACCTCAGCTATCTGATCAATCTTATCTTATCTAATCTGAGGTGTACTTTTTTAGTTCTCTCGTTGCAGAATCCGCCGAAAGTGAAACCGATCGGGGCTCGGGCTAATCTAAGTGAGACAGCTTTACGCGACATGCGAGATTCGTTGCTATTTATATGATGGTGTCTATGCCTACTCAAATTCAACATTCCAGTCGTACTTGCTGTCCGCGTCACCGGAGACGATGAGCTCGTGCCTCAACGTCGGATCACCCCTCCGTCAATCAACGTCAGTCAGTATGACCTATATTCTTGCTGATTTCTTCCCGCGTGCAGAAGTAAACATGAAAGAAAAATGAATTGCTGTCTGTTAATATTGTCTAATGACGTTGTTTCACTATTGACTCTCAAAACATGCCTGCCGTGTCCCCTCCCGTTGATGTCCATTTGCTGAGGCTCAGGGCTGATGATCATTTTTGGACTGCTAGCAGCATGAATCCGTCACAAGCCTGCCGAAATTGGTCAGGCCAGGAGGTGTGCAGCCCGTGCAATAGGATGTATCAGGTCATTGCAAATTTATTATAAGGATGACATCGAAAATCAAAGCGAAAACAACGCCCTTCCTTCTCTCCCCTCCAAGAAGGTGCATCTTTCTTGGAAGTTATTCCTAGTAATCAATGGCAAAGTATCAATGCTATCGATCGGCAGTGGTACTCTACCTCTATTGTTTACTGATCGCCAGAGTAACGGCAACACGGAATGTGTGGATTATATGCGACTGGGCAGTAAGCATACCACTAATACGCTCTTCGTACTTGACGTCCCATCAGCTAATACTGACCTTTGTCCCAAAGTTTGGCGAGGGCGAGGAATTTTGGGTCGAGTCTAAGCAGATTTACGAATACGGCCCAGAGCCTCTACTACCCCAACATGCTCAGATCCACATTGAACCAGACGTAAACAACGGCGCCGTACGGCTGCAGATTCAAGAATATGGCACGGATGAAGTTGCAGCTGAATCACGTTGGATAATGCAAGCAGCCGCCTTTGATTACAAAAACCCCGGCGCAACCGATTCTGGCGCCCCCGCCTTTTCATGGCAACCGGACGAAACACGAAGGCGTATATTGATAGGCCAAACTGAGCTTGCTAATACCGATTTCATTGATGAAGCGAAAGGTGGAGCCGGCATCATCACTGACATCGTTTCCGACCCCGCGGGGCCTTTCAAAGGAGGGCAGTACTCCATGCCCAAGGCGGGTTGCATGTCATTCGTACGAGAGCTTCAGAAGAAGATCTTACCCGATCAACCTCTCAATGCCGAGTTTGAGGCTTGGTATCAGGCGAAAGCTGATTATATAGGCCGTGATACCTCTCCACAAACCCTCAAGGTTGCTTCCATGAAAGTCGGGGAGTGGGGAAACAAAGATAAAAACCAAGTCACCCGATACTCAATCCAGGAGCACAACAAGCTAAAACTCGAATTCTCGAACCAACCGCAAGGCTCCGATGAAACTTTCTGGGACATGTTAGAAGCTTTCTTTGATACTGAGGCTGACGCTGACGCTGACACTGGCACGAAAGCTGGCACAAAGAGACGACGTTTGCTTGAGCCCTGGGAGGAGCAGAAGGCTCCTGCACTCAGTACATGGGATGGAGCGCCGATGAGGGATCCTACTAGATTACAGGGCGATGCATGCCGCCGCCTACGTCGAGGTAGTCTCCATCTGCGATGCTCTTCGTCTAGTACGCCAGCAGAAGAAGCTGGCAGTAGCGAGCTTGCCATGACGCGGGTCAACAAAGTTACGAGTATAATCAACGTCATCAAAAAGGAGGCGGCATCTGCCGCAGGCGCAGCCGGTGTAGCATTAGGGGCTGCCTTTGTTATCCTTGACTTTGTAAATGGGAATTGGGTTGGAGCTGGATTCGGTGCTGCGGTACGGAGAAGTCGTCCCCTGTTTGGCACTGTAGCTGATTAACTGGTAGGGCCTTGCCCTAGGCATCTTAGCCACTGCTGGCGTTGCAGGTCCCATAGGATGGCTTGTTGGTGGACTTGTGGAGGCACTCTTTGCGATCCTGCCCGGCTTGTTCGAGGAACCCAAAAATCGGCCCCGCGTTGACAATACTACCGAAATTCTGCAGTGGATGATGTTTGGTGACGCAGACCATACGTGAGTACCTTGAATGGTGTTTCTGGTTTGATTGAGCTGATCAGACACAGAGGAAACGAAGAGTGCCAAAAACAGAATCCGAACTGTCAAGCCGTGTATGGACCCGGGACCCTTTCAGCTGTCCTCGGCTTTAATTATTTCGACGCCATAGCATTTCTTATCAATTTCAATCACGGCTATCCCATGTCTATTCCAGACATGGCAGCGGCTTTTCAAGTCAATGGCACAGCAGGGGCAATAGCTACATATGATTGCCACAATGGCAAAAAACATCAAACCAATCGCGGCCAGGTTGGCGATGACCCTCTTTACTGCAATCATCCGAAATTTGGCCTGAGCAGGGACTTTATGCTACCAGTCATCAACGAAACAGCAGCAGCTATATTCGATCGAATCTTCCCAGCCGGTGACTGCAAACTACTTGACGCAGCCAGCAACGCGCAAACATTTCCACTCTACAAAATTACGATCACGGGCTTACCAGTATCCATCGCTTGCAATCTGACCGCCCCAGTGTCGAACGTCCCAACGCTTTCACCCACAGATTTCGCGACCCAAAACAAACCATATATCTCCCCAGCAAACGAATCGACAAACGGCGAGGCGGGTGCAAGCATCACGCCTCCACCAGCCAAGCCTTTCGCCGTCGCATTCGGTGAGTCAAACAGCGTCTGCATCTCCGGCACCGGTGCCAAATTCTGCCTTCCAAACGGCACCTACACCCAGCCCAGCGGCCAATTCGGCTACAGTCTCGGTGGCGCCAACGCCGCTTCCCTGCCGCCAGGCGCCTCTCTCACACTAACTCACTACGACTACAAGCCCGGCATGGACCCCATACCCAAAGCCACCACATTCACAACATCTCAAACCTCATCCGACGCTGGCTTCAGCTACGCAGTCAGCCACTTGGGCGACGCTAAGAGCGCGGGCGGGGCCGGCATCTTCTCCATCTCGATCCCAGACGCAGTCGCGATGCCGCCGGCGGCATGCTTCTACACCGAGCCCCAGTTCCAGGGCGAGTTATGGTGCATGGGCCCCGGAGGCGCGAATTTCAGCGGCACGGAAGTCAATGTGGCGCGCAGTGTGAGTGTGTATGGGGGCGCGACGGCGTGGATCTATGCGCAGGCGTATGGGGACCCGGGCGGTCAGAAGATCACTACCAGCGTGCCGGATCTGAGCACCGAGCCGTTTGGGACGGGGGATAATTTTGGGGGGAGGGTTGTTGCTGCTTGGATCTATGGGGTTGATCCCAATTTGTAATTGGGTGGCGGGTTCGCTGCTGGTACTGTGGATTCATTTCGTCTAGGATATCTTCGTGAGCCTCTGGTCAGGAACAGCACGAAACGATGGGTCGGATTATAGACAGCGAAGAAGCAAGTCTAGTATAACTGCTACTTAGAGAATAATCCTGTTAATCGTTTGTTCAATCTTACTCAAACCTTCGACATCTAGCAAAATAATGGCTGCGATCTGATTCTTAATCCCTATTTTGTTTGATCATCTACCAGCTTAAGCTTGAGATTTGTCTTCAATGCTTCGATCACCATGAAATTACAGTACTAAATGACTCTAGCAAAACCGAAATGAAATCGACGAAGTTGAACTATGGTTGTCTCCCCGGCTCTCTAAATCAGTGGTAACTTTCATCGAAAACTCAGCGTGCAACGCCCGTCCCGAAATTACTCACAGAATTCTCAAGTCCTTACGCATATACAATTCCTGGCCCATAATCGCTGCCTCTTTTTCACTCAGTAACTTCTCTAGAAGGCTTGATATGTGGATTCTCTGTCCCTCTTGAACTTAGAATTAGCGCTTTATTAATGTAGGATTTACAAAAGAGAATGTATTCGTCGAGCTAGTGCATACAATCCCCGCTGCTATCCCTCCCTCCCTTCCTCCAAGTCCAGAATCGTAATCGTAGTCTCGCATAAGAGTACCATTTACGGCTTCCACAACTCGCACCTCGCCTTTTCAATCCAGGTGAGTCTTGCCAAGTACCATTTGATTTGGTGGCTACCGAGCCTTGAATTCATGTAGCGTCTCTGCATTTTCTCCACATGGGATAAACAGCGGTCTGTGATGGAACACTTGTTAGCCTTCGAGAGCGGTGGTAGGGCGGTGTATATATGAGGAGTACGGCTTCAATTCATGCCCACTGAGGCTGACCGTGGGATGAGCCATGAAAACAGCAAGTGCTATCACTGCTCTGCTTTCAATGATCGTAGCATCAAACCTAGTTTGTGGGTTAATCTGCAATTTCGACAACGTCCTCTGAGCCCTCCAAAACAACGTACCTAAAGCCAGTCCATTCTGCAGCACTTATACCCAGCTGCCACCCAAATCAAGCTCTATCAATTTATGTATCGCAATACGCAGCGTCAAGAGCACCGTCTGCGTCACGCCAACTGTTCCATCGAGCCTATGCCAACGCAGCAGTAATCTCATTCAAGACGGAGATTTCCAGACCGTGAAGGGAGGAAATGTGTCTCTATATGAATTCGCGCTCCAAGTGAGCCCCAACAGCGGCCAAAGATCGAGCGCCTCTGTGGTCGATGGAAGAGGCGGTAACAAGTATGTGTGAGCTTCACCCCCGAGTACTCATTCCACCCCCTGAATGTAGACATCACTAAATCTCCGCTTATATCTACAGCTCATCCAAAGCAAAAACCACCCCCAGCGACATCTCTGAAGAAATTTACGTTAGCCAATCTACCCCCCCCAACTCTGCAACGGAACCAGAATCCCCCCTCCTCCCAACCCACGCCTTTCAAATCACCATCCACAGCTCCTTCCTGCACCCCGGCGACCAATCTCCATAGCCAGCTCCTCCATTCCCAGAAAACCCACTCCCACGCGAGCAGCCCTTACCCTCTAATATATCCCGAGCACTTCGAGCGCTTCATCTAGCTTAGTTTGGTTGGTGTAGGACTTAGCACCGGTGAGATAGTGGCAAAGGGTGTGGGACACGCTTTGGGGAGGTTGTGGGTTGGGGAGCGAAGCTTGTGGAGTTATTGTTATTCGTTGGGGACTTTGGGGGGTGTTCAGTGACACAGACCGTGTGGTGCGAGGGGAGTGCAGGGGGTATCAATATATTAGGGTTTGGGGGTTGGCTGTTAGGTCTGGCGGAATATAATGTCCTGAGCGGTTTCGGTTTCTTCAAGGGAGGACGTCACTAAGACTAATTTCTTTGTGCCATTTCCTTTTTTGTGTTCGCTTGCTGTTTATAAAGTTGCGAAAGTGGAGATACCTGAATAGGTCGACGAGAAGAGAGACTTTTAAAGAGACAGAGAGCACTTGACTTCGGTTTGAAAAAAGCATTGAGAGCAACAGCAAGACGTTGTCATTTCGTCCATCAACTTCTCTAAGCTCTTCCTATCTAAATGTTTGTCTTGAAAGCAAAAAGTGCTAAGCAAGGCGAAAGAATCACGAGCATAAGCAAGATCTACGGAAACTAAGACTCACTGGAAATTGGGGTGTACGTCACTGCGCGTACGTAGTTTTGGAAAGCGAGACTTGAACAACATCGGAGATTTCTGCGCTTCAGACGTGTAGCTTTTCATATCAGCCATGAGTACGGTCAGTGCAACGAAGAAGATCTGACATAGCTGTTCCTTACTGGAGGCGGATGGATCTGGAAAAGGAATGAACAGCAAGGAATGGAGAGAGCCCTAGCAGATATCTGCCGAGCGGGAATGGGTCGATCTGGATTGAAATTTCTAATCCGTATCCCAAAGAGCCATGCAGAGAAAACCCTTTGAAATCGTCATTTCTGTGTATGTATCAAGCAACTAGCTAATGAGCCATCAGATCGTCCAACATATTCAGCTCTTTACTTTTCGTTAGTTTGTTAGGGTATTAATTGGAGCGTATTGACGACAACATACCAAGCAAGTGTTTTGGCCCATGTCAATCAGGGCAAAACATGAGACCGACCCGATGTCGGACTCATCTCGCGAACCTCTACATCTTGAGGACGACGAACTACCAAGCTCACTTAGCGATACCTCCCAGACCTATCAGCGTGAATTATGAGACCAGCCCGATGCCTCCGTCACTTCGCGAATCTCTCTATCTCGAAAAGAATCTACCACCGGTCCCACGTCGCAACGAATATTAGCTTTCTTGCATTCAATCTCGAGCTGTTCCTCGAAAGCTTTCTTCGTACTCCTAAGTCGGTCCCTAGTAGTAATGAAGTACTGCAGGAAAACCAGCTCTGGCAAGGTGTCAGCTTTTGTCTTCGCCAAATCTCCTAGCATCTCTAGATGATATTCAAAGCCCAGTTCGCCAGTATCACGTAGTCTGAGTGTTGCGATGCTCGCAGGTAGCATCTGCGCCAGTGTGTGCTTATTGTTCCGATCCCGGCCAAAGAGGAGCTTGGAACTTGTTGATACATTTTGTAGGACCGTAAAATCCTTGAAGTCACCCATGAAGTCCTCATCCCATGAGTATAGATTCAAGTCTTTCAAGGTGTCTTTTGCCTCAAGTAGTAAAGCGTCACGGATCCACTTGTGATCCGAGTTGAAACCGCTAACAGACCCACGGGTGCTGCAGAAGCTGAAAGATGTGAGATTCTTCAACCACGCTATGATCGAGGAGAGCATTGTGTGGTGTAAAGCGCAGTTGGTAAAGCTAACATGCGTGATCGGAGATTTGAAATCGCGGTCACTGGTCTGTCTACGGACAAGGCTGGTGCCAAGCACATTACGAGAGGGCAGATTCGATGCTGATAGATGCTTGACAGACGGGAGTGAGGACAATGATAGCATCAGATCGCAGTTGTGTGGAGAAATACCCCATACAGAATCCCCCAACTCGATCGCGCTAAGTTGAGTGAGAGCGGGTTTGTCCTTTGTACCACTGATCCGCGTTGCCATGTATTCAATGCACTTGGAGCTTTCGCAATCCACCAGCCGTAGGTTGGTAAGGTTAGGCAACATCAGAAGCAACATAGCTATGACTGGATCCTCATCTCCGAGACCCAGGTACCAGATCCACTTTTGCTTCTCAAGCTGACCCTCGATCATGGCGCAGTGTTGAATGGTATGTCTGAAAAGTTCCATAGTTTCCCGGTCCCATATGTAACCTGCATTAGAATCTCTATGGCGGTCAATCTGCAGCGTCCTCACGTAGTACCCAAATTCGGGGGTTTGGAGAACGTCTCTGAGTAGATCTGCGAGTGACCCATTGGGAAACGGGAGTATATCCGATGCGTGTACTTCCGCTTCAAGTACATATGCTTTTCAAGAAATGAAGCTGAAACCGCACGGACATTTCTTGAGAGCACGCAGAATGTGTCTGCGTCCGTAGGTGCCAGGCGTTCAAGTATCATGAGCAGGAGCTCAGCGGGAAGATCGGAGAACTTCGCCATTGCGATGATGCGCCGCAGCTATTGTAACTTCGAATGATGGATAGACTGGTCTTGGTTCTCGCCAAGCAAAGAAACCTCAGTGTGGTGGTAGAGGGTAGAAGGTAGAGGTTTGCATGAATTCAAATTGTTGCAAATGATGTCGCGTTATCATGTAATAACGTGAAGCAATAATGTGACACAGCGCCCCCAGTCACGCTTCTCGGTGATTGGCCAGTAAGCGATGTGTCACTTGCTCAGCCCTAGATCCTTGGCACTGGGCCTTTGGCAAGAGTAAGACCCTGCCAAATACTTTACCGGAAATCAACACACGATGATCGTGTATGAGGGTCATACTTCTGTATGAGATGCAGAAAAGGACGCTTGGTAGGATAGGCTCGTGATGACAGTCTCACGGTATCTCGTGTATGTTTCTTGATCACGATAGGGTAGTGACTCAAAACAGACAGCTCCATTAAACACCAACTTCGCCAAGACCATTTATGAGGTAGTTGAGTCTTTTCTGTGGGTATGTGTATCTTAAGATGGCGCGTCGTGTTCCGAGATCCAGAGTAGCGTAGTTCAATGCAGGCCAGGCGAAGGCAGACCAACAGTCAGTAGGAGCCTACTTCAGTAGATGGAGTTGAGCTTGGCCTCGCCTTCACGAGAAAAATATGTTAGTGGACTTGTCGCCCTACACCCGCTCCATACAGAATACCTCCTATCATGGCCTGAGCACGGTCTATTGAACAATCCAAGGGCTCATGAAAGTAACCGACAGAAGTCCACGACGCACTACCGATCAATGAGATGGCGGACGGCTGAGACATCGGCGTTCAGACGAGCTTCGACGTCCTGGATCCCGATCTTGTTCGTTCCTCTCAATCTCTGGACTACGAATTTCCTCATGGGACACCAATACTGGTCATGACAAGGGATCAGCGGTTTGACGACGGCTCTTCGAGCTTGAGCTTGCAGGCCTGAGCTTCGGGAAGTCTCTTCTGGGGCAATCACTTAGTGGACTGTTTCATACTTCACAGGATTAGTCCGAGCAGTCCACATAATAAAGCCGGATCCTTGCCCAGAACGGATCTGAGGGTCATCTTGCAGAGTGTCCTATCTCCGTGATGCACAAAGTTGTGCGGGGTGTTTAGCTGTTTCCTCGTATCTGATAAGGGCGTCTAGCAATCATGCTCCTCTTTGGGCTGAACTAATATTGATAAATAGTGCGTGAAGGCCATGTTGGAACCTTGGTGAGATGGAGAACGGAGGGCAGTTATTCTAAAAGGTGAACCGCGAAGTACTTTCATCAAAGGAGGCTCGAAGAAGTGATCCGAGATACAAAGTGCTGGGATATATTAACAGCCAAGGACTCACAAAATTTTGCGTACTCACAGGCTTTGCTGGTGGATGAGACTTGCGGGAACCTAGGAAGCAGAGGTTTCGGATCGAGAGATGTATGACCAAAAGCGGACAGTCGGAGTGACTTCGCCGTTATATCAAGGTATTCGCTAGTCGCGAAGCAGTTCACACGCTGTGGGCGAAGCACCAGAGATCCACTAACGAGATCCGATCCAGGAATATTCTTGTGTCCCTACAAACCTCCCAGATAAATTTATTGCCATACTGACCACTGCCCTACTTGATGAGCCTTCCGCCCCGCCGCTTCAACTTCCTGCGCCTTTCCCGTCTTCTGCAGTGTCGTTTACAGAAGTCATCAATGTAATCATCCAAAGTCTCATCCGTTGCCAAGTCCTCGAACTCCGTCATCGAGCAATCACACGAGTCTGGGTCCGGCTCCGGTTCCACATACTCTTGGTACACCGTATCACGCACCACCGGCTGGCTTCTAGCCCTCAAAGTCACCATCGTCTTTCCCCCATCCGGACTTTCTATTTCGACAGTGTACCCCGCAGTGAACCCCCTCTTTGCAGCCTGCCACATGTTCCACGCGAATGCTGCGATTATGTTCCAGGAGAGGGGAACTCCATTTGCGTTGAAAGACAGCTGTAACTGGCCGATCGAAACAACGAGCTGCTTGGTGGGACGCCCGTCGCGCCAGAACTCGGCAGCGGCGTGCTCGAAGACTGTGAGGTAGAAAGCCTCGAAGATAGTGGCTGTCCAAAGAACTGGTACGTAGATAGTGACCGGAGCGACCCGGAAAGGGCGCACTCTATAGCCTGAAGCAAGAGTGAGATTGTCCGAGGGATCGAAAGAGGAGGAAGCGCCCAAGTTTATCGGGGTTCCATTGGGATATTGGTATTGGTTTGTGAGGTGTTGAGTGGTGACGAGCTCTATTAAGGACCCCGGAAAGTCGAACAGGTTGTTGTTGTAGGTTTGTGACGTGAATGTTGGAAAAAGAGCAATAAAAAACGGTATGCATGGCTGCATCAATTGCATGCTTGGTATATGGATCGGCGGCCTCGCAGGGCTTTCAGCTTTGCTGTTGCACGTGGCATGCAGCAAGAGTCTTTTTCTTTAGGCGTAGTCGCATGATCTTACACATTACGCAACCGCGGTCGGTTATCGGATACTCGAGCCAGCTCATATCGATGCGCTCAGATACAAAGCGGCGCCACTACTACTTATCCGAGAGGCACCGACTGTTTTATAGGACTCGGGCCGACTAGAGGAAAATCTGCGTTCTCATAATTTTCCGAGTAGGGAATTGGAGATCAAGACATAGCCTGGAGAGATCGAAAGTTTCACGACAGCACCTGGACCTATCGCAATCGCTATCCAATTTATACGGGCGATCCTTGCTGAGACAACCGGTTAGGAGAGAACAAAGGACGACTAGAACTATTGACCTGAACAGACCTCGGTACACTACATCTTGACTGTCTTGCGGCTCAATAACCGCAAGCACGGATGAACTTAGCGCATCTTAGCAAGAGGAGCGAAGTAGCCGGACCCTACGCTCCGAGCTCGTCTATTCGTGGTATTGTTGCATCATCGAGTCGATTTTGGCTGGAACCATGATCTTTTACGCCGGGCAAAGAGTGGAACGGCGTCCGCGGACCTAATCTGTACGAGGTACCATGGTTTAATTCGACCACGGTTTCTTCACCAGCGACCTCGCAGATTGTGCAGTCTAATCAGGGAACAACGTTAAGATTGTCGCATGAGAACATCCCATGAGATGATCCGTCGAGATGGTTCGTGACTCCGTGAGAGCAAATGTTCAAAGGAACCTCACGGCCATATAAGGTGGTATAATAACACACCTCACCCTCCATTGCGACTTGTAAGACACACGTGTAGGTACGGAGCAGGCGAGCGAGGCGAGGTAGGATCTCTCGTGAACGCGCGAGCTCGAATTCGGGCTAAAGCGGGGAGGTCGGACAATCTATTATCCGTACTTGACATCTGATAAGATTACACGGTGCCCGGGCCGCGCGGCCCGGATTTGAACTCTATGAAGTGGCCACTGAGCCACTTTTGATCCACGCAGCAAAACACCCGATATGCAAATCCTTCTCACTTCGATCTATCGACGAAATATCATGTACTGGATTCGAAATATTTCTCGAATGGCCCGAGAACACCCTCGGCTGCTTGGGGATGATCATCGTCATGGCCGGCTAGGTCGGATAAGGACATCAGAGTCAACCATTCAGCTACACCGGCCAGCACATTGGCGATTGTGATAAAAGACCACCAATTCTGACTACCAGCACCTCCCAATGGTCTCCTCATTTGTTCAGCCTGACTAGTAGCTTTTCTTTCCTATATGTAATCATCACGGCCAACGGCAAGCGAAGGGGAAAGAGGCAGCTAGATATGCAATGGTCCAGGCGGATATTCACACATCGTGCTGCATATCATCGAACTTTTGCAACATCGCATGTCTGGAGTCATGGCTAAGGTGGATGAACTGAGATGGGTTTCGTTCGCTGTCTACGCCAGCGCTCTACGAACCTTGCAGAGTCGCTAAACTACTTCACGCTTGAGGGACACACCCTATCTCTCTAGAGTTCATAGGTATCCGAAAAGGGTTTCCGAAACTCAACGAGCAATTCATGAGTAGTAATGCCATCTAGCCTAGTACTGGGATACCTCAGGTCTTCCTGTGGAGTATGTGACAGAACATATATAACCGTCCTAAAATTCGACTGGAATTTAAGAGCTTGGATCTCCATGGAATCTGTCAGAGGTCGGCCCGATGTACACATTCCGTGCAAGGACCAGGCGAGTGTCTCACTTAGGAGGACAGCCACGTTCGTGTATCGATAAGAAGCATCACACCGCAAGTCTCCTGTTTACCACACCTCGTTGATTCCCTGTTCAGCAGAGGACATGCAACTCTATTAGGAGATGTGTACGGGTAGTGGCTATGGTTCTCTAGAGAGTGGTGGAAGCCTTCTTAGTCATTGTAAAGCCTCAAGACCTGGCAACGACATGTGATTCTAAATCTCGTGTTCGACCACAAAATTCACACCAATGCCGATCTTCTTGAGAGCCAAGGTCGGGTACTTTCTGGATACTAGCATCCCTTTCTCCAGTGCACCACGCGTGCAAACGCAAAGCCTTTGATGGGCACTGAGCTGAAGCGCTCATCAATGGATCAAACAGCTTCAATTACTCTTTGTTAACTGATACTGTCCACACTGACACGGGGCTAACCACAAAAGATGAATTCGGTGCCAGCTGGCGTATGTATGACTTTGCTGGCCGCATGGAAGGCTCGCATCTGGTATCGTCGACCTTGAAGGGCAGCATGGAGCTAGTTGAGCGACGATGCCAGAAAACTGAATGGCGCTAGCCAGAGGTGTTAGCAAGGTTGTCTGTGGGGTGCATTACTCCGGCCAATCGCGAGTCAAACATCCAGCGTTCCTGTCATGCATCGAAGTGATGCCGGCAGAAAGCTTTTTACCATCTGCGCCACGAGTTCTAACGAAAGATAAGATAGGCTCAGCCTCGTGAACGGCGATTATTCTGAACACCCCGCGGTAGGGTATCTTTGAAGGGGGTAGTCCAGAGCCTCTATCTCGGTCCTTCAGTTTCCAATTCCCTTCGATTGTCACAGAACAAGCAGACAGTTGTTGGGGGGTTTGCTCGGGCCGAACGATCAAGATATCTCTATCTTCATGCTGAATTCCGGTGGTATGCTAGCCGCGAGAAGGTTACCGAACTCTTGCATGGAAATGTCTATCATCATGCCCAAAATTTTGCAGTCGTCCGAATTAGGAATGTTGCCACATTAGCACAGGATTCTCTCGCATGCTGAAGACGATGTAAATGGGTATACGGCAGGCCCATGGCGCCTTGAGTTTGCGATCCATGCCCTCTATCTGGGTGCGGGGAGGACATTCAACCCCAGATGATGTCGGTAGTAGCTGCAGCCTGCAAGGACAGCAAGACACACAGCGTGCTAAGCGTCCTTTTTTAGACGCGTGCGTTACACAGACACAGCTGCTTCGGGCCGACGGTAGCATGCAGCAGGTCAACCAGTTCTTTTCTGTCGAACAGCATGGGTTGAGTATGAGAGAACGCTGTTCGACGCGAAGGGGTCCAAACTTCAAAGAACGGCGGAGATCTTTGTTACGATCCTATTGTCGTTGTCGGTCTCTGAGGCAGACTATCGTTGGCAACACTCGTATCTCTCGGCGTCCCGACAAGCTGGAACGTTATGGAACTCTATCCATATTCAATGCTTGGCGAGGCACGAGCGTTGGGTATTCAAGCACGGACTGTCAAAAGCGAGCAAATGATAGGTGCGCCTACGGCTTGCACATGCAGGTACTCGTATCCCATGGAGTCTAATGCAAGATGAGCCTCGAAGGCTTGTTTCCCCGTGAATTTGGTACCGAGAAACTGACAGGTTCCACGGACCACCAATAAAGCAAAAGCATAGTTGACCCTCCACAGTTAACTTCCTTCCCTACGGGTGGCCGTTGTTGATCGTCGATTCTGACAGGTGATCAACCTCCATAGAAACTGAAGTGGTGGGTGACTCTTTTGGCGCAGATAAAAAGCCAGACGGTCTCCCATTTATCCTCCGGTCAGTGTCCCCTTCACTATTTACCCACATCGTCGAATCCAAATTCATCACATTACACTATACGATAACCATGGCGCAACCCAAAGGACGAGCCCGGCTCCAAAAGACTCGGGCAGTGCCATCGTCTCCCAATCCTATCAAGCCCCATACTCACGCTTACAACACTCGGGCAGAGCTATTCTCTCCAGATCCGATCAAACTCTATACACACACCTACAACTCTCGGGCAGCACCAGTCTCTCTCGATTCGCTCAAGCCCCATACACACTCCTACAACACTCGGGCAGCGTCGTTTTCTCTTGAACCGCTCAAGACCCATTCGCACATCCACAACACCCGGGCAGCAGCATACCGGCTCAAACCCTATAGCTACGATTACAACGCGCAGGCAACACCATACTCGCCTAGTCCAATTGAACCCTATAGGCACACCTACAGCACTCGGACAGCACCATACTCCCCTAGTCCAATCAAGCCTTACAGCCACACCTACAAAACTCGGGCAGCACCTCACTCTCCTCATCCAATCGAGCCCTATTACAAAACCCGGACAACACCTTACTCCCCCGATCCGATCAAGCCTTACAGCCACACGTACCACACTCGCGCAGCACCCTACTCTCCGGATTCAATCAAAGCCCCTTACCCCACGTACGAGCTCCCTCCAATGGCCGAACTGCAAGGAGAACCCTGTACCACCAGAACCGCGACCGAGGACGACGACACGTACTCCTTCGCATTCAAATCCACCCTCTCGCTAGGCCTAGCCTCATTCGGCAAACCCCCCTTTGCGAAAAAATCGCAATCCAGGATCCATCCCGCATTAAGGGACGAGTACCGCGTCATGGAGAGTCGAACGGCGGCGTCGGATTGCTCGAGCACGACTATGCGGGAGGAGAGCCCGTATGGGCACCAGGCGACTAAGGAATTCGGCAATGAGGGCGAGTCGAAGTGGAGGAGGTTGGGGAGTGGCTTGGTGCGGAAGCTGGGGTGTGATAAGACGTGATTCGGAGGCGGTGAGGGGGGGTTACTTTGCATTGCATATGCATGGAGGTTTCGATACTGCTGGGACCTCCAAGGACTACTTCGAATTCTGGTCTCATCCTCATGGCCAGGAGGCTCGATCAGGTACACTGTCAATCGCCGGTGTGTTGCAGGGGACTGGGCCCTCTTTGCATATTCGACGGCAGTTGCGTCATGACTTAACGACCTTATGATACAGTATTTAGCAAGCGTTGATATGGCGCCTCATGCTGGGTGGTCTTCGTTCAATCATAATATCGTCCATCTTCCATATCTTCGTGAAAACTCTGCATTTTCTTCTACTACTCCTATCTCCTTCTCATCATTGACGTCACCTCTCATGTTTGACAGTGATTTTCACTTCTGTGGCAGTGATGGGCTCTGTGATAACCTCTCTTCCCATAACCCCATAACAAATCGTGAGCCGACCGAGGATCCCGGGCTCAGAGGAAAATGCTCCAGTCCCACCTACTCCAGACCCTTCACTTTGGGCGGTTACAGAGTCCTCAACGGTGATCAGCACTTGAACCACCCGCATCTAGAGCCCAGCCGATCCCCCTTATTCTACCTTCAATGAGCCCAGAACGGACTCCCCAGCTCCATGCCCCCTTCCTCAATCCTGCTCCATATCTCTACCGCTGACTGTTACTTTCGGTGTAAGGCGACCAATCGGTTCTTAATTCCCGAATCGGAGAAGCCGAGAAGGGATGAAGTAATCCACTGTGCCGAGATATCAATCGTTGCAGATGATCTAGAGTCGAGGACGGAGATGACTCTATAATCACGTGACATTCCCATCACACCAGCTTATCTTATCGCCACCAGCCCACCACCACCTAAGGTATTGAACAACGCATCAAATTCCAACGGACCACCACCCTCAATTCAAAATCAAATTGATCTTCGAGAGCCTGCTCTAGAATCTAGAGATGATCCCTTTGCCTTTCGTAGATCTGGCCCACCATTCAACGGCCTGCGATTCTGTGCACGTGCGCTTGGCATCTTCTTGGCGGGTGAAGGCGGATGCACGAGGGATGGCTAGCTCTCCACGTGTAGACGATGTCGAGCTTTTGCTGGATGGGAGAAAACAAGAAGAGAAAGATGAAGGCTTGCGTTGGATGTTCAAGGTCTTTCTGATAAAGGAAGGCCATGGCCCCCGGCATTACTTTCCTGCTTGCCATCCCCGTCACTTGAAGCTGCTTCACCATGCCGTCTCTCCTGGCGTCAGCGCTGTTCGTGAGCCTGGCTTCCGCTGCTGCAATCCCCCAAGACGCAGGCCGTGGACACCACGGGCACCACCGAGCTGGGCCCGCGCCCCTACTACCTCGTCGACAACATGGACGCAGGCCCCCTCAAGCAGAAGTTGCAATCCTGCTCCGAAGGCCCGTTCAAACCTTCAGAGGCCATCGAGGCGCCCCGCTCCAGTTCCCAGAGGAGACCCACGAGGGCTATTCGGCCGCGCGGAGGATGGGCGCCGGGATCATCGAGTGCGATGTCACCTTCACCAAGGACAAGCAGCTGGTGTGTCGGCATTCCCAGTGCGACCTGCACACCACGACGGATATCCTGAACCGGACCGAGCTAGCCTCGAAGTGCACGACGCCATTCACTCCCGCGAGCAATAGCCCTCTGCTGCACGTCCGACATCACGGAAGCCGAGTTCAAGTCCCTGTGCGGCAAGATGGACGGCTTCAACCCCAACGCGACCACCGTCGCAGAGTACCTGGACGGAACACCCTACTTCCGCACCGACCTGTACGCGACCTGCGGCAGGGTGATGACATCGACCTCGTCGACGGCTGGGATCTCAAATTCACCCCTGAGCTGAAGACGCCCCAGGTCCCCATGCCCTTCGACGGCTACACCCAGCAGCAGTTCGCGCAGGACATGATCGACGCCTACAAGACCCGCGGCATCTCCCCCAAGCGTGTCTGGGCTCAGTCGTTCCTCCCCGCCGACATCTTCTACTGGATCGACCACGAGCCGGAGTTTGGCGCGCAGGCCGTGTATCTCGACGAGCGCGTCGATACCCCGGCTGGCTACACCACCGCGGTAGCCTCCATCCCCGATCTCGCGGCGCGAGGCGTCAAGATCGTGGCGCCGGCCTTTTTCGCGCTTACGAAAGTCGATAATAGGACTGGGGCGATTGTGCCGTCGGAGTATGCGCTCGCGGTCAAGAAAGCGGGGTTGGAGATCATTACGTGGAGCTTTGATCGTTCCGGGTGGTTGAATAAAGGCGGGGATTACTATTATCAGTATGTGAAGCCGGTGATCAATAATGATGGGGATATGTATACCGTGCTGGATGTCCTGGTCCAGCAGGTTGGTATCAAGCACATGTTTACCGATTGGCCTGCGACCCTTACGTACTATGCAAGCTGCTTCGGGTTGTGAAGGGACTTGCCGATGGCCAGTCCGGACGATGGTAGCGTATCTGGAGTGAGCAAATTACTTGCGAGAATGGTGGCAGCACTTCCACCTCTTCACTCGGGGTAGATAGTCGCATTGTGGATGATGTCAAAACTTGACGCTTTTGAACGTCCAATAAAATTCATCAAGGCATTTGAGAGACCAAAAGGAATAATTGATCCGAAATCTGGGAGATCCAGCAATGGGAAAAAGATGGATCAAAGATACAGATGATCCTCGTACCCTGTTACTCCAAGGTCATTAGATTAGAAGATAAATCACATATAGATCACGTACTGATAACATATTCCTCTACAGGAAACGTTGTTGTTGCGTTGCTGATAGAGGTCCGAGAAGTCGTAGTTTACATGTGATGGTTCGATGTAGAAGTAAAGTCTTCAGCGAGAGTCCTAGGAACGCTCTGACTGTTCTTGGAATAGAGCTGTAAACGATGTGCTTTACCTTTGCCGTCAAAGAGTCGAGTCTGAGGCAAAGACTTTCAGACGCATAGTTTCCAATCCCACCTAGGCAAAGAACGCATCGACGTGATTCTGGAGCGTCTACCCACAGGAACGTACAAGCCAGGACGCAGCCCTGCTGTCGGCTCATTGCCGCCCAGTTGCAGACTATGTCAATTTGTCCAAGGCAGTCGTCGGCCTAGGCTCCAGCTGCACAGCATGCGACCCTTTCCAGCTCCCCACAGACCAATGAAACAAAACCGCCGGCCACGCCCTCGACCTCGCGCCATCGCCATCCGCCCGATCAGCCTCAGCAGTACTCATAGCCCGTATCGGCAACACGACCACATCGCCAAAGGCCTTCGGCTCCTCCAGCATGCTCGCATCCTCACCCGTGATCCTCCTCCCCGAGACCTGCGACGCGTACTCCAAGAACGCGGCGCTGAACGCGGCCGGGCCGGTGGAATCAATGACTTGCTTGTACGACGCTTCGATCTGCGCCAAGCTGCGGTTCTGGGCCGTGGCGATATTCCGCAGGTTGCGGGCCACGGATTCGACCACGAGGCGCAGGAAGGGGTGGCGTGGGCGGGACGCAAAGGTCCAGTTGTTGATGCTCCAGATGTGCGGCCGGTAGTCGGAGTAGAGCTTGATGTCGTTTTCCACGGGGTGGCGGTCTGCTTCGATGCCTACTATTGCGCTGGCGCTGGTGTAAAGTTCGGGGAGAGCCAGGTTGAGATGCTGGTGTAGCATTCCACGTCGATGTCTGCGTAGAGGCCGCCTGAGGCGTAGAGCACTAGGTAGCGTAGGAAGTCGGCTCGAAGGATGGTGTCATTCAGAGTGAGGAATGTGTCGTGGAGAAAGGGTTCTTGGGAGAAATGACGACGGACAAAGGTTTCCGCTGCCCGGTCTGTGAGAAGCTCATACTGGTATTCCGGGTTCTTGTCGAGCCAGGAGCTGACGCGGGCTTTCTCTTCGCCTGCCAATTGAGCTGCTGGCGTTTGCCATGTCTGCCAGATTTTCTTGGGTATCGGATCATGTGATGCTGGTTTGGCTGGATGATTGCTTTTGAGGAGGAGGCCTGGTGATGTATCTTTCAGCTGGATTACGAGTATCCAGGCAATAACGACCGCGAGAAGCACTTTCGCGGCGATGGACGCATGGTTGCTAAGGCGCATCTGCACAGTATCGGATACTCATAATATGGATGGTCCATCCATCCCTGCAATTGTGGCAAAGGCGTTCGGAATACCATTAGCGAGGAGTCGATCAGGAAGTCAGAATGAGATCCAGGGGGGCAGGCTAAAGACATGTCACGTGGAAGCGCGGGGTGCTCGGTCCTTGAGCTTGGACACGACTAAACTTCAATACGCGACCGACGTAATGAATATAAACAAACAGTCGCGCCCAAACTTCCTCCTTATTTTCTAATCCTCTCCTTACCCTCCAACTCCGTCCTCTACCGTACCCTTAACAGCTCATCAAACATGCCTAAACAAATCAAGATGCCCCCCGGCTCGCCCCAATACCTCAAAGACCTCCCCAACAACCTCCGCGTCGAGCCCCGCTCCGAGCCCTACCCCAAATCCAAGCCCAAGAAGTCCAGCACCAGCAAATCATCGACCGCGGACAAAGAAAACGCCGACGCGGCCCCAAAGCCCAAATCCCGCGGCACGAAACCCAAAAAGCTCCCCGAAGCTCAATCCCAGTACCCCGACTGGCGCGCCATCTCCCTCGACGAAACGCTGGGCGAAATCCCCTGCTACGACAACGCTGCTGCGGTGCGCCGCAAGCTGAAGAAGCTCCTCGCGGACAAAGACCTCATCCCCTGCAGCGACGGCAAGAAGCGCTGGACGCAAGCCGCCATGAACGCGGAGATGGAGCAGCTCGAGCGCCAGGATGGCGCCGTGGAGTATAACCGCAACTCGAACGGGCCGACGGTGCGGACCTTGGCTGCGTTTTTGAAGAAGTCGGGGAATATGGGCGGTGGTGATAGTCCGAGTTATTACTGGGGGTATGTGCTGTGTGAGAAGTTGAGGGTTTGGGAGGGGGCGAAGAAGACCAAGGCGAGGGTGGAGGCGGAGGTTAGGTATGTTCTTTTTCGGTTTTTCCTGGTTCCTTGGCCTACGCTACATTGGAATTGTATTGTCGTGAGACTACGGGTCCCACCCCTTCCCATCGTCTTCATCAGCAGGTGTCCTCTCCGCTACTAGCAGGATAGAGTGTGTCCCTGCTGGGCAGCTACCAGGAGGCTAGCAGCGGACACGACACACTTGCAGATCTTGACGCGCGTAAACCAAACACAAAATCTGCCCCCTTACACCGCAAATCGAGCGCCTATGCAATCCACACCTAGAGCACGTACCAAATCAACCACAAGCTGACATCTCCTCTTCACTAGCATGCCAAACGGCCACCAACGCTGGGATCCCAGTACCGTCCGCGTCTGGAGCGGGCCCGGATGTCCAGCTCCAACGATCAATGAAATGGCTCAGCAGGAGCGGACGCCGAGAATGTGGTAGATGCCAGCTAACGAAAGATGTGCTCGTCGCTTGGGGCGATGTTTGTAGGCCTCTCGCATGGTCGTGAATTTCCCGGATTGGTCGGTTAGGGAGGTTTTGTCTTCATTTCTGTGATTGGTTGCTGTCTGACTCGAGGCTTCAGGCGCGGGGAGAGGGTGATTTGGCGGTTAAGTAGAGTCTAATCGGGGGAGATAGTCTGCGCCAGTCTTTAAATAAATGTAAGACTGCATGGAGTCGTAAATCATTGATTGCATGATGTTCTATGGAGTGCTAATTTACATGATTTCTAATCTCTAATGTCATTGCAACGTGCACTAATGATTAAGTTCTTGACGATCTCTAATTGATCATTTAGTTTTACACACCTCTTTAAAAGAAAATATTTGATATTTCGTTCTATTTTTGATGTTGCATTTATGAATATGCGAATCGAGCATTTGTTCGAATCATGCATCAATGCAAAAATTTCGTTTTCGACGTTTTCGCAATTTTTGTAATTCATGCGTTTTGATTGATCGAATTTCTTCGATGAGAAATAAAAATGATGCGAATTTGTATGAAATCTCGTTGACGAATGTCAAAAATGTGCGAAAAAAAACGATGATTTTGATGTTGTTGCAAATTTAATGATTTCGATTTTTCAATAAACATGCGATGTAAATCATTCACAATCAAACAGAATTGTTTGATGAATTTTGATTGCATTTGAGCAAATTTTTGAAATGAAATAAATAAAAAAATAAACGAAACGTTTTTCAACGTTTTTGATATAAATTTTGATGAAAATATCGAAAAACGTAAAAATTTTGATGAGATTATTGATCGTGAAATTATTTTTGTTCAAAATATCGATTTTTTTGATGTTGTTGTTGATGTAAACATTTTATTTTTGTTAATAAATTTCATTTTTTCAACGACAATAGTTTTTTTTCGCACGATGATTGCGAAAATGTTCATCTTTTCAAATTTAAATTTATTATTTTCAAAAACGTAATGTGCATCTATTTTCGACACGAGAACAAAAAAGATTTGTTGAATTTCTTTTCGATATAAATGACGATGTTCTGCATTGAAATGCACGTTTTTATTTTCAAAAATGTTGTTTGCAACGATATTGATCATGAAATCAAATACGTAACACACGTTCAATAATTTTATCGTGTTTTTGTTTGTGAAAATGTTAACGTTGAAACGTATTCGATTATATGTCAAAATAAAAAATGATTTCATGTTTGAAATCATCGACGATTCGTTTGTACAATTTCGTTTTTTTTGAAAACGTT
This sequence comes from Physcia stellaris, assembly GCA_018902385.1. Taxonomy (NCBI): domain Eukaryota; kingdom Fungi; phylum Ascomycota; class Lecanoromycetes; order Caliciales; family Physciaceae; genus Physcia; species Physcia stellaris. The sequence continues at coordinate 385,651 of JABSSW010000031.1, read as the reverse complement.
GTTTTATCGTTTTGTTGATCACGTGAATGTCGAAATCATGATTCAAAATTCATGAAAATCGAAAAAAATAATTTGACTTTATGACATCGACGTTGACGTGAATGACGACGAAAAATTTTACGATTTTTGTATTCTTGTTATCGTTTTTGTTTTCGTTTTTTTTTGACGTTTTTCGTCAACAACAAATGTCGAATTGAATATCGTTTTTTTTTTTCGAATTTTTTTCATGCGTATGTGTTGACGAAAAATTTCGATAAAAACGAGAAATCGTGTTTCGTAATTCGTTACGATGTTTAATTGAAATAATTGTATTTCAACGAAAATAAATGCGATTTTGTCGATTGCGTGTAAAAAATCACGATACGTTCGTTTGTTATCGATGATTTCAACAATTTTCGTTTGTTTAACGAAAATCAACATTTTCAAATATTCGTTTAGTCAAACATCGATGTTTTGACGATTGAATGAATTTTTGATCATGCGATTGTATTGTTGTTTCAATTTCAAATTTTTAGTTGAATCGATTGATGCAAAACGTGCTTTTAAAACGCGTAAAACGTTTCATGAATGAATTTCAACGAATTGAATAAAATTGAAATTTGTAATCGTTGTTGTATCATAAATGTGATCGATTATTTTCGTCATGAATTGTTTTTGTTTTTTTCAATTTTGAAATTTCGTTTTGTATTTCGATGACGTTATTTTGTATCGAGCATGTTTTTCGATGAAATTCGCACTTTGTTGTGCGTCAAAATCGAATTCTAAAAATTCAAATTTGTTCGTTGATTTAATATTTTTGAATGAATCGATGAAATTTCAAATCGAATATTCGATGATTTTAATTTTTACGATTGAAAATCACGCGTTTCAATTTTTGAAAAAATTCAATTTGAGTTTTCGTTTCGTATTCGTCATCGTGCTGAACGAGCGAATAAATAAAAAGCATTTTTTTCGTTGTAAAAAAATGTAAACACAGAAATGTTTTCGCGATGTTTTGATTTTTCATGTTAATTTGTCGAAACAATCGAATGTTGAAAATATTGATAATTTAATAAATCACGTATTGAATGCAACAATAAACGTGATTCGAACTCATAATTGTAAAATTGCATGAAATCGTAAATCATTGATTGCATGATGTTTTATGAAGTGCTAATTTACATGATTTCTAGTCTTTAATGTCATTGCAACGTGCACTAATGACTAAGCTCTTGGCGGCCTCTAATTGGCCACCTAGTTCTACAATAAACAATAAAAAAGCTGTGGTCCTTATTGTTGGCTTCACCCTTCAAACTAGGGATCTCACGTAGCGCTTTGTGAAGCCGCATCCCCTTTCCATGCCTTCTTGCTCTTGATGTGTCTGTGCTCGCTTATCTTCAAGTCCTTATCTTGATCCCGATGAACTTGAATCGTCGAATCATCCATCTTTTGTCAGGGCGCGTTCTTCGATGGCGTCCTTGGCTAGTTGCAGGATGGATTTTGGAGTTTGCCTCGGACTTGGGGATTCAGTAGGGATGGTAAGTAAAGAGAAAGAACCACATGTGATTTCTCCCCGTGGCGGTCTTTGGGTAGATAACTAAGATTGTAAGTGTATATCGGATCTCTCGCGCCCAACCCATGTGTTTCTTCCAGTCAGGATCTACTCTAGGTTCCTTTACCGCTATTCATATTGGAAAATTGATACTTTATATCACAGATGTTCTGGCTCTTGCTGCTGTCTCATGTATCGACGCCTTCCCTGCTCCCATAAACAACAGATGAGGGATATACATCGAATGCCTCCCAGAATATCCCTTCGCGTTAACCGCATCCTCCCTAACTAGACCCAAACCCCCCCACTTTCCATTCCAAAATATCCAACCGTCCCTTACCTCACCCCCCTCTCGTCCCTTCACCTTCCCCGGTCCCTAATATCCCAGCCGCCCTCCTAATCCCCTCACTCGTCCTCCCAACCCATTCCCTCGCTCTCTCAAGATTCCCCGCCACAACTGCCTCAGTGATGCCGGGGAAGGTGGTGGGTGCGTACCCGGTATCGATCCCCGGCGCGTTGACGACGTGTTTGTAGAACTCTCGCTCCGGGAGCCCGCCGACGGATGTGAAGCCTCGTTGGAAATCGCGAGATTCTGGGCTGGGGGTTAGCTTTCCTGTTTGGTTGTTTGGTGGGTGCTGTTGAGGGGTTGTGTTGTATGGATGGGAAAGGAGAGGAGAGGAAGGGGTCAGTTGGTTTGAGCTGGGGCAGTGAATCTTGCTACTTATTGCTTTTTCTCCCTTGACTGTGTTCATTAAGTCCGATGGGTGGATGAAGTAAGGAAGAAATGGGCAAAAGATTGAGAGAGGACCTACTATGATTCACCACTCTCATCAGCGCCGCATCACCAGTAGAGACTGCTAGTTCCCTAAGGGCCATCGCTTCATTGGCGCTGCTCTCGAACTGCGTGATTGCGGTAGCTAGTTCCGATGTATCGAGAGCTTGTCCGGTGCTGTTGATTGTTTTGAGAAGGTCACCGTAGTATGAGCGCAGGGCGGCTGTGTAGACTGGGAAGTCGTAGGGTAGGATTTCGTCCGTGGCGAGATGGTAGGCAAGCAGAGTAAGGTATTGGCCCATTGCTGTGTGGTAGTGGTAGCCTGGGTCGCCGTAGTTGCTCATCCAATGGTAGGAGTCGTAGTTGCTGCTGCCATGTCAGTCGTGGCTCAGGGAGTATCTGACAGTATTTTGTCAGGGTTGAAGTAAGGAAGGTCGGTGTAGTCGGGTGGATATACTACAATTGCTTATACAGTTGGAATGTGTACGTTAAAGTCCCTCAGAACGAAACACGGTTTCGACGTGAGTGATCATTCATGGTTGAAACACAGCCAAAGTCGGGCAAATGTCAAGTCGAGTAGGTTGCACAGTACCTTTACTAGAGACGGGGAAACATACCTGTGATAATGATAGACTGGATCGTCAACGCCCGGGTCGGTGCCCACATCCAAGCTACTTATACCCTTGTGCAGAAAGCTGGTGTAATCGCTTCCGGCTCCCAAGACGCCGATCTCGCCCTCGCTCTCTGCGTTCCAAGCGTCGTACAGCGTCTCGTTCGGCATTGTGGGCCACATGATTTTCTTCATGGTTGCTGTTGCTATGGTTGAGAGTTCAGGGGTAGCAGAGAGGTCAGGCGATGTTCCAGAGATGCCGATATCGATATTGAGGTATGCTACAGCGGACTCGGTGAGCCAATTTACATATTCTTCTACCCACTCCGTACTTCCAACGAGACCGTACTCTTCACCATCCCAGGAGCACAGCTATCAATCTAATTAGCAATCGCTCTGTATCCGACAGGCTCGGAAGATGCTCCATGGCGGTTCTTACAATGATGGTCCTCCTAGGCTTCCAACCTGTAGCAAGCAGCTTTCCGAAGGCTTTGCTCAACTCCACTATAATCGCAGTACCAGAGTTCGGATCCGCTGCTCCACCTACAATCCAAGCATCTCGATGATTGCCAATAACGAGAACCTCATCCTGGTTCGTTCCATTGATGATACCTACCGCATCCCATATTGGAGTGAATTCGTCTCTCATGATATTTGACATTGAAAGCACTGCCCCTGGAGCGGGACCTGTTGAGTAGGTTACATTTAATTTGCCAACCCATTCGGTGCGATTGACTTGACTTCCTGGGGTTCCGAAGCCATCTAAAGCGCGGAGCAAGGGAATGGCCTCAGCATAGGAAATTGGAAGGGAAGGAATACTAGGAACCACGGATGATTTGTCCGCTCTCGGACTATCTCTTTTGGAGGGATAACCTGGAGTCGTCGGGTCACCTGGGTACGTCGAAAGAAATTGCACTGAGCCTCGCTGGACGCTTGTTGGATTGCGTGCCGGTCCTTCCGGATAGGGGGCGTAGCCATTCTCTACGGTGACGTTCCCGTCGTCGCCCGGGTCTGTGAAGAGAACGCATCCTATCATGCCGTACAGAGCTGCATTCTTGACTTTGAGTCCACGAAATGGACCGCCGTACTTGGCGAGCGCGATTTTACCCTTTAAGGGTACTCCTAAAGCAAGTAGAGCTTCGAAGTCGACGACCTGGCCGCGTCCGACATAGACATACTCGGCAGTCGCATTTCCCGTGAAAGAGTAACCGTTGAAAGTGGGAATCCTATTAGGGTAGCTGGTTGTCTCGTCTTCGATCAAGACCGCCTCTTCCAAGCCGGCTGTAAAGATGCTGCCGTTCGGGTAGGTCAAAGACAGCGAGTGGCTGACTGGATAGTTCAGATACGGTACATATTCATCTAACCTCGCCTGGAAACCGTTCTCCGACCACCGATCGGCTGTCCACTGGGCCATACTTTGGTTCGTGCCGGCCAAGTGGGCGCCGTGGGTGTAGTAGTAATTCCAGTCACGGAGGGTACTGTTGTCGATTGAATTGACGAGGACAGATTCATCTGGGGTCAGTGGTACTCGTGGTGTAGTTTGGCGTTTTGCAACCGATCTTGGGCGGTGCAAGACATGGTCACGAATACAACCACTTACCCAAGCGGCCAAGAACAGAGAGGAGAGGATGTATCGGTGCATCCTGGGCTGCGTACTGGGGACCAATAAAAGAGAGCAGTGCAACAGAAGAAGGATTATACCGAAGATGAAGACCCAGATTGGTCTTGTCTACCTCCAATTGTACCATTATGGTTCCTATCACGCCAGGGTGAAGGGGATGAAGGGTGATTATTCCTTGAGTATGTGGGGTCGCCCTTTGTACCTTGTCAATCCTTCGCCGACATAGGTCTGATAGGGTGAAAAGCGGAGATGATAGCATAACCAGATAATGGGCTTCAACGTGACCGTGGGGTACTGCAGGCAGAGCACAATGGGCAGCACTTGAAGGTTGTTTACCTGCCATTTTCAGCTGTTGCATAGCTTGGCAAGTAGCTAAGCAAGGAAGTTGAGGTGAGCGGAGAAGACGGTGACGTATCAAGATCCAGCTTTTTGCCAAGAGATCAGCGTCAAGGAAGCGGCGAGCTTCACCACGCAATTGGCTGTCTGCGAGACCCATGGAAGACGAGAGATGAGGTTTGCAACACCACGGGCAGGTCGACAAGTATAGTTGGCCATGCCCTTATTAGAGGAATAAATGGCCTGATCCTTATTCCGAAAATCACGTGATAGACTTCAATTCGTGCATGATTACATGTACCTTAATATATACGTCAAGGCATTCTTCCAACATCTCAAGCACCTGCATCGAGACCAAAACACCAATTCAAACTCCCCGACTAGCTAAACATACGAGATGCTTGTAATCTTACAATCTTCAGGCTGCGGTCAGTAAGTCAAAAACGCCTCCCAAAGTGCCATTCTTATCTTCCTGCCCATCTATCGAGTACCTAACAACCCGTCATCCTCTCCCATCTCCCGTTCTTCATCGACCTGAACAAGGCTCAATACCGGAACTTCGCTCCCCCCGTAACGCCGCATCCAGACTTCTGCACAATCTCCGCCGGGCAAGCAACGACCTTGTAATCCACCCTGAAAGCCTCATGTCAGCCCCAATATCTCCACCTCCAACCCCACGCAAACTGAAGGCCAAGGGGGGAGGAGGGACTTACGTAGGGTTATCAGCGCCCATGAACCAATCCCAGCGAAAGCCGCATCCAGCCTGCAGTTTCTGCGGGAAGGAAGCGCAAGTGTTCGTCGCGATGCCGCCGTAGGTTTGGCCCCAGAGGTCAGGGGTAGCGTTCCATTCCCGCGTGCAAGCGTCGAAGAGGCCGAAGCCGCCGCCTGGCATCTGGGGTGTACCGTGATATTAGTATCTGTGTTGTTGGGTACTAATCCCGGTCCCCTCTCAAAATTTTCTGCTGCCCATCCAAACTGATGAGGAGAGACAGAGAGAGAGAGAGGGCGAGAGAAGGAGAGAGAGAAAGTGCTCGGGGATGCGAGTGCGGGACATTGGGGAGGAGACACATACCGCGATATCAAACTGCGCCTCAGCAACATCATCCCCCGTATTCGTCGCCTGCACCACCATCTTCTTCCCCGCGAGCGCCGTATCCTTGAACGTCAACTCAAAGCACGAGCAGCATGCCGGCGAGGAGCTCGACACTGAGGCGAATCCATAGGCGAGGTTCTCGTTGACGGCCCAGGGGGACTGCGAGGAGCAGGCGAAGGCGTTGCCGCCTTGGCACCCGGATTGCGCGTTGGGATCTGCGAGTGGGTTGTCGTTGATGTCACAGACGCCGACGACGCCTGCTGCTTGGCCTTTTCCTTCCCAGGCGCAGGAGGGTTTGCAGCAGTCCTGTGGATGGGGGGCGTTAGTAAGGTGGATGGTCAGAGGGGAGGGGAGACGGAGGGAGTAATAGGTGATTGGGATTGTGCTTGTGGATAGGGTAGAAGGATAGAAAGGGGAGTTTGCTTACCCAGTAGCGTGTAGTTTTGCCGGAACCGGACTGCGATGCACCAAGGGTGGCAAATGCCGAAACGATGATTGCAAGTTTTGCGGTGGAGAAAGGCATGTTGTTGAAGGCTGGTTGAGTACTGATTCCTTAGGAAGTATAATTGAGAACAAGATAGTGGTAAAATCGTCAGGATAAACAGGTGGAAGACTCGAGAAAGATGGTGGCGATGATGACTGATAAGAGAGTATTGCGATGCCATCCTTATATATTCGAGAGAGCCAACAGGATTCTATTTTTACTGCCATCTTCATTGATATGTCACCAGATGAAAGAGAATCAACCTCAAACTCATTCCTTTGATAACCACTCCGAGCCGCTCGAGACTCCATTCAGAATGAGACTCTTGACCGGATAGGTTGGCTTCGCGAAAACTATTCTTGGTGATCTGCGTTACGACACTATGGCTGAGGATTGACGCCAATCGAAGAGGTGGTGAAGTTCGTAGATCTTGACGGCGTTTCGTCGTGGGCGCTGAAGAAACAGGTGTGGTCACTGAAACAACAGAGGAAAAGCCTCACTGAGGAAAATGGAAGACTATGTCTCGCTCGAGAAACGGGAGTACAACGTAAACGTTCGATCTGAAAGGTTCTGAACCGCTTTGCAGCTCATCATGATAGGTCGTTGAAGTCAGGAATCAGCCATGAATGGAGTGTGCCTCAGATGGCACATTCCAGAACAAACATTCTCTCACCGTATGGACTCTTCCGAGACCCTCTGAGGCTGGGAAGACGGGTTGCTACTAGCAGGCACTTTTGCTTTTGTTGGTAATTGTAGACTGACAACGACAGCGAGCCGTCTGAGACAGATTCCATCTCCTAGAGACTATATTGTGCATAGTCAGGCATCCAACAGAGCGAAAAACCTTTCAGGTGTATCTCATGCGGGAGAAAGAGTAGCAGATCCTCAAGGATCACAGGAGATATTTGACCTCTTGGTCGGCCTTATTAATTCACGGCTGATACGATACTATCAGACGGGCCAAATGCGAAGGACGTACTTAGACCGGAAGCCATCGCGAACTCGCCTAAAGGTGAGTTCTATCACCCCAAGTTTTGGGTATTGCATCGTGGTCGACAGCATTACGATCTGTAATCACCCCACAAAGACATTGCGCACGGGTCTCAGCTGTCTCAGAAGTCAGACGTAGCATGGTGAGCAGTGTGGTCAATGTCGCAAGCTGACTACTAGATTCAGATACCAACGATGGGCGGTGCCGTCCCGCTTCGACCCCCACACAAAATCTCCGAAGGCGATGTCACTGCCTAAAATAGTCTCCTTAGTGCCCGGGCAGCACAATGGGCTTAGGGGCTATGGGCCTATGGCAGACCCGTGAATGTCTCATAAAGTTTCCGGGTTTTGTTGGTGTCTTCACTCTCGATGTGACGCAGACGAGGGAGAGAAAGACTCAGATCATTCGTGGCCCTCGTCTGAGGTCGTTCCGATCAAGTCTTAGAAGTAGTGTCTGAAGCCCCCGGTTGATGCTGTAAGGGCAACTGCAAGGGTCTCATGGGGGCGGGCTTCGGGCGCCACTTCTGGCCTTGGCTCCCTGGGACTCGAGTGTAGTACGCACAGACAGCAGTCCGCTTCGTGACAATCTCTCTGTCCACACGTTTCCTGTCTATAAGCGTATTGATGGCAGTAGTATGTAGTAGCGTGAGAGATTATAATTGAAGGGAGCGCCTATCCGGACTTGAGATCGCTATTTGCACTTGCCAAGACCTTTGTATCCGGTAAATCCGGCCTGCAGCATATGTCTCAAATAATAGGGAGGTTGTGCAGTTAACCCAGCGCGCGCGCTAGATGTCTACCCCAAGCTAGCCCGGAAAGCGTCCGTAAAAAGAGACTGCCATTTGCTTGCCAGGGCATGGGATATCGGGAGAGATCCTGAGGGCCGTGGATCTTGCGCTTTGTCGAACTTTGGCACCACTTACCGCTTACTGCTATCCTAGCCTGATCGCCACTGCGAGAGAACCGTTGAGTTGGATGCCAGGATAGTCTACAGGAAGCAATGAACGCTTCTATATAGCAACTGCCATGCACTCGGGGCCACGACAGGACTTTATCGCAAGATAGACCGAGATTGGCTTCTTGTGATCTCAATCAGTTCTTGGACGTCCCAGGTTCAGTGTTTCCAAATCACTCACTGAGCATAATGTGTCAGGAGAGCAGGAGGACAAGCGGACGGACATCTATGGGCAGATCAGGATCAAGACTGGTTAGGCGATGGTACTGCATCATTAATATCGCTCACAGACTGTGTTTTCGAGATTGAACCTGGTATCATGCTCCGACCATCAGCAGCATATCCGGATTATCAGGAATATGCTAGGTTCGGATATCACCTGCTAATTGATCATGGATATAAATCACACTGAGACATGTCTAGCCGACCTTGGAATCAATGATTAGGAGGCTAAAAGAAAGTAAGACATTAGCATTTGAAAGGCTTTCTCACAGAGGCCGTATGGATCAGTGCTGGGTGTTATGGTGTCCTGTTGCATCTTGGTAAGCACGAGTAAGGTGATTCGAGGAGGCATTCTTGCTCCGCAACTGGTACGATGGCAATCTGGCTGAAGGTGTGATGCGCCCATGTTCAGTGGCTGAGGTGCAGGTGGCTGCTTTAGCGAACCTTGGCAGGCTGTTTTCGATGCGTCTGGCTCGGATGCCCTGCAGGTCAGCCTCTCCTTGCCCGCTGGTTTCGTACTTATTAAGCCTTGCACGTCTTCGCTCAAGCGATGGATCCGTAAAGACAACGTATCGAGTACTGTTCGAAGGCTCACCGAAGCCTACAGAAATCAGTATACCTCGTAAAGAATGTCTGTTGCTTTTCGCCACAAGATTCTAAAGATTGGAGTTGTCATACAGATACTAATCCGATCAGCGGCAGCGCAAGGGATTGCGGTTGCAGCCACCGCGGCATGGTCTTCACAAATCGTCGCATTCTGGGGTGCTATCATAATCGCCATTCGCTCAAGTGCTCGAGGCGTTGTAACGACGGCTCCATCCTCCATCTTCAGCAATTTGCGCGTCGTCCAACGGTCGGCGCTGATATCGGGCGCTTTGTCACGAGGAAACTGGTTCCTGCAGTCTGGTTGGTCAAATGGTAAACTACGGACGGATGTAGTTGTCATCTCCTGGCGCTCACCGAAAGAGCTGCAAAAACTCGCAACCCAGGTCTCTATGCAGATCGAGACCTTCGCCTTCAATTCTTGGGAGGTCCTTGTTGTGGGAAGACAGCTGAGGAGTGACTCAACCGTTGAGAGTGTTGCGCATTGGATCAAAAGCCCAAACCACGAGAGCCTCTGTCCATCGAGAACAAAGCAGACAGGAGACAGCGTCTTTCCGCTCGCCGATACGGACATTGAGTATGGCTTGGCATTGCTGGAGCAGTGCCCCAAAAGACCGATCTCTGAAGTCGTTCAAAGCCTAGTCAGCCGATGCGACTTCCAAGCTACGCGTTGCGCTTTCATGACGGAGATATACAAGGAAGTGGAGAACAGCGGCACTCAAGCCTCATTTGCAAACGTCTTCACCAAAGTCCATTCAGAAGACTCGCCATTTCAATCATTGTCCATGATCACTGGGCAGTATGGGGCAAATCGAAGCTCTGTCATGAAGTCTATGACGAGGATGTATGTTTTAGTCCATATCACTGTTGCTAGCGCCATTGGTCTCATGGGCGCTGCGTCTGGACGAGGTCTCGCGGTTTGGCTACTTACTATTAGGACCGCGCTGCAAGCTCTTGGAACCGCAACGATCAGTGGAGACGATCTTGTCCTATCGCTTGTTTCCATCGACAAGAGTCGATTCCACTATGAAACTGGGCCGGGAAGTCCTGCGCTTGCTGGGGAAATAGAGTGTTCTGGAATTACATGGTGGCATGTTGTCGGAACTACAACTGTTGCCTGCGTGGAGTTGACGATCATCGGCGCAGGTTGGCTTTACGGAGCGCTTCGAGTCGACCGAATCCCTCCTTCGGGGTAGTCGGACACGGTATGCTTGGGCTCTCCACGCTCGTATGGTTATTACTTTCTATTAGGGCGTTGATGAGCATTCGCCAAAGGCTCGGCGGTCGCATGGTTGGGGTCTGGAAACAATCTTTGTACGACTATCTGGTGGTCGGTTGTCGAAACCTGGAAGTTTCCGTCGAGGGCATCCTGAACTCTCCCACGTACGCCAATAGTGTTCTGGGTCTAATTGCCACCATATTAGGGGATCACAGCAATGACATCGATGAGTCCTCCGCCATTCTTGTTGCTGAATGCGCATTTCGACGTCCGGCTACTGGCATCATTATGGACTATCATCTTGCCACTGATGTGCTGAAGTACCAGTATTCGGGCGATTCGGTAGTGCTTCAAGGCGAACCAGCAACCAAGGTCAATGTCCGCAGCATTTATCCCTGGATCCAAACGAGCTGCTGCATTGTACTAACGATCCTGTGCGGCTGCGTGTCAGTCGTATATGCTTATTACGACTTGCCATCTTCGGTCAAGATTGTGGCTGAAATACTGCTGGCTACAAGTGCGTGTTGGTTTGGGATCCTGGAGCGAACAGGAGGCCTTCCGCACAATAGAGATACTACCATCTGCTTCATGGTAGCTACATTAGTCGCGTCCTCGGTATGGTATGTCGGAGTAAGAGATATTGGATAAAGAAGAGCTGGGAATTAGCATCATACTAAATTTGTCACCCCCACGTGTTCAAATGGTAACAAAAACAAGAGTTGTAGACCTACAAAGCAGTTCAGAAGTATCGCCGACCAAATTTCACTCAACTATCCAGAAACTTTAAATCAAAGTCGAGGGTTATACAGCCGAGCAGTATTCGTACGTGCGAGGATGATATCTGAACAAACCCTAGCGGCCCCTTCTGCGTAGAGAAATGCTTCAATACTGAGGCAATTGAAGGGACATCGAATGGTTCAAGATCCTTAAAGTTGCTGTGGCGTCTAATTGGAGAAAGCTTCGGTCCAGATAGGTTCTGACTCGGATGTCCAATTGCTTGTACTTGAAGAGGAAGCACTGAAGAATCCCACTCGAGCTGATGCGCGAACGAAAACTGCTGGTTCAGGAATGCATAGCTCATCATCTGGTACTCTGATGGACAACAGCACAACCTTGCGATTACCTGATTATGACAGATTACTGAAGCAAGTCAAGATGCAAATTTGTTGCCCAACGACGTCGATCTTGAACTGCCCAATTCCGAAAGGACACAAGCTGTGCAAGATCATGAAACACCAAAAACCATGCTTCATCCTAGCAAAAACTGAGTGAGTTGCCAGATCGCGTACCTCTTTGTTAGAGAAAGAATAGAGCGTTCGAGTCACTGGATCGCTGACAGCCGAAATTCTTGAGCATTGCCAAGCAGAATACGAAGAGGCGAATGGCAAGGGCAAAGATTCATAGACAATGCGGAGTTCCAAGCCAACAAATCGACGCTATCAAAAATCATAGGAGGGGAATAGAGCAAGACCAGGAAAACGGGGATCTGGCATACTTATGAGGTCCAACGTACATTGCAGTTGGAGCGAGACTTGGGTACAGATCTGCAACTCTGAATGTTCAACAGACGACTTTTGGAGCAAATGATGGTCGATGTTGATATAATCGATGAAACTGAAAACAATTTTAAGGTCCAAGAGTTTCAGACAATGACCCATCTGGCGGAAACTGAAATTTTTAAGGAGACAATGGATGAGACAGAACACCGGACGCACTGAATGATTTACAAGGCACCGAATTGTTTGGAGAACGAATTGTCTGATATGGATCTCGTGGATACCTGGTTCACTAGGCAAAGCTGGGTCATGGTCAATCAACCCCACTACCACTATCACTACTTGTATCTTTGTCTTCTGCATCTTCTCATCTTCAGTTGGAGCAACAACATGGGACTTTATCGTCTCCTCTGAGAAACAATTTATATGAAAGAAATTGATATTTGTCGCTAACGCGCACGTTAACATCAACGACTTATTTGCGGTCTACAGTGCTTCACTTTTTTGTTCGTGACTAGAGAGAGGAAAAAGCAAGGGCATGTTTTCCAATCCCTGGGCCCTCCAGGTTGAGAGCACCTACTCGTGGTGTACGTGCTGTACTGCTGAGGATTTCACCTTCAGACTCAGTAGATCCGGCCGAGTGTGATGTCCCGAGATATCTAGGAAGTGCTTCGCTGGCGCGATATCAGCCAGATCAATGTCTGCATACAAGATTCCCTCCTCCTTGGGCCCCAAAGGCTTGGCCAGTGGGCTACCGTCGGGACCGAAAATTTGGGAATAGCCTGCAAAAGGCTAGTCTTGCTGTTAGCGAACTCGTTTCACGTCTTTTTGCACAAGGACCGCGAAGTAAAACATTGGGAGCATTCAGGGGCATGGTTATTGACTTACGACCTTCCCATCTGGGGCATTGGCCATGCCAGCTTTCTCTCGGTTTGCGTCGCTGATGATCGGAGTCGCCAACAGTACGAAGGTACCACCTTCCATGGCCATCATTTGACAGGCTGCTTGAGAAGCTGCTGCTGTCATACTGTATACAGGCGACTCTTTTGCCGTCTCCCACGCGGATGGATAGCTTGCAACATGCACTTGTACGCCTTGAGTATACTCATAATAGCGAAGTAGAGGCTTCATATGCTCCCAGCTGTGAGAATGGTCACGTCAACAGTAAGCCTCCAGCTAAAAGGACAGATCGTACCAAATAAGACCGCCAATCTTTCCGAAGTCAGTGCTGACGACGTTCTGCAAAGACTCAGAGTGTCCTTCTCCAAAGATTGATCGCTCAACATGAGTTGGCTTGATTTTGCGGCGATGGTTGACAATCTCGCCATTGACGTCAATAAATGACTGTGATGGTTAATGTATGACCCACGAAGGACATGCATAACGACGATGGTCCTACCTGTGCTTGATACAGACTGTGCCCATCACGCTCGCTGTATCCCAAAACCACCATTATCCCAGCATCTTTCACGGCTTTCCGGATCTTGTCCATCTCTGGAGACTCTCGGGCCAGTGAATTGTTCAGAAATTTCATCTTGTTGGACGCATTCCCTAGGGTTGCCTCGGTCCAGATGCTCCTAAAAACACTGTCAGCAACAAAGGTCAAGGTTGTGGTCCTATTTCGAGAAATAAGGAGCTACATACCATGGATAGCCTGGCACAAAGAGCTGAGGAAATCCCAATACATTGGCCCCTTTCGAAGATGCTTGTTGGATGAGGTCAATCACTTTGTTGACCGATCCTTGAAGGTCAAGCCAAACCGGCTCAGCCTGGACTGTAGCGACCTTGATGTTCTTTCCCATGTTGGTCCAAGTTTCTAAAGTCGAAGAAGCAAGTGCACGGCTGAGAACTGAACGACTTAGAGGGGGATGTATCTTGATTCATATTTTTCTTTGAGCGAATCGATGGCGCTTTATATTCCATCATGTGGGCCTAGGAGCTCTGGCGTAACTCTATCCGACAGGCCAGATGCTGGATAGACTTGTGCAATTCTAAGACTGCTCCTGGTTATCACAAAGACGGCGTCTCAGCGCTTCTCGCAAACTGTCGGCGATGATGGCATTTTGAAGAGCAAATGTAGAATCGGAGCTTTCGAGGTGTTTCTCCACCATCTTACTTCTCCGAACACGTCGTCCCGAGCGAATCAATGGCCACGCACTGACACCTCCAACAAAGATCTGCTTTGCTGGTGACCTGCGCGACGGTCTCGAATTGCGGATCAATCTAATTCTGTCTCGGCAGCTTTTACCAAACAGCTTTACGAGCGCTATGATGTCTTACTATACATAGCAGATCAATCCACTTGCGATGAAGACGCTCTTACGCGTATAACGGAACTCCAAGTATGTCCTTCACTCAATCTAACCTGGAAAAATTAGGTGACTCAAACTCCTAGTCCTAAGAGAGTAAACTCGTATAGGTAGACCTAAGTAAGGTAGGTAAATCCGAGGTCGAAGGATTTAGTGTCACCTAAGATTACACTGGTACCAGACTGCATCTTTCTCGACTTTCACAACGCCCCACGAAACCTCACAGCGTGCGAGTCCATTGGCTTCAGACCTCTCCGCCACTGCAATGTCTGAAAGCCATGCTGATATTCAAAGACAGGGCATTGGTGTTATCTCAAAGCCCCCTCGGTCTTATGTCGATCTTGGCGTTTACCGTCCTCCAATTGAAGGCCTAAGTCGTCAACAATCCTATTTGGCAGGTGCATCTGAACGATGCAGTCAAACCTACAACATATTGAGCTGCTCGTGCAACGACTTGCACCCTCATTCAATCCCAAAATTTCAGCCTAGAACCGCATCCAAGTCTTTTTTTCTCTCTTTTTGTTGAGATATTGCTCTATGAAGAGTTGAACCTACCAGCGCCGAATGAGACATATCAATGACGCTCATATCTTTCACCTTGGCCTCAAATGGGCATGTTCGCTCTTGCACGGAAGGCAAAGCAAGCTTCACTATTGACGCATAATTATGTAAGGTTGATTGATGTCAAGTTGTTTGGAGATGAAATCTTCTCGGTCATGTCCGAGCCTAACATTACAGTATGTAGATCTGGATTGCATTTTAGTCCCTCGTAAATCCCACTACGGCTAGTCTAACGTCGCTTGTACGACGCGATGTGCATTAGTATCCTGCTGAGAAAGCCATCTCCGCTGCAGGTGGATTTTAATTACATGAACATCGAGTCCTCGATTTTCAGCTTCCAATAGAGTATCTCTTCGTATTCTTTTGGGTTTAGCCTCAAATTAGCTCTTTAGTATAGATTGATTGGCTTGGTAAGCCTTCAACACCCGTTAACACAGGCTTGACAAGCGTCTCGCATCTTGGTGTACATTCCTGGGCCACTCATCACCTCCAACTGGATGGGAAGATTAGCGACAACCAATTAGATTTCGATCTTAACACCGGTGGATTGGTCATGGATTACCAAGACGAAGAAAAACGACCAATCAGTCCAGTCTCTCTCGAACTGAACATTTCGAGGCACAATATATCTGCTTTGTCCACAAACCGAACCTTACGCACCGTCCGATCATTTTTCTGAGCGTCACCAAATCCTGAACAAAGACATTGGCTGTTTCTAAGAATATTCTGCGAGCTCTCTGGACATAATTAACAATGTCGACGCTGTGGAAGTGGGTGAATCCTTGCCCAGAAATTGTGGCTGCCATCTCCAGCTTCCTTCACGGCTGGACTCCACATAGGCTTCCATGGCATCGATATGCGTCTGGTATTGGGAGCAGAGGACGAGAAGGATCGGAAGAGACTGATACGCTGACACAGGCATGGCAAGTGGTTGCTGAGGTTAAACCGCGCCCGAACGATCACGTCACCTCTTGGTGGCAAGCAACAGGACCATCATTGCTACATATGCTGGAGGAAGCAAAATATGACTCTCACAGTCAGCAAAAGCATCTTACCTTCTATTCAAAGCACCTCGTCCATCGCCTTGGACCCTGGCCACTCGGACAAGAGCAGCCCAGTAGGTGGAGAAGTTTCGTGACTGACGACTTCTCGCCCCTAGAATACAGCTGGAGTTGGAATAAAGGCTCTCTAGATGCACCAAAAGTGCGGTACACCATTGAGCTTGTTGGCCCTGAGGCGGGGAGCGTACAGGATTCATTTAACATTACCGCTGCAGTGGATACTGCGCGAGAGATAGCCTGCAATTCCCCAAATGTGGATCTCACCTGGTTCAACCACTTTCTATCTGCATTCGTTGATCCTAGTCTACCATTGACACTCCTTCAAGCAGACTCCTTAGTTGCCACGGCGTCGCCATCATCCGTCTTTCTAGCGTTCGACCTGAATCATAATGGTACAATAGCAATGAAGGCCTATCTGATTCCACTCAAAGCCGAACAAACAGGAACCTCCCGCTTGGGAGTCGTGTCTGATACCATTGCCGCTCTCCCGAGTCCCTTTCCCTCCTTTTCGATCCTAGAAGAATTCCTCTTGACCCACACCTTGGGTCTCTCTACCTCTATCGTCGGCGTCGGCGTCGATTGTGTGCATCCCAGCAAGGCCCGACTCAGACTCTACGTTCGCTTTTCGATTACATGCTTCGACAAGGTTATCGATATGCTCACCCTCGGAGGCACCCTTCCCACGCTCAAATCTGCCAAGGCGCTCGGCAAGTTCCGCAAGCTGTGGTACCAACTCCTCAGCTTGCCGTCAGACTTTCCTACCAGCAGCGATCTCCCAAGTACAAACCATGAGACTGGTGGCATATTGTACAGCTTCGATGTCAAACCGGGCAATGTACTGCCTGAAGCGAAGATCTATGTTCCGGTGAAACATTATGCGGAGAATGATTCGAAGGCGTTCTACGGTCTGAAGAGCTTTCTGGAGGAGGAAGGAAAGAGCCAGTGGATAGATGCCTTTCAGGAAGTGTTACAAAGCGTGAGCTCTCGGCGGCGACGCACGGGAGTGGATGGGCGTGAAGGGAATGCCATTGGAAGCATGGAATGGGAGAAGCAAAGAGGGATGCAGACATATGTGGGTGTAGGTTTTGAGGGAGATGACCTTGCCTTGACGAGCTATATTGCACCGCAACTTTTTGGTGGGCCATATTGACTGCAAGCGACAGCGATGGCTCACATCGAGGAGCCTCAGCAGGAGGGATTTTTCGAGCAAGAGAAGCCAGACATGTCGAAAGGGTACGACACCGGTAGAGCTTATTGTCAGCTTTTCACTGTGCCATAGGTTTACGATCGCTGTCCTTTTTTTTTCTTGCTAGAAGCACGACAGCGAGCTTATTTTCAGCTTTGCACTGTGCCACAAGTTCACGATCGCTGTTCTTTCTTCTTTCTTGCTAGAAGCACGACAACGAGGAACAAAACAAAATCCCCAACTTAATCGGGAATGAACGCCAGCCTCTTACTTCTAGGCCTCCGTGATTCTCGAAATAGTAACCAACGATATTCAACCATACCCATTCCATCATCGTTGCCACTAAGCAGGTAGTGCATTCTGCCAGGCTAACATTAGTTCAAAGTGTCGCGAATCGCTCACGCTCGGCCTGACGATGCAGCTAACCCGTGACGGCTGTATTCTCTCGTGCTTGACGCCGATCTTTCAGTACCCATTATCAATAACCATGATCTTATGGCGCGCACGCCGGCTTCGATCGTGGGTGAAAAGAGAACGAATCATGATTCGAAAGCCTTTGATGCTTTGCATCGGTGTAGAGTAAAGCAGCCAGCCTTTGTATGCCGCCCTGGATTTATTACGTTATAAAGCCTCTCTCCGGGTCGCGATGGTCGTTGACAACCAACCAGAAGCCGTCCGCGGGACGCTCTCTTCCAGGTAACTGCTTCCCGAACCGCTGTCTGTGCCTAGGTAGAATGCCGTCTGGATCCTGCCGTAAGTCCTCCCCAACCAGACCAGATAGATATCCACAGCTCCCTAATCACGCACCCCCAAAAAACCAGTCTGTGGCGCGCTGCAGACCTCGCTGCGCGGCTCCCCCGAGATGGTGGTACGTCTCTCCTTCCCCCGCCTACCCCCAACACCGCATCCCTTCCCCTTCAGCCGCGACCCTTCTCACTGCGGCAGGCCCGCTGCCACTGCACCGACTGCCGCCTCATCTCCGGCTCCGCCTTCAGCGTCAACCTCTTGGCCCGCCGCCAACCTCGTCTTGACGACCGGGTACCCGAAGCGTTATACCAAGGGCACGGACGCGGGGACCGAGATCACGAGTTTCTTCTGCGGCTACCATGTGGCGGGAGAGTACCGGTATGAAGGTACGGATAGGTCTGGGGGATTGGGGTGCGCTAGTCGTGGGGCTGGATTCTAGGGCTGACGGGGCGACCAGGGGTTCAAGATCGTGAAAGCGGGCACGATGGGGGAGATGCTGGGGAGGGATCCTACGGTGGAGTTCTATGCGCATCGGCGGCTGGAGGGGATCGCTGCTGTTCAGGGGGCGAGACAGGAGGGTGGGCTGAGTTGAGGTTTTGAAGTGGAGCATGTTGTGAGGATGGTCCTGGATTTTGAGGTCTTGGGCTCCGGAAGATAGGGGGCCTTTGTGCTCTCGTTGGATCGGGCTTTGGATGATTCGTATTAAGGGCAATGGATGACAGTCATGCTGACTTGAATCGCCCTCTGATTGGAGCGTAGTCGTGACACAGATAACTTCGTAATAGGTCCTTGACGTTCCCATCGCTGGACCCAAACTGTGCACAAAGATATCCATAGCTTTATCTTCGGCAGGTAAAGCATCGACATACAATCCATTAAGAATGACCCGCATTTCCCATCACTACCTTGGGCGACTCAATGACTTACATACCTACAATGCTTACAATTAGCTCCTGATCTCGAAAAACAAAAAGTGCTCCGCCTCTACGATGTTGCTTGCCATATTCGAAAGACGAGGACGGCGAATTGGTCAAGCGCTTCAAGTGCCTGTTGGCAGCAACATTGCTTGGCGACTCTTGCGCTGAATGCGCTGGCTCGAACGCAGCAGTTACGTTGTGATACCAAAGGTACGACATCAACTTCACGATTCGATAATCTGATCAGTACTCTTGAGACGGCAGTTATTCCATCTTCCATTCTAAACTTATAATGTATCTCCTTTGTTTCGTCTTACCTCGGAATAAAGCCGTGGTGCGTAAGTGAGCGCCCGAGTCGCAAAGCTGCATGATGCACGGAGTGCATCGATTCAAATCCTTCCAAGCCAATTGGCGAACTAGCGTGGATTCTTCAGCAGACAAGCTGCAGAGCGTTTCTTCTACAGCCAATGAGATGATGTACATAAATCACTGATGATTATGTAAGAACACGTATAGGGTTTTCGTCTGGTGGCACGGCCCACCCGTAGGCGGCCTACCTAGACAGCGGATGCCATACTGGTGCCCGCGTTACAAAGGAGCTCAGACGGCATTACTCTTTAATACAATGATTGATCTCGCTAAGGAGATTTGTCAATTTCTAAAATGTCCACGACAATTGTAGCAGGTATGGGAGAGGGTGGATAGAGGTCATTGCTTGGCGATTCTTGGGCGGGCGCAGCGTTTACAGTGTGGTACCGACCAACTACACTCACAAGTTCTTCAATTCCAAACTCTTGACCCTCGTCTTACCTCAAGCCTCACTCTGAAGTGAGACTGCGGTTGGATGAAGAATCGCGGAGTATCGCCACTACAATCTCAGAGTCAAGAAGTGCAGCCGGCGCAATGCTAATAGCATTCTAGAGAACCGAAGGACTGTCATCGGTATTGGATTTTGTACAGTCGTGGAGACAACATCGAGAATCTCTTCTGACCTCGAGGCGGAAAAGGAACGTCATGTTTGCTAAGAATGGCAGGCTATGTTGATGTCAGCACCCGCTCGAAAAGCTGAGAAGGAGGGTTACCCGAGACTCCCGCTATATGCAGGCGAACTAGGGTAAAATATCCAGCAGAGCAGATGCAGAGTGCCTCTGCTTAAGCCAATCAAACGACTGTTCAGCTGGGTCATTGATAGTCTCGTGGCTAGCAGAATAATTCGGACATCTCCAAAGCAATTTTTCTTTTTCACAACGGCTACAACTTCTTGACGACGGCCGTGAGCACAAGAGTTTTGGCTACACAAATTTCAAATTTCCGTAACCATAACGTCATTGTGTATCGTTGTTAATTGCACATAGGCGTGCGGTTGGGGGTGTCCGGGTTGTTTTGTTGACCGGAAGACCGCCCATCTTTGGCGAACTAGGGCCAATTCCTCAGCAGACAAGCTGCAGAGTGTTTCTCCTTCAGCCAATAAAATGATGTACACAAAGCGATGATGATTATGTAAAAACACGTCAAAGGTCTCCAATCATTTGGTCCATTACGCCGTTGCGATCAATACTTCAGGCCTCGAGACAGAGTCATGGGTGCGATCTCATACGGAGTACAAGCCTTGGCTTTTCTCGAAGAGTGGTCCTTTCCTCAAGTAGCCACCACTGCTCTCAAATCTAGCGCTTAAAGCCAAGGTTTTTCTCTTTGAGTCCATTCGATTTTCTTACTTGGTACATTTAGATGGTCAGAGCCTGTCTGGGTTCGGGTTGTCTCGGCTGTTAGATGTCTGTAAGAGCGGACAGTGGACTGTTTCTGGCGTTCTGCCCCACACTGTAACTCACCTATGGTCCAATCGATGGTGTAGAGAGCGGTAGTAGAGACCAAGTCCCGGACCGAAACGTCCCACGTATCCTTCTTGAGGCATCTGGTCCTGATCAGAAGATTAAACTGAAAGGTTCAAGATCAGAGTTTGACAGAAGTCAAGATTAAAAGTTCACCAATGATTCAAGGTCGGGAAGGTTTAGCGTGGAAAAGTTTCTTGCAATTTCTTGGCATCCTTCTCCCAGCCCCCTCTCTCAATTTATATGGTAGCAACCTGAGAAAATGTTTCAATTGATGTTTCAATCATTCATTCAAGCACATAATTGAAATCTATAATTGAAACATGATGTTTGTTTAGCGACGACATCAAATTGTCAATCATTTCGTTGAAATAGAATGATTTGAATTTTGATGACGTTATCGTTTTTGCGAAAAATTCTGTTTGCAACATCAAAAAACGACTATACAAAAGTATTTAAAATTTAACTATATCAACGATTTAATTATACTTGAAAAATGATTGAAATATCAATTTTCTCAAATTATTATCATATGTAATGATCAAATTGCTTGACAGAAAACTTTTCGACAATCGAAACGATATATTCGTCTAAAATTCAAAATTTAATTTTGATTTTGAATTTTGTCAAAATCAATTATGCGCTTTTTGCGATTAATTTATTATATAAAATCAAACGATTTTTCATATTGAAAGAATCATGGATGACTATCATTCTATTGCTCTGAATCTCGTTATTTCTTGTAACATACATGGAGTGACAGCACAAGAAGTGTGCGAGTGTCAAGACATTAGTTTCAACAAGAACGCATTAGTTCTTCTTTCGTCAAATTATATTAACTGAATTCTGATTGCAGCATTCGCGAAGAACATTTGCGAAGACTGTATTTCAACACTCTTTCACAGCAATCGCTTGTGTCTTTTGTTCTGTATTTTAACGAGTTCAATCTGAAACTTTCGTGCAAGCTCTTCGAGCGATGAGTTCTGAAACTTTTTCAACGATGTAGTTTTCTCAGCGATGCGCATTTTAGAGTTTTCTCAACGATGTGTTGCTTGAAACTTTCGAGCAAGCTTTCTCAATGACGTAGATTTTGTAGAGCTAGATCATACATCGATGCGAAGATTGCAGAAACGAACGAATCGAGATTCGATGATCTATTGATTTCAAATATGACGTAGAGTCGATTTGTAAGAATTGCGATCGAGTGACTGAAGACGTTTTGGATTTCTCCATGAGATGAGACATCGATGTGGGATCTGATATCTAGAATTGAGTGAAAGATACATCATTGAGCAAATATTCTATGTTTGAGTTCTGCGATGGCGAACGAGAATGCAAATCACATCATGTAGCATCATTGTGAATTTCAGAGTTCTCAGATACTTCTTGCGACATCAATGAATCGATATCTATGCGATTTGATTGTAGAAAGTTCATAAGATATGTCAATGCGATGTGCAAAGCTGAAGACGATCGAGAAATCGATATGAAAAGCGTGCATCGATGCAAAGAGTGCAGATTCGAGCTTTTCTGATCTGACTAAGATCTGTCAGAGAATCAGGTCGATTAGTATGCGAAAAGATCAGATATCTTCAATTCTTGATCGAGTTTTTGTTTTTTTGATCGAGTTTCTGCTTTGCAAGATCGAGATGTAATGACTCGTAGTACGTTTTCTCGAAACGATATTATGTGATTTTTAGTCATGTTTGTACAGTACGCTTTTTCGAAGCTGTACTGATTTGATTTCTTGTCATACGAGATTGTATAGTACGCTTTTTCGAAGTCGTACTATTTAGTTTGTTTCTTCTCTTCTAACAATTGTACGTACAGTACGTTTTTTTGAAGCTATTGTCACTCTTTTTCTCTCGTATTTATCGGGCGACTAAGTCTCAAAAGTAGTAGAAAAAGAGACGATCATTAGTCGTGTTAGATCAAGACGAAGTCACAACAAAGATAAGTTTCTATCATATTCGTTAAACAATAAACAAATAAACAAAGCATACAACAACTTGTAAAGCTTTCTCAGATCGAAAATTGAACGAGAGAGACGAAACATCGAATTCATTAAAACAACAACAACTTTTATGTTTTCTCAGATCATAGTCGATCAACGATTAACTGAAAAGAAAAAAGACGACAAACAAACAAACAAACAACATGCTCTAACTTTTTCAAAGTAGTGACTTTCTCAAGGAGAAGTCAATACTCTCTCAAAGCAAAATGAAGAGAAACGAAACGCCAATAGCGCATTTTCATGAATATTTCATTGTTCTCAACTCTGGAGACATTTGGCATGATTCAATCGATAGATCGATAGATGACAGAACGCCTTTGACAATGTCTGCAAACGAGAGAAGAACGAGAAAATGTCGAGAAATAAGAGCGCATCGAAGAAGAAAATCGAAAGATTCGCGAAGATGATATGCGAATCGACTGTTTGATCGATGAATGCACTGTTGAAAATGTTTCGAATTTGATCGTTTTGAAAGCAAATGAGATCGTCGCATAAAAGTATGACGTAATGCGACTTTGTATGAGATCACATTTGCTTTTGGAATTGTTGTCGCGATTGCATTTGTCAGAGTTTTTCGAAGAAATCGAGCTCATTCGATGTCGCTGCAGATCAAATGGACTCGGCTTTTCAGCGAACATGTGAAACAGATCGTTCACGATAAAATAAAATCTCGATGATGTAGACGTTCGAGACGAAGTAGACGATGAAGTAAGCGAGCAAATGACTGCTGATTTCTTCATGAATTTGCACATCGATTTGAGTGTCGCAATCGAAAAACGAAAAAGTTTGAGTGCAACGATCGATCGTGAGACGATTTCTGCTCAAGATATCGATTTCTTTGATGTTTCAATCGACAAGAATTCTGGTGAGAATTCTGAAGAAGATGTAGCTAGTGACTCGATTATCAATTTCGATGACGTGAACGATGAGAAGATTATCGATACAGACGACGAAACAGATGAAATAGATTTCGATTCTGAGATTTGCGCAGAGAGTGAGATTGTTTTCGACTTCTTTGCATGTCGAGTACGAATATGCTCGTGCAATTTGATGTTGCTATCGAATTTGATCGAATGCTTGCAACGTTTGCACGTATAGTTTTTTGCTCGTTTCTTGATCAAACGGATTTTTTTCTGTTGTTTCAACAATTTTTTCGCTTCTTGTTTCATTTTGCTTTTCATTGTCTGCTCGTGCTTTCGCAAATGATAATTTTCTTGTGCTCTCTTGGTTTGAGTGAATCAATTACATTTCGAAACATTAGTAAGACATGAGTTCGTGTGCTCGTGATATAGAATTCGAAGATTTTGCGTTCTCGGATCATTTGCGTCGAGGCAGATGCATAGAAGAGATGATCAAAGAAGAATATCGAGCGACGATTCGAAAGCGAGAAATGCGAAGCTCGCAGAGATTGTGAACTTCGCAAAAGTAGAAATAGAAAAGAGTGCACTCTCTGAATGCTTGCATACGATTTCTGGTGCACGAATCGAGAGAAGCGAGAGTTCTGATGACGAAGATGAGAAAATTACCGATTGAGACGATGAAACAATCGAACTAGAAAATGAAATCACATGCTCAACAGATTGTTGAGCAGATTTCGATTTCGATGATACGCTCTCTGAACGTTCGCGTACAATTTCTGATACAAGAATCGAGAAAGTTGATAATTCTGATGAAAATGACATGCTCGTCAGGTCGAATGTAGATGTTGAAGTCGTCAATCTGACTGAGTGATAGATAGGCGAATTCGTGAGAAATTCGCAAGATGATTAGATAGATGTTATCGATGTAATTGAGAATGTACTGAGATATTGAATATTGCTCGATTGCAATTGTGTCGTTCTGATCTGATTTGACTGAATATTTCATTGAGTTGATTATTGCTGTTAGTATTGCAAATTTGCTGTATTGTCTAACGACTAGTTATTATTGCGTTTCGTTTTCTGACATACTGTAATTGATATTAGATGTAGCGAAAACTGTTAATTCGATTCTCATAATCTATTGAAAGAATCATGAATGACTATCATTCTATTGCTTTGAATCTCGTTATTTTTTGTAACATACATGAAGTGACAAAGCACAAGAAGTGTGCGAGTGTCAAAACACTAATTTCAACAAGAACGCATTAGTTTTTCTTTCGTCAAATTATATTAACTGAATTCTGATTGCAGCATTCGCGAAGAACATTTGCGAAAATTGTATTTCAACATTTCATATTAATTTTATTAATTTTGAATTTTTATATTGATAACATCATCTTTTTTACATTTACAATGTATTTGATTGTGTTCATTGTTTTTTGTCAATTCAAATTGTTTTCGTTGCATTTGATAATCATTTGAAAATTTAAAATTTCTAAAATTCTTTATTCATTAATCATCATGTTTATTCAAAATGATAATTTAAAACGTCGTCGTGATCGTTCAAATGATTTTTCACAACGTACGATTGTTTTCGATTTTTTCAATTTTGCGAACATTGCAACAAAATTCGACAATCAATTCGATGAAATCGTTGACGAATTCGTCGAAAATTCGAACGAAAAAAACGTCGATTTTGTCGAAAATAATGTCGTCGTCGAAAATGATATCGTCGTTCAATTAAATGATCAATTTCGTCGCGATCGTGAACGTACATCACGAAACAATTTGTTTATGAATCACAATCAATTTTTTGCGAACATCGTTGATTTTAACGACGATAATTATTTGTTTGATTTTATTTTGTTTGACGCGCAAATTGAAACGCAAATTATTTTCGATAATCAAATTATCGATCGTCGTTTTTCAATTTTTTAAAAACGTGAACGTAATCATGTTAAAATCAAAAATTTTTTATTCAAACACGAAAAATTTCATGTGTTCAATTCATATTTAATCAACAAAATTAACGTTTTCATCGTTATCGAGCAATATTTCGAAAACAAAATCGTCGAATGATTTATTTTTTTGTTTGTTTATTTACAAAAATTTGATGACAAATGATTCGAATTCAAAAAATATTTTTTCATTCGTTGAAACGAACACGATTGACAACAAAAATTTTTCAAAATATACAACGAAATCATTCAATTTGACGCATACAACAAAATCGTCGATTACAATAACAAATTTACGTCGATATACGAAAACATTCGCGAACACGTTATTGAATTTGCGATCAAAAAAAAATATCGTGACGAATTCAAAATCGATATTCGAAATTACATTTTCAATCAAAATCAAATGTAATCGAACATGAATTTGCACAACATGATGACGAATGTTTCGAAACACGAAAATGTCAATGCAAAAAAATATGTTTTTCGTGTTTTTCGAACAATTTTAACAACGAATCAATCAACACAAATTTTTGTCGTTCAAAACAATAAACAACAAAAAAATTTAAACGTTATGAATGTTTTCGCGAAAAAATGTTACAATTGTAATCAAACGAATTATTTGTTTTCAATTTGTTCGAATTTCATCGTGTTTGAAAATGATTCGTCAAATTGACGATTTCGTCGAAACGATAAAAATCGTGACAAAAGCAAAAATTCGAAAAACGTTTGAAATCGTCGTCGCATAAAATGCACGATAATCGCGATGAATCGTTTAAAATCGACAAAAAAACGATTCGATAATTGAAAATGAACAAATTTCGTTTATCACAATCACGATTTCGAAAATGTCAAATATAAAAACGTGTAAGACTCAAGAAATGTGACATCAGAAATGTATAGCAGAGACGATTGTATAACTAGACTAATAATTGCAAAATTAATTATTTTACAAACTTTTGCTTATATAGTCAGTCAATCTGTTCAATCGTACACACATTTCGAAATTTATTCGAAAGTATGAGTTTGTTGAGTTCAATCGAAAATTTGATGCTGACGTGATCAAATTGATCGTTTTCATGATTTATCGAATTTCGATGATCGAATTGCTTGATATAATTTTATCGAAATTCGATTCGCAATGCTTTGTTGATTTGAATTTTGAGTGTTTTACATGCGTTTTCTTTTTAACATCGAAATTTCTTGAAATGATCAACATTCTTTGACATGCTTCGCAATAGAGATTCGTTAAACTTGTGTAAATATGTTTTTTTTTTGAAATTTGAAGAATCGCTGTAATCGCGATTTTCGCATCTGAAATCGTTGAATTGAAAAATCATTGTCATCGTGATTTTCGCATTTGAATATTTTTCATTTCGATTTCTAGTCAATCTGCGTTAAAAATCTGAAAATACATTTTTTTGAATGACTCAAAAAAAACATGATTTGATGACTTCACTATCTGCTGTTTTCAGAATCGAGAATTTGATTTCGTACAATTCACAACTCTCGATCTGATGACTGACAATTAATTGATTGGCAATGAGTTTTGAATTCGAATCATTTTTTATCTTTTTGTTTTTTTTTTTCGTATATCGAATTCATGAAAAATCTAGACGCGAAAGACGTCGTTGTCGCGATCGCATTCGATATATCAAACTTCGAAAATTTTTTTGATTTTCTTTTTCATCTCATATTTTATTCGTCGTTCAATCAGATCGAACAACAGTTTTTGAAGATGTTTTTGACACGATTCAGCTTTTCATGCGTCGTAAATTCTAAACAGTAAATAGCATTGAATTACATGTAAAAATTGAATTTTTTTGTCAACGATTTCATCGTGAAAATTACATCTATTTGACGTCGAACGCGTCGACGATTGATGATTTTGTTTGCATCGTTTTTTTTCGAATTATTCATGTGAAATTCGCGAAACATATTTTTTAGATGTTTAATCACTGCAATTGATTTTCAAATACGTTTTTCGTAATTTTTTCATTGAATCAAATAATAGAGCTCTGATTCATTGTATGATTTATTCGAAATTTGATTTTTTTTATAGATTTTGCTGTCCAAAATGATTTCAATTCAGAATTTTTCGTTCGTGAGTTCTTCGTCATTTTCGATATTCGATTGATACGTGAGTTTTAGCGAAACTTTCTCTTCTTTTTTAGATTTGACTTTTTTCAGCAACGAGACGTGAAAAACGTCATGAATTCGTCAACGCTTGAATATTTCGAGTTGATATGCTTGATTCTCTATTGTTTTGAATACTTTGAATGAATCGAAAAATTTTCATTCGAGTTTTTTGTTGCGTTTGATGCGAATGTTCTTGTCATTGACGTTGACGTAATTTTCTACGTCGAAATTTTTTATTTTTGTCTTTGCATTTTTGTATTTGATTTGTTGTTTCTGTGTCTGTGCTAAATTGATTTTTAATATTCTCATCAGTTCGATCAGTTTTTCGACATGTTTTTTTGCAGATTTTGACTTAATTTTGAAATTTGCAGATTTTTCGAATGACATTCTCGAAATATATTTTTGCATTGTTTCAAAAAACGACATTTGCGTGAACGCATGTCTACTATTGTTGTAAACAAACTCAGTCATCGACAATAGTTTTACTCAGTTATTCTGTTGAAAATTGACGAAAATTTTGAAATACTATTTCATGATTGAATTTTGACGCTTCGTCTGATCATCTGTTTGCGAATAATAAATCGTTGATAGTTTAAATTTGATTTTTAAAACGTAGCACAAAACGTCGTGATATTTTGAAATAAAGATCGAGCTTTTGTTTGTTGTTATCGAAAAGAAAAAATCATGAAGTCTAATGATTTTTCGAATCAATATTTCGACGAGATTTTTTGCGATCATTGTTTTTTTGATCGAAATGTAGTGTGTCATTTTCGTCAAACGATTTACGACAACGAGTATTGCATTATACGTTGTTTCGTTTCATGTTCTGTTTTCAAATAGATTTGTCACGAAATTCATTGTAATGTCAGTTCATTTGAATTTCGATATAAAAAAAAATGATAGTTTTTCATATAATTTGTGACGAGATGTTTTGCTTTTTTTGCAGATTGCACATGTTTCGCAATATTTTTTTATTTGTGCACGCATGTTTGAATCGTGTTCGACGTCAACGACTTTATTTTGATTCGATCAATAATATTTTTTTCGTATTAATTTTAAGATGCGTTTTACATCGAAGTGATTTGCGAAAAAATTGTTGTGATTTGATTTTATGACATTTTTTTTCAAATTCGATGAAACGTACAAACAATTTTTATGTCATAATATTTTTTTCTCGTCTATTCAAGACGAGTGTGATTTTTCAGAAGTAATTAATTTCTGTCTTATTTGAATCGCACAAGAATTTTTTTTTAGCAATGAACGAATCAACTCGACAAAATTGTCAATGATGTTATCGTCGTATGTTGCATCATGTTCATGAATATGTTTTCGCGCAATCATTTCATCGATCGATTCGAAAATCGTTGCATTATTCAATACTAATGTCTTTCACTCGTTGATAATCACGTTTGATGTATCTAGAACGAGAAAAAAATCATTCGAAAAATTGTTTTTTTCATTTTTTTCAAGAAGTTCGCACGCGAATACTTCATTTTCATTGAGTTCGAGCATCGTAATTTTAATTTCGCTCACATAAATCGAAAACTCGTTCGAGTTTGTTTGTAAAAACTGTCGCAAACGCGTCAAAATCTGACGATTGTTTTCAATTTTATTTTTGTGATCGTCATGTGATCAAATCGTTTTGACAAATCGTTCGCAAAATTTTTGCTGTCGAAACGATAATCGATGACAAAATTGTAACGTGATAGTTTTTGTGCTCATCGTATTTGTCGAAATGATAATTTCGTTGTAGTCATGAAACGATTGAGATTTCGATGATTCGTCAAAACGAGAATTTGATGTCTCGTTTTTTTCAAATAAT
The DNA here is from genome assembly GCA_018902385.1 of Physcia stellaris. NCBI lineage: Eukaryota > Fungi > Ascomycota > Lecanoromycetes > Caliciales > Physciaceae > Physcia > Physcia stellaris. Next base: position 356,316 of record JABSSW010000031.1, on the reverse strand, counting down.
GACGTCAATGTTTGAATGCGAAAATTATGATCAGAAATTTTTTGTCGTGAATTTCATAGTTACATTTCGCGAGTATCATTTTTCTTGAAAAGTAAACTATCGAATGTCAATGATTTTTGTCGTTTGATTGACAGAGTATTTTTTCTATTGTTTTATTCGAGACGTCGATCTTCACACGAATGAATTTAGTCGAGTCGAAATGTTGCAAAACAGAAATTTTCATAAACGTTTTGCGTAGTCGTTTGAATGATTCGAAAACTTCGAAAATCAAAAACTCGTTCGATAATCGTTTTCTATTGTGATTTTTATTTCGATTTCGCTTTTTTTTAGTTTTCTTTTTGTGAAATTCTGCTGATTTTTTTAGCATGAAAATCAAGAATAATGTCAACTTATTGAAGTTTTTGATAAATCGTTTATAGAAATTGCACAAATCGAAAAACTCGAAAATTTCGAACACGTTTCTAGATGCAAATCAGTTTTGTATAGTTTCGATTTTGTTTTGTTGCATTTGCATCTCTTTCAATGAAACGATAAAATTCAAAAATTCGATACTATTTTTAAAAAATTTACATTTTTTCATGTTAAGAAAAAGTTTGTGCTCTTTTAAACGATTTAATACTCATTTGACGTTCTCGACGTGCTGTGTTTCGTTTTTGAAATAGATAATTATATCGTTCAGATAAACAATGATCGACAAATTTAGTCGCTCGATCAGAATTTTGTTGACGAAACTCTGAAACGTTGCAAATACATTAGTGAAATCGAAAAACATAACGATATACTCAAAATGCTCGTATCGTGTTTTGAACGTTGTTTTTCATTCGTTTTCTTTTTTAATACGCAATCGATTGTAAATCGTTATCATGTCAAAACTTGTATATTTGCGAACTTTGTTTAAACGATTCAAACTTTCATCGATTAATGATAAAAAATATCTATTTTTGATCGTTAAAAGATTAAGATTTTTGTAATCTACGCACAATCGTAAAATTTCGTTCTTTTTTTTAACGAACAAAATCGAAGCGCTCGCAAAGAAAATGAAAAGTCGAATAAATTCGTTTTTCAAATGTTTATTCAGATATGCTCGCAAAATCTTGAGTTCGTTTTCGAACAATGCGTAAATGAATTCATACGATGATTTTTTGTCTGATTCTAAATCTATTGCGTGATCGTCGAATTCATGATCAAATAGTTCGTATGCTTTGTTCTCATTTGTCATGTCAACGAATTCTTTCAAAATTTCAGATAAAAAACTCTTGATATTTTTTTCTTTCATTTTCGCGAGAGCAAAGTCGATTTGTGATCGTCGTTCGATGTGTACGTCATTCAAATATTTTATCTCGTCAAAAATCATTTGTACGAACATGACGAAAACATGTTTTTCTTCATTGAAAACTGCGTTGATTAGTTTTTCTGATTCGATTTTCTCGATACGACTCGTGATGAAAAAAAATGATTCTACAATCATCGATCATGATTTGATCTTGTCGATATTTCAATTCACGTCGATTTCAAATAATTGTATTCAGAGTAAATCTAAAGTCATGTCTCAATCTAAATTCGTTTCTAGAAAGTTATCGTTAAAAAAACGACTCACGTCGTTTTCGTTTTGTATTTCGAATTGTACAAAGTAGATTTCATAGTTTTTGAGTGAGTTGTTTTCTATGATCATTGTTTCGCAATTCGATACGTTGAATGATTTTAATTCGAGTCGTTTAGCAAACTTCTGATTTATTAAATTGATTTTTGTTTCTGAATTCATAACGATTTCGAATTTCAGTTTATTTTTCTCGTCAAATGTTCTATTTATTTTGATTTTTGTTTTCTTGCATTTGATCGTGCGAAATTTTTTAAAACGACGTTTTGCGCTCTTGATTTCGATAATGAACGTATTGAATTCGTTCGAGTTTGAATCGATGCGATCATCTGTTATTGAGTTTTTTTTCGTATCAGCTTGATTGAAAATTATCAAATCGATTATTTTTTTGATTTAGAATTTGGAAAAATTTTCTCGAAAAAAACGATATTCGATTTGATATTTTTACATTTTTTAATATTGCATTCCGATTTATCGCAATCGATGCATCTATTGTTATTCACGATATTTTTGTATTCAATTTTGATTCAACGTCATAGTTTTTTGAATTTGATTGTCTCGCGATTAAGATTGTCAAATTTGAATTTTTTATCGTTCTTTCGATTTTTTCGTCGATTTTTGTTAAATCGACGATTGTTTTTTCCGTTCTCATCGAAGTTATTCTCGTTTTTTTTGCGTTTGTTAAAATCGTCATCAAATTTATTCTGATTGACGTTGCGTTGCTTTTTGCGTTGAAAATTTTCTCGTTGTTTGAAACGCTTCAGAATCACGTTTTTATCGTTTTCAATTTTTTGTTCGATCAGAAAGTTCTGATTATTTTGAATTAGATTCAATACGAAATTCTGTAGTTCTATTGTTGATGAAAACTTCATAATTGAATGTAAATTCGAAAACAGAGCGATGCGATGTGCATCGTAGTTTTTTATTGATTGATTGACTTTTTGTTTGTAATTTCTATATTTTTCGAAGTTATTCTTCTTTCTAATGAAAACTTCTTTGATGTTTTTTTTGAGAAAGTCGACATACTTTTTTCAAATATAGTTTTTTTTTGAGTTGTTTTTGATTTTGACATTTCATAATAATTGTGCAATAAATTTTCTCTTTAGAAAGATGACAGCAAAGAAGAGCTTGATTTTGTCAAAATTTTTGACGTAATCGTTCATTTGATTCATGTCGAATTGATTTTTCATTTTTCAGACGTATTGAATTCATTCTTTATAATTGTTTTCAGAGAATAGTTTTGATTTGTCGTTCATTACTTTGATATAGAACGATTTCTCTCTAATGACAGAAGTCTGAGCGACTGAGAATGTAAATGTAGATGCATTTTGTAATGTTTTCATTCGAACATGTTGTTGTTGAATGTATGCTCGATACTTCTTCATGATGACATTTGACTTTGATGAATTCAAAATGAATTCATCTTCAAGATTCGTGAGAATATTCATACTAATGAAGAATGTAGACATGCTGTATACACGAGTGATGCTAATCTATGAGTTATGATAATTATTAGAATGTAAAATTCAAAAGATGTGACATCAAAGATGTATAACAGAGACGATTGTATGACTAAATTAATAATTGCAAAACTAACTATTTTACAAACTTCTGTTTATATAATCAATCAATTTGTTCAATCGTACACACATTTCGAAATCTATTCGAAAGTATGAGTTTGTTGAGTTCAATCGAAAATTTGATGCTGACGTGATCAGACTGATCGTCTTCATAATCTATCGAACTTCGATGATCGAATTGTTTGATATAATTTTATCGAAATTCGATTCGCAGTGCTTTCTGTTGATTTGAATTCTGAGTGTTTTACAAAACGTCGAAATTTTGAAATTTTGAAATTCGTGAAAAAAGTTTGTACATTTCAAAAATACAATCGAAAACGAATTGATGTTTTTAATCAATTTGAATGCTAATAAACGTATGTCGAAAACGTAATTACGTTTCGATGTGAACGCAAAAAAAAAACGTCGCGTCGTTGTATTTGCAAATTCGAATGTTTTTTATTGTTTCATTGTTCAACGCATTGTCGATTTGTTGAAATTGAAATTACAACATTTTTTTAACAAAATGCAATTGAAAAATGATAAAATTGTTGACGTCGTTGATTTCATTAAATTTAATTGAAACAAAAATGAATTTCATACGATTATTGACTGTTTGATTTTTAATATGAATAACGATTTGATTTTAAACGAGAACTTCTGACAAAAATATCGTTTAATTTTTGATTACAATACGTTCGATATGCGTGTAACAGACGAAAATCAAAAATTCTTGTTTGCGAATATGAAAAATCATAATTCTCGTTTGCAAATTTTCGAAAATCAATCATTTGAAATTCAAATTGTAACGAAACGTGTTTTCGAACGATTGATACGAAAAAACGTTCAAATTTATTTGTACGTTGTTCGTATTATTGATCAAAAAATCGTCAAATCGTTTGAGAAATTTGTTTTTATTTAATACATTATCGACAACGCGAAATTGAACAAAATTTTGAATTTTAATGTGTTGAAAAAAGTTTTTAGAAACGATTTTTCGAATCAATCATTTTCGAAAAAATCGCAAAATCATCGCATTGATATTGAAAACGTTAAATCAATAAACAAGTTTTCGTACGAATTTTTTAAAAAACAATTGAACGAACAAATTATTCAAATCGATTATTTAACAAAAAAAAATTTAATATCATCAAACACGTCGTCATGAAAAACGTCAATTTTTTTTGTCAAAAAAAATGACTTTTGACGTATATATATAAATTATAAAATTTTCAACGCGATGACGCAAAAAAACGATTATGCATTGTCGAAAATTCAAAATTGTTTAAACATAATCGAAACAACGAAAAGTTTTAACAAAATTGATTTAATTAATGATTATTAACAAATCAATGTGATCGAAAAAAATCGTCACAAAACAACATTCAATATCAAACGAAACAAATATGAATTTTGCGTCATGTTTTTCGAATTGATTAATGTTTTTACGATTTTTCAAACAATCATGAATGATATGTTGAAATCGTATTTAAACAAATTTGTGATCGTTTATTTGAACGACATATTGATTTATTTCAAAAACGTCGAAAAATATTTCGAACATGTGAAATTCGTGATTGAAATTTTTTATAAATATGATTATTATGCGAAATCGTCGAAATGTTTTTTTTTTCAACAATAAATTGAATTTTGTGAACATATCGTTGACAATGATGAAATACGCATAAACGAAATCAAATTGAAAATTATACAAAATTGATCGTCGTTTCAAACGATACACGATGTTCGTTTTTTCTTGAATTTTTGTGTTTATTATCGAAAATTTATAAAAAATTTCGTCATCATTATTGAATCACTTTACGAATTTATTCAAAAAACTGAAAATCGCAAATACAAATCGATATTTATAACATTTTCGATCAAAAACGTTTTTACGATCATCAAAAACGTCATGTACAATGATCGTGTATTGACACAATTTGATACGTTTTTGTCATTCATTATTAAAATCGATGTTTCGAATTTCGAATGAAAAACGATGTTTTATCAAATAAATTTCGATGACAAAAAACATTTTATTGTTTTCGAAAACAAAACATTTTTTTTCGTCGAACGTAATTATGCGATTCACGAACATGAATTTTTGATCATCAAAAAAAAATTGCGAAATTGAAAACGTTACGTGAAAAATGAAACGACGATTTTGATACGTACGAATTACGTCGAATTGCAACATTTAAAAAATACGATAAAATTTTCGAATCGTTTGATTCGTTGATTCGTTGAATTCGAAAAATATCGTTTGAACATCAAATATAAATCGAAATTTGAAATGATTGTGTTCGATATTTTGAATCGAAAAAACGATTATCGTTTGCGATTTTTGCAAATAAATTTGCGTATCATCATTTTCGACGAAATGATGATAATTTATACGCGCGATAAAATTTTGTCAAATGAAATAAAATCAAATGCGAAATTGAAAAAATATGAAAATCAATTCAAATTGAACGACGATAATGTTTCGCATTATCGAGATTTTTTTGTTAACAATTGAATTTTTTATATCGAATTTTGAATTCGCGCGAATTATTTGAATCATGTTCACAAAATTTATAATCATTGTTCGAATACGATTTTGTTTAACATCATTAAAATCAAACAATAATGATTCGACATGCGCAAAAACATTAAACATTTTGTGCGAACGTGTTCAAAATATTAATTGATCGTTAAATTCAAAAACGTCAAAAAAAATGTAATGCATTTTTCAAAAATTTGATTTGATAAAAATCAATCATTTGAACGTTAAAATTTCGATTTGATCGAATCATTATTTATCATTGTCAATGATAACAAATAAATCGTAATTATTATTAATTATACGATCAAATGATTTGTTGCACGCGTTATTTTTGAAACAATTTTCGAAATTTTTGCGAATTTCGTGATCAACGATATTTATCGTGATTACGAAATTTTCAAAAAAATCATCATTGATAAAAATGTCAATTTGTGAACATTTGTTATGATTAAAACATTTGCGTTGCTTGAAATTAAACATAAAAATATTATTTTTTATCATTCAAAAACGAACGAAACAATGAAACGTTTCAATGACGTTTTGAATTATATGTTGATCAAATATTGCATTGAAAATTTTATCAAAAATTGAAACATTTATTTGAATCAAATTTTGTTCGTCACGCGAATTCGAACGCATACGACGATTGATTTTTCATTTTTTTATTTTTTTTATGAAATTAATTCGATTTTGTTTAACGATGTCGATAAATCAATTTCTGATTTGTATGACGAAAAAATAAATTCGATTTTATTTTTGAATCGTGAACGCGCAAAAACATTCAAAAAAATCATGCAACGTGTTAAAAAAAACAAAACAATTTGAAATGCGAAAATAAAAAAAAAAATTTTTCATGAAAACGACAAAATATTGATACGAATCAAAAAATCAAAAAAATTCGAAATCGATTGATATAATTTTTACGAAATCGTACGCAATAAAATTTTGAATATTTATATGTTTAAATCGTTTGAAAAATCGTCAAATAAATATTTTATCAATGATGATCGAATGAAATTGATCAATGTAAATGAAAAAATGAACAAAAATTGACGTATGTTTAAAAATCGAAAACGTTCGTTTAAAACAAAAAAACAATTTGAAATCATTGACGTCGTTGTGAAAAAAATCGTAACATCGAAAAAAAAAACGTGACAAATCGCGCAAAATTCGAAATGTTGAAAAAAAAAATTCGAATGAAAATTACATGTTATTTTCGAACGATGAATTTTTTGAAAACGATGACATAATATAAATCATTTAAAAAAAAATGTTTGTCGAATTTTGTACGATTCATACAAAGTGATTTCACGCGAAAAATCGAATTTTTTGTTTTTTTTTCTATGTTATTGTTGTTGTTATTGTCGTTTTTTTTTTTTTTGAAATTTTCGAAAAATGAAAAAAAATCGTATTTATTAATTCAAATTTTCGCATTTTTGTTTCGTTTTGTGAAATTTAATTTGAAATACGAATAAATCATAAATCAATGCAATCAAAAAATAATCGATTGATTTTTTCGTATCGTCGTTTGTAACGCAAACACGATGAAATTGTTTTTCATAATATTGATTTTTCGTAACATGATTCATAAAAACAAATAACGTTCAACGTCGAATTTCTAATTTTCAACAAAAAAAATTCATCGTTTTTTTCAATTTTCATTTCGAAAGTTATGTTTTACGAAATTTTTAATTTTTAACGTTATCGATATCACGATATCGAACGATCGAACGTTTTTTTTTGACGTCGTAACGCAACGATCGATTTTTTAAATTTGACGACGAAAACATGAACACGTTCGAAACGTGTATCATTTTTTTCATTTTGACGACGTTGTTCAAATCGTCGTTGCAATCAATCAAAATCAAAAAAAAATGATTTTGATTTCGAAAAATCAAAAAACGACATCGTTTTGAAATTTTGAACAATCGACGATTGTGTTACAATCGATGATTGTGTAACAATCGTTGATTGTGCTGATTGATTCGATTTTGATATTTCGTTTTCGCTCGTCGATTCGAATTTTTCATTCGCGATATCGAACGACGATAAAATTGACGACGAAAATATCGAATCGTTTTCATCGTTCATGAAAATATTTTCATTTTCATTTGATGATTGATCGAATTGCGTTTGAATCGTCGTCGCAATCGATGTTATTGCAAACATTGATTGCGATGAAAACGATAACAAAATCGTTGAAATTGATAATATTTCAAATTTTCGTCGATTGATTCGCACAAAAAAATACGACGATAAATTTTCAATTACATCGTCGTGAATACGCGTATCAATTCGATTATCGAACGTAATTAAAATATTGTGTTGTTTAATTATCGAATCAAAATTTGCAACGAAAACGTATTTGTTAAAAAAACATTCGAAAACACGATGCATGTAAATGCAATTGTCGCATGTTTTTTGATTGACGTTTGTGAAAATTATACAAACAATGAACGAACGATTGTTCGAACATTGATCGCATGAAAATTTAATTTTTCGATCGTTGTATTAAATCAATTGTCAACATGAACGATTTTCGTACGCGATCATTGAAAAAATATTGAAAATTTGAAAATTTTTTTATTTGAATTAAAATAATTGTCAAATTCTGAAAATACGTAATTTGAAAATTATTTTCATTTTCGAAATATTCGATGTTCATTTTTATTGTCGTTCGACGCAAATTCGAATATTTTTCACGAAATTGCGTCGTCAAACGATTTAAAAATTGTTTATTATTAATCACGATCATCATTAAATTGAATTTTCATTTATCGTCGTTTGATTGATAATTCGAACGCGATCGATGTCATAAATTATCGTTGATTCAATCAATTACGCATACAAATTGATTGAAAACGAAATTATTTTACAAATGATTCAAAATTTTTCGATCATGTTGTTTCAATCGAAAAATAAAAAAAAATATGTTTTGTTGATATTCAAATGATTTTAACATTTTTATTTCAAATATTCATTTCGTACACGATTTGAAATCAATTTACGATATTTGCGAAAATTTTTTTGATAATGCGCAATATGATTGTTTATCTGTTTGTTATTTAAAAAAAAAAAAAAATGTAATGATCAAATTGTTTGACAAAAAATTTTTCGACAATCGAAACGATATATTCGTTTAAAATTCAAAATTTAATTTTGATTTTGAATTTTGTCAAAATCAATTATGCGCTTTTTGCGACTAGTTTATTATATAGAGTCAAACGATCTCTCACATTAATTCTATTAGTTTTGGATTTCTACACATACAGATTTGAAAAGGAGGGACTGAGAGGAGGATGCCAAGAAATTGCAAGAAACTTTTCCACGCTAAGTACCGTTCCTTGCCAATGCGGGTTCCCGTGTTTTAGCGGGGAAGATTTCCGAACCCTTGAATCTCAAGGTATTGCCATATGAAGCTGTACTTCATCATGTTAAAATGCACTTAGACACGCTATTCATCCGCTGTGAAAAAGAAAGTGTAGAGTAGGTATGTTTAGTAAGAACGGCCAGCCACTTAGGTGATCAGCTGTGGCTCGTAGGGCCAGAAGTGAGCACCAGCGGCGGAAGCAGCGTAAAGAGCACTAGTATCAGGGCATTTGGCGAACTAGCGTGAACTTTCCAGCAAAGCAGCTGCAGAGCGTTTCTGCTACAACCAATCAAAAAAGAAATCCGGAGCGGGCGCAGTCTAGTGTCGAGGTCGAGGCCGTGTGCGTAGGATTGGCGAACTAGCGTGGATTCTCCAGCTGACCAGCTGCAAGGTGTTTGTTCTGCAGCCAATCAAATGGGCAGATAGGAAATCTATGGTCACTACTATGTAAAGACGCATCCTGTGATTCCCATCTATCGATAGCTATTCATTCGATATCGTGAAAGTTCTTTCATTCTGAGACTCTGCAAGAAGTCTTCAACTGTGTCGAGAGTATCTACCGATGAGGAGTCGTCATCGAGTGATTCTGAAGACACTTATATGACGGGAACCCAGCCACGCCCCTCTTGGGGTACAAATAATTGATGCGAGCTCTGCAACGGGTTGTAAGCGGAAAACATTGACCGTCAAAACGATAGCAGAGCTTTGACATGCCCATGGATGCCGGGGAAAGTTGAGAAGCGTGCGTCGAATTATAAAGCAAAATTTCGTGTGAGGATCAAAAGCTTGTGCCATTGCTGTGTAGTCTCGAATGACAGAGATATGTATAGCTGAGCCCTTCGATAGTTGAGGTAGATTACGAGACATATCGAATTACTTGAAGTCTGTGGTTTTGTAAAAGCGAGGGTCGCCTGGAATGCGACATTAGCTACCTTTCAGAAGATGCCTTGATCTCAACCTCCCTACCGAGTGTTGATTGCTGGAAAATGACATGCAACGTTACCATCGGCTGCAGTATTCCGTGTCACAGCTCTACTGGGAATCATTGGCTGTCTCAATTATCTTCCGTCGGCCGATTGCCGAGAGAAGTACGCTAGCCCACCATGACCATACAGCAAACCTGCAAGAACCACAGCGATACTAAGGTATGTGCCCGAGTGAAACTCATCATTGGTAATAGACTGCAGTTACTGATAAACCGTCTTTTCCTGACACCTTTCTGATGCTGCGGTACTAGCAGTCAAAGAGGGTCCCTGAAACTCCCGGGTATGGTGTCGTCCACAAAGAACGAGGAGATGAGTGGCATTGAGCAGCCTTCGAAGTCCAAGACAGAGAAGGGCGGGGGAGGGGTTACGTAGACCAGACGAAGGGTGGCGATAAGCAGGTTCTCCTATCGACCCCGGTTGGTCGAGATGGTCCGGCATGCTTTAAAAGGTCAACTGTGCGACTCGCAAGAAGGATGGATTGACTGCACTAACTGAGCTCTGTAAAACTAAGATCAAATCCACCTATCTGAATCTCAATAGCGGCGTGGCATCTGAAGGCTAGACAATTGCGTCGCTGCTCTCGGGTTTATATACTTGTTCACTGGGAGGTCCGACTGCGACTTCATCAAGTAGTCCACGAAGCTTGCGTGTGTGCTCAAACAAAATTTGCTGATCCTCCTCACCAACCCACTGTTTTATGAGTATATAATCCTTGTCCTTCTAGCACGGGGTTAATTGTCAGCATCGATTGAGGCGTGGAGGCGTAGAGTTACAGAACTCACAGGATACCATTCCCAAGGCAGCCCATACATGTCCAAAGTATCTGGACTCAGGTGTTTCCGGTGCACCTTTATATGCGTTGGCCGAGTAGAATCGATAATGTTCCTTTCTTCACTCTTCATTCCAACATTCCTTTTGTCTTTCAGCATCTTCTTAATGCCTTCCTCACGTGTCAAGACTGTGGAGTCTACGAATAAATGACGATAGATCCTCCACCATCTGCTCAACCGAGTTTTGTCACGCCCTTCATCTGGAACAGGGCTGATTGATCGAGATGGCCGAGACGAGTGAGATTGAACGCCATGATCGTGACTTTGGACCGCATTGGCGCTCCATCCGGCCCCTTGCATTGGTATTTCAGCCCTCCGACTTCGCCGTCGAGACCGACAGCATAGGATGAAAGCCGAAAACATTATCAAGAGCACGCCGACGGGAACTGCTATAGCAATTGCCAGTGTTTTGGATCGGTTATGCGAGGATTCACCGGACGATGAGTCCGAGCCAACCGTAGGATTGGCGGTTGACACAGATCCAGTTGAGATCGAAGAGGTGGACGACGACGCGATTAGCGTATCACTGGTACCCGCCTTACTTGTCGAAGACGAAGGGACAGGTGTCGCAGAGGGAGAAGCGGAGCTGGCAGACGTTGTCGGCGCTGGAGGTGTAGCGGTGAACAGCGCAGTTGCAGCCTCAGGGAGCACGTTGTTGGCATCGCCGTTGATACGGTCACAGAAATGTGGAAGACCAGCAGACTGACAAGGTCATGTCAGCCTCCTTCCCTCTGAAAGCTACAAAGCGCAACGGGAAGAATTTACTGGAATATTATTGTTCGAATTGCAGAGTGCATAAATTGCAATCTGATTCGCTAGGTGAGCCTCAGCATTTGCTCGGTTTGCAATCTGAACAGACTGGACAGCAAAGTAGCCGAATGAGATTGCCGCCACGATACCAGCGAGCTGAAGGATTACGTTGACCACATGTTGTCCTATTGGAGATGACAACGTTACGGCTGCGCTGCCGTGGAGCCAGCGTGGCAGGTCTTCGTCCGCTTCGACGGCCGGATAATAATGCTTTTCATGTTCTTGGGCGGTTTTTTCGGCGGACTTAGGGGACGTGCCTCTATGGGCGAATCTCTGGGATCCTACAGCGGTGGGGCTTGTCTCTTCTTGTACATCCCTCATCGGAGGCAATGGAGTGACATCAGGTGAAGTTGACATTGCAGACTAAGTACACAGAGGACAGGAGCACCTGTTGGACTTTACAGTCCACGCTTTGCAGCAGACTATACCGTAAGTTAAGCTATCGCAGGATAGGCCGGTTAAGAACGGCGAAGTCCTGGTGTTGGGAGGAGGTGAATTATCGCGACAGTTCATGAGGCTGAAGGATGCGCTAGCGGACAGATCACTTCCACTGGGGGTTTAGATTGTAGATGAATTTAGGCAGGTAGAGCCGACATGCAGATCCTGCTGGATTATTAATTATGAAGGCTACTCATTGCGAGTAGAGACCTTGGTCGATCAATCTCATGCGCAGACGGGCAATGTCATCTGGAGTAGTCTTGCAACAGCCTCCAACAAGAATGCCTCGCCACAGAGCTCGTTTGCTTATACTCTCGACCACATTCGCGACCTGGAGATGCCAGGCCACAGTGGGTTAAGCCGTGTCATTGGCCTCCCACCTCTGTACAAGCGTGTTGTAGACGAGGCCTTGGGCCCCATCAGGATACAAAACAAGCCAAGGCCAATCTCGATGGGTTTTCGAGGTCTCGTCGAAGAATTATCGACTACGGTTTTCACCGCTGCCTCAAATTGAAGGACAAGCTGCTCTAGCTTCATGACACTGGTACAATTGATGCCAATGCCCCACGGTCGCTGGTGACCAGTCTCAGAAAGGCTCATCATACCTTGTACGAGATCATCGATCTTTGTACCATCAGGCAGAGTGATCTTATCATCAGGAAAACACAACTTATCCACCAGCTCTTTTTATCAGAGCCGGAGTTGCATTGCTCCATGACCTGTCTCACCGCTCGCACTTCTTCCAGGACTGGTATCGTCTCGGAGGCGACATAGTCCACATCGTCCCAGATTATGCGATCTTTTTGGAATACCTCTAGCCTTTGTTTATGCCATTGGGCTAGGCCATGACGGCTCTTCATCTTCTGTGGCAAGTAGTCGCCCGAATACTCAGTACTAGGTCGCATTGTAGCCCCGTAAGCCCCTAAGCTGAGTGCTACTTTGCCGGGCCTGCTCGTGTCTGTATAGGCTCTCCTTGCAAGTGGAACAGCTTTTCTCATCAGCTCTCCTGCCTCCGTACTGCCGTAGCACTCTTTCGTATTGCCACTTTCTGCATTTTTATTCCGAGCACTCTGTAGCCCATCTGCGTCCAATTGCGAGTTTGCCAAGGTTTTCTTAGGCGTAATAGCAAACCCTTCAAGGCTGGCCTGGTAAGTTGAGGTAAGTATGACATCTGCTCCTGCTGTAGCATAGGCTGTGTGGACCTCAAGCAGAGTCTCGGGGGATGAGATGAGGAGGTGTGATGACCACAAAGGCGTGGCGGTAGAGAAGTGAATGTTATATGGCTCCGATTCAAGGCATGTGCCTAACCCGCCATCCAGTATTCGAATGGGAAGCATTGCGATGATACCTCCTAGCCTCGAGGAAGTTCAAGGCTTCGCGCAAGACGTTTGAGAGACTGTTTGCGAGTGCTGCCGATTGGTTGCTAGATTTATCGATTAGGGGACGGATATAACTACACTGAGTCATGACGGCGAGGTCACTGAGTGGAAAATGTGATAGTCTAGACGAACGTAGGTAATCAATACTCAACTCGTTGGAAGACTGGAAGACGCGGTTTAATTGAAATCATCGCGAAATTTATCCCCAAGTCTGGAGATGACTTATGACTTGATACTCAAAGATATGATCTCGAGTTCAACCACATTCGCACTTCTCCACGATTGGAGATCGGAGTCGCGTCGCGGAGAAATGGAAGCTGCTTCCTTCACTACTCGTAATTGAAAGTTGAGATTCCCCCAACCCTGGCTGCCAAGACATTGTTCTTGGCAGATAGTAGCCCAATCAACATTGCAGGTGGCTTCTCGAGAGGTCTCCCGATGATGACCGCGATTCATTTATTCATGGTCCTTTTGATCTCCAACATGTCTCATGGGTAACAACGTGCAGCTGTTTGGGGACTTGACTGAAGACAGAGTGTTGGTACTCCTTAAGGCTGTGTGCCAAGCATATGATCTAATCACGTGCCGAGTCGCTGAATGGTCAATGAATCAATCGACATTTATACCAGTAATTGGGAGCTGGCGGCCCCCTGGACCGGGTCTGGCGGACTAGCGTGCTTTTTGGAAAAGCAGCTGCTGGGTGCATCGATGGAGAGCCAATCACAAGCATTCAGTCCGACCAAATCCTTATCAGGGTATTATTTACAATGAAAGTGGTATACTCGGAACAAAAGTGTCATTTCGCCGCCACTGCCGGAGTCCCCCAATCAATGCCTGTGGCAGATGTTTCGGCTTCTCAAGCGCATCCTTGTACACGAGTGACGTCTGGTTCTCCTCCTCAAGTACATGCTACAGCGCGTCCACCTGGTCTTGATAAGCAGCTCGCTCGAATGGGCTCGGGAGGGAAAGGCGAGGAATATTGTCTGGCCGCACAAGCGCCTGGTCCGACGGCGCATTGAATGGGAACGTGGGTAAAAGGTTGTCGAATGATACGTCATCTAGTAGATCTTGCATCGGAGGTAATGTCATTCTGCTGTCCTGAGAGAAGAACTGAGGCGACCGTAGCAATTGTGGCTCGTTGTCTAACCTCCGACGCTTGAAATCTAGAGAAGGTGCCGGAAGTCGGTCGGAATGCTCGGCTGCAAGTGCCTGTGAATGTTTGTGGTCGGAAGTGGGGTTATCTACCTCAATCTCCTTTACCCATCTTGTCAAGGTCTCTTGAGGGGTCGTCACAGTGAAGTGTGCTCCACGCAGGTGCTTAATTGCATTGTGCTTAGCGCTGTAGCGTTTCTTCTTCGAACAGTGTTTACAATTTCCGAAGAACTTTTGGTCGGGAGACACGTCCTCACATATCCAAACTTTGCGTGTACTTTTGTGGAATCGATCCACATGTTTGAAAACTGCATATTCGTCACGGAACTCCTCCTTGCAGTAGTTGCACAAGGCCTTCCGTCTGGGGCGGCGTTTGCGTTTTTCCGTGGGTGAAATTTCCTCGCCTTGAGCGAGCCGCTGCTTCGGGATCAGAGCAGCTTTGGTCGTAGGATTTTTCTGAGGTCTATAATTTCGCAACTCATCGAGTCCAACTACGAAGGGGACCGGATTGTCACTTGAATGAGGAGTAAGTGACTCATCTAGGTTTAGAGATTCATCTGATGACTCATGTGTCGTTGATTCGGCAAGCACCGATGCTTCCACCTCAAGATTGACATTACCGCTATCGACCTCTTGCTGCGCCCTTGCATCTGCTGCGTCAGCAAGCTCGATTAGGTCTCTTCTACCAGATTTGATCACCTCCGTCAAGTGTTCTTCGACGTCGTTGGGACTCTTAGTCATGAGACAGTCGGCTATTTTACTTGAATTACGCCCATATTCTTGTACAAGCCGAGGAAGCTCGGCTTCTTCGGCGACAGACCAGTATGGAGCTTTTGCGGCCATTACACTCGGTATGCCCCGATTGATATTTTCTGATGCACAATTATCTGACACGACAGCGTCTTGCGGATTGAACGGCGCGGAATCCTCGTATTCTGAGGATGCAAAATTTGGATTTCTGAACGCTGCACTCTGTATTTCCTGTTGGCAGATTTTTTCGAGATCCTCTAAGGAATCCAAGAGCGTCAATGTAGCGGGGTTGTTCAGAGCTTGGTGAACGTTATCTTTGAACTCACTTAGCGTATCGTACTGTTGAGCGTCAATTCTAGATCGAATGATATCGAGTGAGGAGGCGGAATGCTCAATACTTGAACAGATCGATAGCTCAGCCGTAGCAGTAGCAGGTGCTGCAGCTTGTGCTGATGAGCCCGGATCCATCAACGTCATCTCCGATTCTACTCGAGACAGCGCATTACGAAGTGTTGACTGTAGGACCTTCCGACCTTGTTCGTTCCAAGCATTACTTCGACGACTCAAGGGACTAAATCTCCTGTCACGGGGATTTGGATCCATTGCGTAGCTCGAAGCGGCTTCCAAAGTGGGGGGTATCTCGAAGTCTTCATGAGTCATATGATAGGTACGAGTATGCTGCTCAAGCTGCTTGCGCGTCCGGAAACCCCTACCAGAGAAATCGCACTTCAGGCAAGGAAAGAAGACTGCATGGCTTGCTTCATGCCGATCTCGAGCCATTTCATAATCAAAAGTCAGACTGCAGTCGTACACTCTGCACCCGAAGCCATATCGTGCAAGAAAGGCGTCATAGTCCCCCGCATCAATATGTGATGGCAAATTAGACCTTTGCAGACGAAGTACATTTTCACGAAGTTTGCGAAGCTGGATGTCAATAAGACTAAGAAACGTGTTGTCTTCAAGTTTCTGCCATTTCTCCAAAGCTTCCAAGCCATCAAGATTTGATGCAATTTCGTTGAGCTTGGATTTGAAGTGCAACCAGCTTAGGATCAAGTTTTGTATCTGTGGAAAGCGACCGAGTTTTCGCAGCGAAGCTGATACATTGTCAAAGTCTTTTGTCGTTTTTTTGCGAATCTGGCTTTCAGGGTCGGGCTCTTGCCGCTTGCAGACTCTTAGAAACGCCGTCAAGGCCTCCACAAGCAGGAGGGCTTGGCTATCCAGCTGCGGCATGTTTTCAAAATATGTTATCGTGTGCTCCGCCCAATATTCATGAGCATACTGCTGAAGTCCATACGCCCCTTGAACGATCATGGTCTCAAAGAAGGCGTCCGGATGTCCATCATTATAGCGCGGAACGATGCTCAAGGTAGAGGTCAAGTTGACAATGCAAGAAAAAGCAGCATTGAAGTGTGCCTGTGGCAGGTCTACAAAGGGCCCAGTTTGTGCGTCGAGAAGGTACTCCTTGGCCGAGAAGTGTATCATCTCAAGCTTGCCTCGGCCAGATCGCTCCAGGAAGGGGGCACAAACGTCCACAATTTTTTCATCAACATTCTGGCATCTTGTTTTCTTGTTAATCTCTGTTTGCCCAGGCTTCAATGTTATACCATCGGCAACTTCATGTACGGTAATTGACCGATATGCAGTGCAAACCCAGAAGAGTACCTTGAATGCTCGGTCTCTTTCTGTCGGATGTCGTTTGCGTATGCGGATTAAGATACGACCATATGCTTCGTCTAACCCGTCTGGTAGCTTATCTGCAGCAATTTCGAGATCTGCTTCGGACGTTTGTTGTTGTAAATTAACGATGACAAGTCGTACCCACAAGAACATGCCGTCAGCCTTCTCTTGTAAATTCCTCTTGATATCAGTCCATAAAGAGTTACCAACATTGGGGAAGCTGCGTCTCAATTCAGTAATTTTAGCTTGAATATACAGGTTTAGACTTTCCGCAGTCTTACCATCAAGCGAAACTTGAGTTCTCTTGGGGATTGACCGTTGGATTAAAGGCTCATTTCGACTAGACACGAGAAGTTTGCAGTGATGACCGACGTCCCGTTGAGTTTCAGCTAAGGTCAAAAGTACGTCGCGCTGAGTTGCTTCGTTACATTCATCGATACCATCCAGGACAATATGAGTCGACTTAACGCTGGATAGAACCTCCTTGAGGAGCCTTTTAAGGGCCGGGCTGGATTTGCTCGACCCTTTTGCAATGTATTTTTGGTGCACTAGTGGAGCTAGATCCCTGTTTTGCTGCAGTAGCTGGTTCGCTAGTGTGCGTAGGACCAACGCGCAGCTATCAGCCTCTGACGATTTCTGACCGCAGAAATAGTAGATAGGCGACTGTCCATTTTGTGACTGTAAATGTTGAATAATCAAAGAGCATATGAAGCTCTTGCCTGCACCAGGGATACCGGTCATCCAAACCTGTTAGAAATTCTGGAATTAGCCCGACTGTTCTTGGCTGAGTGTGGAGATGCAAGATGCGTTTCTTGAACAGGCGCTTTCGGACAAATCCTGTGGTTAAAGATGAATCATCGAGAAGGATGAGGACGAATACGCATTGGGACTTACCACTTCCAATCCTCCCTCACCACCAGCCCACGAAACGATGCTTGGATCGTCAAAGATGAAGTTGCACGTCTCTGGTAGGCGCTGATCCGATAGCCTGTAGAGGTACTCTTCTTGGTCAGCGTCAGCCGCGGAGAGCCAAGAGAAAACGTCTTGTGCCATCTGGTTGTGGCGGTATTGCTCAGTGGCCTCCTCCTCATCGAGAGCCTTGTCCCTAAAGGTTTTCATTTCCATGAAGTGTATAGAAGCAGCTTCTTTATCGACAAGATTGCAATGAGAGACTAGGCGTGAGATTATTGACATGAATCGGTGCTGGAAAAGGCCCCAGTCCAAGGCAAACCACAAGTGCCAGGCTTTGCGTCGAAACATCTTGTAAGCTCGCCTGTGAAACTCTATTATGTCGCTGTATATGAGGGCTAGAATTTGTTGAAGCTCCAAGCTCGTTGCAAATGTTTTTCGTATCCTATCCATCCGTGGTAGGGCCTTAGCCATGTCCTCGTAGGCCTTCAGAATCTTTTCTATCACCTCGGAGTAGTGCCTAGCGATCTAAGAAGATGACCGTCAGACGATTAAAAGATGGCGGAGGGAGGATTTACATGAAGTATGAATTTGATGGGACCCTAGGAGAAGAAATCAGTTCAGTATCGTCGTAGAGTAGACGACAAACCTACCCAAACAAAGGCCATTGGTGTGAAGCCTTGAGTAAAGACCTCTATGGTGGAAGCGTAGCTTTCCATGGAGTCTAAGAATGGTTGAATCCTCCGCATGAATCGAAGGTCCATGCGACGCCCTTGTTCTTGCTCGATTTCATGGAGACCATCCAACAGATCCTTGAGCGTGGCATTCGAGAATGTGCGGTTATCATCTGAGCTAAGGGTCGACTTGAATCGATCTAAGGTCTTTCTAACAGTATTGCATGCGGTAGACATGACGGCATTTAGACCCGGTGCTCACTTGCAGACAAGGCTCTTGAACATGAAGACGAGGCTACTTGTGCACGATTCCCCGGGTAGCAAGGAAGTAGGAGAAAGAAAGATATCCATCTTGTTAGCCATGGTTGTCAAGTTTGCAAAAGCCTCGCAAGATCTCAATCTGGAGGTAGCGCAGTTTACCTCCGTTAGGTGCGGGCTTTGTGAAGTCTGCATCTTTTCACCGAGAGCCCGCTGCACTGGAAAGTCTGTGGCGAAGGATCGCAGCCGAGAGACAAGGTGATTTTCGTAGTTCAATGCAGACACCCGCGAGGCCATGCTGGCTGTTGCACGACGTCGGTAGAGCAGCCCGCCGGACTCTTGATCCGTTTTCCATTGAGAGATTTGCTTGAGGATCCCAAGAAAGAAGGCATCCGAAATGCTGCTGTTACGGTGTCAAACTCTCGGTGCAACCTTTCCTACAGTGAAAGAGTGAGAGACGTGCTTCGCGGGGGTTTGATGGAGTTTGAAGTTGGAGCATCTGTCACGTGATACACGTCGGCCCGATGCTTGGAGTCACGTGAGGTGCTTTCATCCAACCTTGGAACCTGGAAGCCTCCCGTCGCCCTGCAAACTGCATTACAAAGTCGAGTGATTATCAGGGACTGAAGCGTGAGTCAGCAAAACAATGGATCTCACGAAGGCAGCATACATGCGGTACCCGATCATCGGTCAGACGCACCCTCTTTTGCCTCCGCCGCAAATGAATTGGTTGGCCTGTTCATGGTCTGCAGATAGCCCTGCTCACAGCCCAACAGAAAGCCTGCCATACCATGTTTGCGAACCAGGCAATGCTCCTCGACATTTTTACACTCCCTGGAAGAATTCGCCATGACATTGTTTCCGCAATGCAACGTTTAACCGATGTCTGGTTGTCCCTCACATAGAAATCTCGAATTGCAGCTTCTGTCAAGATGGATCCTACAGACACCACTCACACTACGCGTGCAGTGGCTGGAGATTCAATTCCGGCACCAGCTCAGCCGATGGAGGAGCAATGGTGCTTTGGCATGGTATGAGACCTCTACAGCCAAAACGATTATCCTCCTAGGTATATCATACTCTTTGCAACGCTAACATGGCAATTCAGATCGTTGGCCTCCAGACAACTACCCCGCTGGCCAACAATCATCCACAAACGCCAGTCCCTCTCGAAGTCACACGATCCTCATGTTCAATCCTCAATGCAAACACCGGAGAACGGCTGAGCGACCTCCATTGCGACGCGAGGAAAATATTGGATGTGCTGCAGCAGGAACTTATATTGCAATTATTTGCCGATGACTCTATACGACCTCAAACTTCTACTGTCAACAGCAGGGTCGAGAAATCATCTGTGAAGGCCAAACAGAAGAGCAAAAGGCCAATCTTGGAGGTATACGTTGTTCTTTATGGGCCCCCTACACTTTTCGATCATGTAGGAATATTCACAGCCAGATGCAACTTGTTCCTGCAGCATCCCAGATACTGCGACCGGAACGTTCCCTATAAGAACCCACAGTGTCTGAGACCAAGAACAAACCTGATAACATATACCTGTGATCTCGCCCAAACACTGGTCACCGTGGTCCCCTACGAGGGCAGTCTTGCAAACCCTATCGAGCTTTTCACGGCGGGAGAGGAACAAGCAGGGCTGGAAGAGGCAGATACACCCCTAGACCTCAGCAGTAATCTGTACAGGCATCAGAAGCAGGCATTGACCTTCTTGTTACAACGAGAAGAGGGATGGGCTTTGGATGGACGTCGTAAAGACATTTGGACGTCTGAGCAGGTAGCAGGTCGTTTGACATATATTAACACAGTCACAAGTCAGCGGCAAACCAAACCACCACCACCTTTTCGAGGTGGTCTGCTTATAGACGCACCCGGTCTTGGTAAATCTCTAAGTGTGATTGCGCTCATCGCTGCAGGCCGTGCCAAAAACCCTGGTCTTACGACTCTCCTTGTTGTACCTAAAACCTGTAAGCGAACCTTCTACCTCTTTGCATCTGTAATATCCTGATTTTGGCAGTAATCCAAACATGGAAGGACGAATTAGCCAAGTGGGTCAAGTCAGCTGCACACGTATCACCTTACATTGACAGCTTCTAGACACCTTCATACAAAATCGACCTTCAAATACTGCGTATACTATGGCAAGGACCGGAAGAATTACCTGGAAAAGCAGAAGGAGTTCACCTTGATCATCACGACCTACTCGATTGTTCGCATTGACTGGAAGGAAAGTCTTGGCCAATTGAAAAGCAGTCCCACGCTTCACAGTACGGTATGGGCAAGAGTTGTATTAGACGAGGGTGGGTAGTATCAGCTGTGCCACATGGCGGGTCACTGACATTGGCAGCACATGTTATTCGAGAGCCATCTAAAACGTTTGCAAAATCAATTTGTGCTCTTCGGGCCGACCGCAAATGGGCCGTGACAGGCACCCCTATCCAGAACCGCCTGTTGGACTTATTTAGCTTGTTCAAGTTCCTCGGAGCATCTCCCTTTGATAATCTGAACGTCTTTAATTCTGAGGTTACTGAGAAATGGAAAGCCAGATCTGATCAGACTTCGGTGGCAAAACTCAAAACTCTTGTCAACTGCCTTTCTCTAAGAAGACCAAAAGAGACAATCGACTTGCCAGTCAGACTCGACGAGATCAGACATACAGAGTTTAGCGCTTTTGAACGGGACCAATACCAGAAGCTGAGAGATGGAGCACGACACCAACTTGATTCTGCACAAGGCAGTAGGGTTGGAACAACGTTTATGAATGCACTCAAATGGGTCAATCAACTTCGACTGCTCTGCAATCATGGCACAGTTGGCCAGGTCTCGATGACCGCACAGCGACAGCTGCCATCCCACCAAGATTGGAATGACGCCTCGGCTCAGGCTTTTTTTGATGAGCTTGACCAGGGTGGTCTTGCTGAGTGCTCGAACACCAGCTGCAAGCAAGATCTATCGTCTGTCTTGACGGATGAGGAACATTGCGATGAGCCATTCATTAGCGAGACTCTGGATCTGTTTTGCTCGTCATGTGTAGCCCTCGAAGGCGAGGCTGCATCACGACTTCGGAAGGTGTGCAACCATCACCCACGACGACCAACAAAGCCTGCTCCTGCACCTATGTCTCATCGCCCGGTGATGGGGGGTTAAAACCCATAGCCGAGGGACAGTCTCTGATGGCCAGTAATGTCATTCCAAGCAAGATCAAGCGAGTCGTCCAGGACCTCGAGGAAACTCCAGACAATATCAAGAGGTCAGTGACTAAGCCTAAGCTCGATGAACTTCACATCTAACATCGTATATAGTGTAGTTTTTTCCTTCTGGACCAAGACGTTCGATATACTTCAGCCCCACTTGTGGGCAAAGTCAATTAGATGTGTCCGTCTAGACGGGAGCTTATCAGCCGCTGGTCGGGCAAACGTTCTCCGAGTCTTTCGGGACGACTCGGACATCAAGGTGCTACTTGCGACCATTTCATGCGGCGGTATTGGCCTAGACCTTACTACTGCCTCCCGAGCCTATATCATGGAGCCGCAGTGGAACCCAATGAGCGAGTCTCAGGCTTTGGACCGCATTCACAGGTTGGGTCAGTCAAAGCAAGTCATGACTATACGATACATCATGAGGAACTCCTTCGAGGAACATATCATAAAGCTCCAGAGACGCAAGCAAGAACTTGCGGAGCTGACATTGGATCATGGAAGGATAAGCAAAGATGATCTTACCTACGGGAAGCTACAGTACCTGAAAGAGATTCTAGGATAGGCGGTCATTCCCAGCTAATGCTACATGGTCGGAGATGTCCATAATCGGAGAATTCACCTGCGATCTGGTCTCTGCAAGAGGCTCTCGAGTCAACAAGGATATGCATGAATTGGCTATCTTGTTATCGTATCTATCGTACCCAGAAAATTTTAATTCATCCCAATGATGGTGCATATATCGCTATGTAGGGGCTTACGGGACGGCATTCACTGGTCAGTTTCAGAAAGTCCGAATCTATTATTCTAAACCTTAATATCAAGTGTGCTTCGCTGAACTCTACTACACTGCGACAGCGCTCCTGGGCCATCGGTCAGAGGCCGCAACAGAAAGACACACAGATTCTTGCTTTCAGATTTGCCCACGGACTCTGGTTATTGCTGAAGCCAATCCAACGCAAATCCTCGCACATCCTCGAAAATATCGATTTCTTAGAAGTTCAAGGCGTAGTGGCTGGTGATCTGCGAGCCACAATTCCTCCTCACTATTGTTTTTGAGATCATCCCCCGACCGGTAAAGCTAGAAGGGTGAAGTGATAATGTTGTTTCACGAACACTCTAGTCTTTGGTAGGTATGTGGATGAGTTCCAGTCGTGAAACAATGGTCCATGTCTCCAGTGGGAGTACTACACGCCTACCTTTGGTGTAGCATCTAATTTAATTCAATTACTACATCCACTGCTTCTTGGGGCCATTAGACCCTGAAAACGGCGCTGAGCACGTGTAGGACCTTAGTGTGGAGGCCACCACACGGAGAGTGGGAACGATAGCACAAGCCCTCGGATGAGCAGTATTGAATGTTTTCTTCGAATTTTAGCTTACCTCCTTGGGTAAAGCTGTCATCAAGAGAAGCAGGGAGAAGGCGTGCGGGCAGCCCAGCCAAGTGCAGGGCCAAAATGCCTCATTGGCTTGGTTAGCCAATGCTGTGTCTTCACCTCGAAGGTCTGATTGGCTGCATTTCATGTGCTTCTCCAGCTGCTTTGCAACAAGAAGCACGCTAGTTCGCCAGCACGGCATCAATGGCAAACAATTCTAATTTCCACTGCTACTTGTAACGAGAAGCCACGCTAGTCCGCCATTCCCCCGATGCCTGGTGTCGGGATATCCAGGATCTTGGTCGCATCCTGGACCTACGCTTTTCGTGTGCTAAGCCACTTACAGGTCAGTTTTACGGCTGTCAACATCATGATATGTCGGTGTCCGAGCGCAGACATAGGTAGAAAAGGAACAGATTATAAGGGACTCTTCGAGTGCAGGGAAGGCACCCTTTATCATAGACGCACAAACCCGCTCAGCTGTCTGCTACCAAGAAAGATTGTCCAGCACGGGTACAAAGAAGCTCAGGAGCTCAGCATGTCCAGGGTTTCAGTTTCGCTGCGACTCTTAACGCAGGATGCAATTCCCGTGCCGTCTTTTCTCCGACGCATGTAGGCGCTGTCTCGTCATCTGATTGGTGGTAGGCTCTGGATGCTCAAAGCCTTGGGTTTATAGCTTGACACTAGTTCGCCGAAGACGTACAGTCTACTCTGCAGGTCGGGTCTTCCAGATACTGACATGGCGGGGCTGTACTACATTCCAAACATTATGACCGACGTCACATAGTAACAACCACCATCACCGCAACAATTCATCTGCTGTAGCTGGCCTGTGGTATCATAGTATTATTCATCATGAGACCGCCCATTCTCAAACTGTGATTTTAGCAACAAATTGGGGGAGACTGCAGATTAGAAGACCAGCATCCTAAGCACGGGTATCCAAGCAAAATAAGATGGTATTGATGTCGACGGCTCCCCGGAATGGCCTGATCAATATGAGACGTCGGCTGGCTAATCTTCGTGCTGGTTGGAAGATGGGAAGAGCAAAGCTCCCGTCATTTGACAGCGTCATGTCCTGGAACTGGTCGTTTTGCATTATAAGCCACGATGAAGCTGAGTTCATCGGTCTCCTTCACACTTGAGCGTAATGATGGTAAACCACTTCTTTCTCGCACGACTCTTTGTTTGTTTCTCTTTGAATAAAGTGTAGAAACCCCATGGTGCCTTCAAAAATCCACTTTATTCATCGTTCACACTCTTGAAATATGGAATGGAAGCAAGAGAAGGGGAAAACCAGTAGCGGTAAAAGTAACCCTGGAATACTTCGCACCTGCGATTCGTTCTCGTACATTATGAAGTTTGGGCTTAGTTGACAGAACCATAGCAGTCAAAGAACAAATTACGCACATATCACAAAGGAAGACTTCAATAACCTTGGTGATCAAATTGTGGTGTTTTTTGAACTGATTGTTATAGGTGTTTGCTTTACCGGTTGTTATAGAGACCCAAAGACATCGGCAGAAGCAAACCGCTGACTGAAAGCTATTTAGAAGCCTCTATACTCCCTGAAAGTTCGGAGATAGAGAAGGGCTAGATTCCCACTTATATACTGTGTATCGTTACTACAATTGTCCTGTATATACATATAGTACTGTCATGCGAAGAAACGAGAAGCGTAGTAGAAATAAAAATCTTTGAAAGAAGAGAATGAGCCTGGCCGAAGTCCTGAGCATGTCGCTGCGAGCCGGGATTCCTAATATCGTAAGATATGACTCACCTTTGAAGTCGTTTTTGGAAGCTAACGACACTCCAGAGCTCATCGGCAACGGACACAATGTCATCAATATAGTCAAGCAACACTATAGTGAAGAGAAGATGATTACCTCCAACCCCCTTCCCGAAGGATTTTAACACACACAGTCCGAACGTTTTGGCAAAACGAAGACGCTATCACAATCCCTATTCCCGTGGAAGGGTGATGAGTGATGAACCTAGCGCGACTAAGTCCACCTCCACACGCAGGTGCGGCGACACTCATCTTCATCGTCATTCTCTATTGTCTGTGTCCTGTCCCAGAGGTGTCATTGTCATTGTCCTTATCCGATCGGAGATCTAGCGCGCCTAGTCCACCTCCACACGCAGGCGCGAGGATACTCATTTTCATCATCATCTTCCATTGTCTGTGTCTTGTCCTGGGGGTGTGTCATTGTTTTTACCCAATCGGAAGCATGTATTTGGATGGACAAAGCCAGAAAGAGGTCAAGCAACACTCATCACCCTCAGTCTGGACAAAGGCCTTGTGTTGGAGATCGCATTGTGTCCACAATGGGGGTGGGCGTCACGCTTGACAGACGTGTGTCACGAAGACGTGCAGCTAGTGCGAGTGCGAGTAAGACTTAATCAGTGGGGTGGATAAATAGCGCCTGCTGGGCTTTGGAGACTTCTTCTGCAAAATACTCGGATATCAGGATTTGACTCTCAAAATCTTCAAACCTTCAAGTACTCCAAAACAGACTCCTAAGATCAACTTTTAACCAACCATCAAATCCTTTAGCAACATATGTTCCATCGATCAAGCAAGACTTCGCCAAGGACTATCAAGGTCAAGAATCTTGATACCATCCATCTTCGAGAACCTATCTACCTTCCCCAGAACATCAAGCTCGTCCGTTCTAAAGAACAAGTAGCAAGGAACTCGTGCTACAACGTAATGGAAGGCTCAAAGTTCACCCCAGTCAATACCCCTAAGACCCAGGAAGGACCAACGCCGCCCACTCCCACGGAGCAAACCAAGCCCACCATTGTAGCCAAATCAAAGAAGGCTGCACCTAAGGCTTCAAACCCTGAAGAGTCTTCCACGCCGAACGTTGCCATGAAGCCTAAGAAGGTAGCCAAAGCACCCACTCCTCGGGAGGCAGCTATGTCCAGCACTCCTATCCGACCTGACGCAACACCCAAGTCCTCCAGCCCTGAAGACTCGGAAGCCTCCATCGGTCCCGTTCAACCTGAGGCGGGACCCAATGCCACGGACCCTCAAGATGACGAGAGCTACATTGGCAGCATCAAGTTCTCAGACCTTACGAACCGCAACATGACGAGCGTGGAGAGCCTACACGAAGCTCTGGACGACCGTAACCTGGACAAGCGTGGAAACCGCCAGATCAAAACGGCGAGGCTGCTCCTGTACCACATTGGGTTTGACCTGGATGGCACCAACACCACTCTCCAGAATCGAGCCTATGAGCTCGTGAATACTAAGATGCCAGCGCTCAAGGTGCTGCTTACCCGATTAAATGCTGCGCTCAATCCGAATGAGTCGGCAAAGGGCACCAATAAGCCGAAAATGGTGGCACGTGTCTTGGAGGCTGAAATGGCATTCAAGGCTTCTAGTGGTGACTCTGGGGAGGTTTCTTCGTCCTCGAGTCCTGCGGAGCACGGAGCACAGTCGACAAGTCCTGCTTCTGGGGCTGGCCAGAACCGTCGTGGGAGCTCTTCGCCTACTCCTGCCCCCTCGAACGAAGACTTGGTGGCAGCCATCAAGGCCGGGGATAGTAAGAAGCGTCGGAGGACCGAGGATAGCAACGACGCAGATGATGAACACGAGAAGCCTATATCGATGAAGCGGCAGAAGACCAAGGATGCTGGCCCCGAAACTGTGGGTCAGCTCTCGGGTCCTCCGGTTCAAGAGGCAGCCGACCTTGAGAACCGTGGTAGTCCTGATCAAGACATGGACGATGGCCATGATCTGGACGGCCCTACACTAGGCGCACCCGATGTTGATGGTCTGATTGGTACGCCGAAGTCAGATGTACGCCAACCACAAGCATCCCTGAAGAGCAAGAGCCTCCAGAGCGCTGCTAACGTGGATCCCAAGATGGTTGATCCGGAAGCAGAGTCTGAGCCGGAGGGTACAGATATCGATACCTCAAATGCCCCTGGCAATGGTAAGAATCGCAAGAGCGCTGTAACCAGTGATGCTTCTGTTGCTGATACGGATTTAGAAACCCCGCAGCAAGCAACTGTTGTCCGGCCAAAGGCGTCGTTGAAGGGCAAGAAACCTCAGAAGTCTGCACACGCCATTCCAGTTGGCGGCACAGCAGAGGCAGAATCGAAGAAGCGGAAGCGCGAGGAGCCTACCGTCTGGAATGATGACGATGTGAACGCGCAGAATGTTCCTGAGAAGCCGCACAAGCGGACAAAAGTCACCGATGACGAGGCGGAGCATACTGACGACGATGTCGGAGCTGATGTGTCGAAAGTGCTGGAAGAGCCCCAGCAACTGGAAGAACCGACCAAGCCAGAAGATCCCAAGCAGTCGGTGAAGCGGACGCCAACAAAGGACTCCTTCATTTACAACGGTATCCTGGATACTAAAATACTCTTCGAGGACACCGTCGTGCCGCCGGAGGTCCTCAACGCCACCTGCCGAATCATGACCGGGTGTGGCATCATGGATGATGTAAACATGGTCCACCAATACCGTCTCGGGCTCCGAAAATACCAAAAGAGCCATGAACACGACCATGACCCTCAAAAGAAGGGCTGGAGGAAGTGGTGGGCAGTGCAAACCTTCTGGGAGAGCAGGGTGTCCGATATTGAGGTGTCAGCAACCTCTGACGGGCAGTCCGATGCCGATAGCCCGCGATTTGATGTTGGGAACGGGAACTCAAAGGTACATGGTGAGCACACCGTCAACCTTTAGAAACACTCTAATGTTTACAAGATGCAACCTAAGTTCGACAATGTCGACGATGAGATACTGTACGACTGTACAGAGGGCGCAACGACGGGAGACGACTTAGCAGCATACAATCAACGCATCAAGGAGAGGGATGATCTTGCCAGAAACGCCCAGAAGAAGCTACGAAAGGAAGAGAGCGAGTTGCTGGATGACGTTCCTCGCCTTGAGTCCTTAAGCTTAGACGCATACTACACCCAACTATGGAAGCCTCAAACGGATGAGGAGATGAGCAAGGAGGAGAAGCTCAGATTGAGAGAAGAGGAGAAGGCCATTATGGAACTCCTTGGCATAAAGGTTGCCTCGGAGGCGTTCCGAGAGATTAGAAGGTCGCACGATGGGAGGTGGTAGATGTCGTTTTGTTGACTGTCTAATATTCTACTCAATGGTAATCGTTCTTTCTTTCTTTCTTTTTTTCCACATGTGACTTCTCGCGTGGATCCGAATAACGTGCTTGAGTGATTGGTTGATTGTTCAAATGGCCTGGGGGTTTTGCTTAAGCCTTGCGGGAAAATATTGATGGAGAAACAGTGTAGATAACATTCATTCAGAAGACTCCCCATCAGCACCGTAGGTATTTTCATCTATCCCGCATCGAACATCTTGCAGAGAATCATGGTCCATTCTTACTGACGAAATAGGAAATACGTCTATCATCTTGCTCAAAGAAAGGAATTATACTGTCAAAAGCTCGACTCCCGAAGAACAAAGAGATGGGTAAAAGAAGGAAGGAACATGTAGAACTAGATGACCAATCAGAGATCGCCAAGAGCTTAGTAACTAGTGCGCATTCCAATGACATTAGATGCTAGAAATCATGTAAAATAGCACTTCATAAAACAACATGCAATCAATGATTTATCTATTCAGAAATTTTACAATTATGAATTCGAATCACGTTTAATTATTGCATTCAATACGTGATTTATTTGATTATCAATATTTTCAACATTCGATTGTTTCGACAAATTAACACGAAAAATCAAAACATCGCGAAAACATTTTTTTGTTTACATTTTTTTACAATCAACAACAATCAATTTTTTTTTTTTTTATTCGTTCGTTCAGCACGATGACGAATACGAAACGAAAATTCAAATTGAATTTTTTCAAAAATTGAAACGCGTGATTTTCGATCGTACGAATCAAAATCACAAAATATTCGATTTGAAATTTTATCGATTTATTCAAAAATATTCGATCAACGAACAAATTTGAATTCGTAAAATTCAATTTTGATGCACAACAAAATGTGAATTTCAACGAAAAACATGTTCGATACAAAATCGCGTCGTCGAAATACAAAAAAAAATTTCAAAATTGAAAAAAACAAAAAAATTTCATGACAAAAATAATCGATCACATTTACGATACAATAACGATTACAAATTTCAATTTCATTCAAATCGTTGAAATTCATTCATAAATCGTTTTTCGTGTTTTCAAAATACGTTTTGCATTCATCGATTCGATCAAAAATTTGAAATTGAAACAAAAATACAATCGTTTGATCAAAAATTCATTCAATCGTCAAAACATCGATGTCTGAATAAACGATTATTTGAAAATGTTGATTTTCGTTAAACAAACGAAAATTGTTGAAATTATCGATAACAAACGAACGTATCGTGATTTTTTACACGCAATCGACAAAATCGCATTTATTTTCGTTGAAATACAATTATTTCAATTAAACATCGTAACGAATTACGAAACAACGTTTTTTATTTTTATCGAGATTTTTCGTCATCACATGCGCATGAAAGAAAATTCGAAAAAAAAAACGATATTCAATTCGATATTCGCAATTGACGAATGCGAACACACAAATCATCGAAATTTTTTTGACATTTCGTCATTTCGAAATCAAAATCAATTTCGAAATTTTTGTTATTGCGAAAAAAAACATTTTTACGACGATTGTTTTTATATTAACGAAAACATACGTTTAAATGATTTCAAATTAAAATCAAAAATCGTGACTAAAATAAAAAAAACGAAAAAAAATTCAAAAAAAAAACAAATAAAACAGAACATCAAACGAATTGACGAAAAACGTCAGAAAAAAAACGATAATAACAAAAACAAAAAAATCGAAATAAAATTTTTTGTCGTTATTCACGTCAATGTCATAAAGTCGTTTACAAACGATTCGTTTTCGTCAAATTATTTTTTTCGTTCGTCGTGAATTATAAATTACGATTTCGACATTCACGTGATTAACAACACGATAAAACAACGTTTTCAAAAAAAAACGAAATTGCACAAACGAATCGAAAATTATGTTCGACATGAAATCATTTTTTATTTTGACATATGATCGAATGCGTATTAACATCGATACGTTCACAAAAAAAAATCAATAAAATTTTTAAACGTCAATTACGTATCAAATTTCATGATCAATATCGTCGCAAAAAGCATTTTCGCAAACAAAAAATTGCATTTTGATACAATTTATAAACATTTGCACAAAAACGATACATCGATCGTTTTCGTGTCACGAATGAAAACACATTACGTTTTCGAAAATAATAAATTTGAAAAAATGAACATTTTCGCAATCATCGTGCGACAAAAATTTATTTTAAAATGATATCAATTTTTCGTTCATGCGAATAATGACGTCATACAACATTTACAAAAACTAATTGAAAAAATGAAATTCATCAACAAAAATAAAATGTCATTAATTAACAAATGCGAAAAATGTGCATTTTTCAAAACACATCGAATTGTATTCAAATTTTCTGTAAAATCAAAAATTTCGAACAAATCGTTTTATCGTATTACATACGATCTCATCGATATGACAACGATTTTGAACAAACACAAATAAATATCGCACGTAACATGTTTCGAAATCGATTTTCACATGATATACACGCACGAAAATAAAAAACAAATTACGAAAATATTTATTCGAATTATTCACATCATCGAAATCAAATACAACGATAAAATAATATTTGTACGTTTTGACGACAAACGTGCGTTAAACATTCAATAAAATAATTATTGCACATTCAAAAACATTACATTTGAATTTTCGATCGTTGATATTTCAACACAAAACGAACACAACGAACGATTAAATGACATATTGTTGATCAAATCACGAACAATGAAATTCGAAATAAATTTATTTGTTTATTTATGATCGTGAATCAATGAAATCGCTGATTACATAATAAATCGTACATTTTTCAAAAAACATGAATGAAAAACATCGTTCGAAAAGATTATCGACAAAAAATCGAATTTTGTTCACATCGTTCAATATGAAACAAAAACATACTTTCTGAATAAAAATATTTCGAAAAAGAAAAAGATGAAAATCAAAACACACATCGATTTTCTCGTAAAATATGACAGCATCAACATTTTTTTAATTTGAATTTTTAATTAACGAAAAGTTATACGTACACGTGATGTCACATTCAACGAAAATTCACGTTATCGTTTTAACGAATTAAATTTAATTCAATTCGTTAACGAATTTTTTTTGATTAACGATACGTTTGACATATCGCAAAGCGATTTCACGAAAATAATGAACATCGAATCAGACAACGACGAAAATGTATGAAAATTAACATTTACAAATTTTATTATCGATCGCGATGCAAAGAAATTTCACAAACAAACGATTGAAAACGATTTTGAATCAGAATATTTATTTTCAATTGTTTCATTTTCGTCAAAAAATGAAAACACGTCAAATACGTTTGATTTTTCGTATTTTTCGTCATTTGTCGTTACAGAAAATTTCTCGTCATTTGTCGTTGCAAAAACAATAAAAAAATTATTCTCGTTTGCATCGTCGTTGAAAGAAAAAAATCCGAAACATTGAACGAAAACAACGATTGACGAAATCAATATTCAATTTGAAAAATTCATTCGCATTCGCAAATCAAATTCGTTTCGAAATTTTAATTATTACATCGTTTTAAAAAATGCATTCGCAAAAAAAATGCGTTCATTTTATGAAACATTTATTATTTCATTCACGAAAAAAAAAATCGCATCGTGACAATTTTTTCGTCGAATCACGTTTTTATTATCAAATGTTTAAACATTTTGAAATCGTCGACTTTTTACGAATTATTGACGTGAAAATCAAAACATTACAATTAAAACAAATTTGAAAAAAAATTTCATGAAATCATGTCAAACAAACAAAAAAAATTTCTATATTTATCACATGAATATTCAAATACAAATTCGACAACGAAAAATATTTGATAAAGCACAAAATTCGATTGTGTGTTCGAAAAAATTTTCAATAAATCGAACAAAATGTTTACGCAATTATATTAATTATTAAAATTTTTCGAACATTAATAATCATAATTACAATTTTCGATTTGAATATTCGTCAATATAACGCAATCAACGCATTCGCAAATAACGATATCGACGAATTCATTTATTGCAAATCGTTTGACGATTGAAAAAAAACAAACAATGTATTATTTTTTTTATTGAAAACATTCTATGAATTGAAACAATTTTTAACGTTATGATATCGTCATTTATCGATCATTTTCAACAATTTAAATTTAAAACAAATATCAAACATCGAGTGTTTATTCATGTGTGATTATATGATTTTATTTTTTTTCGTGAACGATATAACAATCATGTATTATTTTCAATATTTCAAGCAAATCGACGTTTTCGAAAAAAAACTTTTCGAAATTTACGAAATGAAAAAGATGAACGAAATCGAATGATTTTTCAATATTCGTATTACACGCGATAAAAAGCAACAAACAACGTTATTTTGTCAAAACAATTATATCGACAAATTTATTAATAAATTCAATATCAATATGAACAAAAAAAAATCAAAATTATTTATAATCAATTATATTTCGATGATAAAAAATGAAAATAATATTATTTCACAGAAAATTCACAAATATCAACAGAAAATCGATTCAATCAATTTCGTTGCAACAACAATTCGATCAAATGTAATCGTTGCAATTTCGTTATTATTTGAATATTTTACGAATTCATTTAAACATCATGCGAAACAAACGATTCGAACGTTAAAATATCTGACACACATCAAATATTACGTCATTGTTTACAAAAATCAAACAAATTATACAATCATTATTTTTTTAAATTCGTCAAATGCGTCATTCGCAAACGATTTAAACATTCGTCAAAATTCAAATGAATATTGTTTCATGTTTTTCGACGATTTTATCGATTGAAAAATCACAAAACAAAAAACAATTATCATCAATTTCATCGAAATCGAATTGTTGATTATGTCAATGACGATCAACATCAAAATATGATGAAATCGTTTTTTTAAATCAATACAAATGAACATGAAAAAATTCATTCACATTCAATGCGATAATCGTCAAATTATACGAACGTTTATCATGTTAACGATCAAATTAATCATTAAATTACGTCATGTCGATATACATCGTCATTGATTTCGTCAAAAAATGCAAAAAAACACGATCAACATTCAATGAATTTTTACAACGAACATTTTGATCGACGATTTCATCAAAACTTTATCATTTCAAAAGCAAAAACATTCGTGAAATTGATTGATTTAAAATTTATTTCGATATCAAAATCGAAAAAAAACGACGAATTCGATCAATCAAAAATCGAATAAATCGCATCATGAATCGCATCGAAAAATGAATAAAACATCAAAAATAAAACGAAATATCAAATATTTTTTTTTAAAAAATGTGTAAAACTAAATGATCAATCAAAAATCGTCAAAAACTTAATAATTAATGCGCATTTCAATGACATTAAATGTTAAAAATCATGTAAAATAACATTTCATAGAACAACATGCAATCAATGATTTATCTATTCAGAAATTTTACAGAACATCGATATTTGTTTCAAAAAAAAAAAAATCTAGAATTCAATTCAATGTTTTTCGACATCGAGTTTTCATTTACGTTGAATTTGTGTTACAGTTTCACATATCAATAATGATCTGACGCTCGTGCTATACTGTCTCTTATTCGCTATCCTTTCTCTTCTTTTTTTACTCGTAGGATCTCTCGGCCCGAGAAATAGGAGCTATGTCATTTTTGACTAGCGTGTTTATTCATCTGCTCATCAAGACTCGCTAGAGAAGCAACATCCTACGCGTTATAACTCTCAACCATACGACTCCAGGACATCCTGCAGGACGGAATCATGGTATGGTATGAGCTGTCAGTACCTAGCGGCCTTGCGGATTCCCTTTCACGAGGATGGAGGGTGGGGAGCATAGGTTGGACGGTTCGCGGTCACCCACCATTTTATCATCGACCCCGCCATTGAACATGCATGAAGGATGCAGCATTTGCCGTGCAGCATATTTTGACTCAGCGAGATGCGTTGTTATCATTACTAATCCGTTTAGACAAAAGCGACCATCCTGGTGTCTGCATCACCACAAGTCCGACCAGAGCGACCTCAACACCTCAAGGGAGCTGTGAGAAAGAGACTCCCAGCAGAGATTGATAGTTGGATTTTTGAGTCTCCTCGATCTATTGGAAACCTGAATAAAGTCGTTATGACTTCTGCAGGCTCACTCGGAGTTTTTCTTGCCAAGGCGTTCCCGGCCTCAAGTACTTCAGGTGTAGTTCTGGGAGGCTGCATCTTGCTGGGTCTTGGGACCTTGATAATATACCGCCTTTACCTTTCTCCTATTGCCGGTTTCCCAGGACCAAAGCTAGCTGCACTTACCTTTCTCTACGAATTCTATTACGATGTCTGGCAAGAGGGCCAATACACATGGAAGATTCAAGACTTGCATGACAAGTATGGTATGCAACGCTACGACCATCTGATTCTATATCCTTCTGAACGGTACAAATTAGGTCCTTTCGTTCGCATCAACCCCCATGAAGTGCATTGCAACGACCCAGAGTTCTTCGACGTTTTGTACGTCAACTCGGCAAAGAGGCGGACAAACAAGTCTATGTGGCTCGTGAGACAATCGTATGAACACCCACCCTTCATGAAAGCCATCATTTCACGTTCTTGCTTACTTGTTTGATTTTTAAGCTGGACTCGAAACTCTACATTCAAGACCATCGAACACGACCTGCACAAGGAGCGACGAAACCAACTAGGCTTGTTCTTTTCGAAGGCTTCCATTCGGAATCTGGAGCCGCTCATAGTACGCAAGGTGAATCGGCTTTGTGCTCGACTCGAAGCATCCTGCAGCACCTATGAAGTAGTATCGCTTACGCACGCCTTCGTGGCGCTCACAGTTGACATTATCTCTCGCGTATGCTTTGGCTTTTCGTACGATTGCTTGGAGCTCAAAGTATTTGCACGAGCGTGGCATGAGACCATGGTATCTGCAAGCCGCACCGTTCATCTTGTTCGACAATTTCCGTGGATTGTTCAGATCGCTGGCCGTCTACCCAAGTTGACTTCACAAGCGACCACAGATGGTTTACTGGAAGCGAGGCAACGCCAACTGGAATTTGTCCAGCAGGTTCAAGCCGTAGTAGACCGACATGCGCGAGGCGAGAAACCACCCAGTGGCGCCCCCACGATTTTTGACGCCATGCTTGATGCTGACGTGCCACTGCACGAGAAGACTATTCCACGTCTGAGCGAAGAGGCGCAGACTTTGATGGGCGCCGGCTCTCTAACCACGGCCAATGCCCTTGATAATACAACTTATTATCTCCTTACCAATGCGACTTGTCTAGCTCGGCTCCGCCAAGAGCTCCTTGGGGTAATTCCAGACCCTGCTATCCTACCTCCGGTTACAGAGCTTGAGAAGCTCCCTTACTTGACGGCTGTGATACACGAGGGACTTCGCTTGAGTAAAAGCGTACCCCATCCACTTGCCCGTGTCTCTCCAGACGTGTCTTTCCGGTACGGTGATTTGATAATTCCCCGAGGTGTCGCCGTCAGTATGACTCCAATGGACATTCTCGAGAATCCCGAGATTTTCCCTGATCCTCACAGCTTTATACCCGAACGCTGGCTTCCTCTGGATGCGCCTGAAGTTCGTCACCGCCGGAAGTCCTTAGTCGTCTTTGGTGGTGGCAGTCGCATCTGTCTAGGTCTCAACCTAGCGTGGGCCGAGCTGTATCTGACTGTTGCAGCTGTAGTGCGGCGTTTTGGTGACCGCATGAGACTACAGGGCGTTGTGTTCGAGCGAGACGTGAAGATTACAGTTGATGGATTTAATGCCCTGCCGAGTCGGGAGTCGAAAGGCTTGCGGGTTATTGTTGATGCTAAAGATAAGGAGTAACGCACAGAGGTGGAGTGCACATGGGTGGACACGCTGCCTCCGCGACACATGAGAGCCCAGTTAGGGGACTTTTGAGACAAAAGCTTTCCGAGAAAGTTTAACTTGCTAGTAATGTAGGTACAGCCATATTACACACAGTACTCTATCTTTAGCTTGGAATACCACTACCTAGTACGCAGAAGCACGCAATTGCCCTGGGAATTATAGTGCGTACCGAAATGATAGGTTTTGCCTATCGGTCATGTCTAACATGCCCTTATCCACTTTCTGGCGAATGA
This sequence comes from Physcia stellaris, assembly GCA_018902385.1. NCBI lineage: Eukaryota > Fungi > Ascomycota > Lecanoromycetes > Caliciales > Physciaceae > Physcia > Physcia stellaris. The sequence goes on along the minus strand of JABSSW010000031.1, from coordinate 319,515 downwards.
CTTGGCCTCCATCGCTAACCTTTTCAACGTAGCCATAGTCTTCTTGGGCATGGAATACCTGCAGAGCATCTCGACGCTTGTTCTCTTTGCTCAAGACATAGCGAATTGCAAGAAGAAAGATAAAATCGCAGGTATAGGAGGCCTTGGAGAAATTAGTGATACTTTCTCCGCAGATGATTAGAAAGACTGACCAGATGGATGGCATACGGGACGTAATTCCTCGGCTTGTATGCAGCTCTCCAGAACTGTGTGCACAGTACTTGGCCGAGGGAATAACCAACCAGGAAGATGGCATTAACAGCAAGTTTCTAATTCTCATGTGTTAGAACATTCCAGTCTTACAGCTTCGGGTCTCTTGCCTTTGTGTGGCCAGATGTAGTGACCGCAACCCAAGAAATAACCATAACCCACGATGGTGCACCCCCAAAGTTGAGCATATAGAATGCACAAAGAAGCCCAACTCGGTTGCTGAACGGGAGAGTCATCAACAATACGACAGCGAGGACAGATGGCACGAAAAATCCCACCGCAATCCAGCATCTTGAGTTCTACCGAAACGTCCTGTCAGATATAGATTGATGAAAAGACCTGTTGGACTTACGGGGAAACGATGAAGCATGAGGGTGGCGAGCGTTATTGAAATGATCTGAGCAGCCCCGGCAGGAATATTCAAGGCTGTCGTCTGAAGCGTCGTGAAACCAAAAGATTTGATGATAAGACCATATTGTACGCCGAAGCCATTCTGCAGATTCCTTCGATTTTTTGTCAGCGCGCTTGACAAGATCAGATTTCCACGCCTTGACTGAACTCACGATATGGCGGCGAAGAAAAAAAATAGCCAAGTCTTGATGTCTTTCACTGCTTCAACTAGCTGACTCCGCTTCCAGACCTTGGTTTCTGTGCCACTCTGATTAGAACGGATTCGTCTGACTGCCTTGACCTTCTCGTTCTCTGTCAAAAATCGTGCTTTAACTGGGCTATCTGGGAACACGAGCAGGAACCAGACTCCGACTATCACAGATAGGACGGTATAAACTATCAGCAAGAGCTGCCACTGAGAAGGCTTCTTGTTCGGATTTGAGTGGGCGACACCAAAAGCCAAGAAGCCTGAGACAATCTGTGCCAGGCCATTGCATTGGATAGTCCAGCCAATGCGTTCGCCAACCTCAGTGCGCGTGTAGAACATCGATGTGATTAGCATCACACCATTTGTGATGCATCCTTCTGAAGCTCCCAGGAGAAAACGCAGAACGACTACAGACAACCTAGGTCAGATCTGTACACTCTACGGATTGAGAAGGCTTACATAAACCACCGAAGTTGTGGCAAACGCAATGAAGACCCATGAATACGGCCCAAGCGAACACATTTGCTGCCAGGTACTTTGCCACCGGGAACCGTTGAAGAGCCCAGGAATGCGGGTATGCAAAGATCATGTAGCCTACCGAAAGATTTGGCGATCAATCCAAAGAATTCTGAGTGTGAATGACAAACCAATATAGAATGCAGATCCAAGGGTGTTGAATTGGTCCGCTGAGAGGTGGTTATCCTTGATGATGCCCAAGACGGAAGAAGCACCTAGAGTTCCTCTTTATCGTACTGTTAGCTACACGGTCCCGCAATGCTCCATGCGCATTATCTACTTGTCGACGAATTGAACTAAGCAGCTACGGGTCAATACCGCCACAATCATGATCGAGACTGCAACCTACGGGTGTACAGAGCAAAGAGCAAAGGCAAAACCACCCAGTCAATCTTATTTCTGACCTTCCGTGCATCCCTTGAGTCCAAAGGGTCATCATCAGTATGGCCTGCTACCAGGTCTACCGCTTCATCAACACCCTACAGAACATTCAGTTTAGCTGACAGTAGGGCGACTCGGGTCCTACAAACTCACCTTTTCATATGACACTACCTCTGCCATCACGTCGTCCTTGACTGGGTCGAATGTCTTCTCCTCGGTCACCACACGGTGATCAAAATCCTCAGACTTCATCTTCCTTCGAAAGGTGGATGCCGCGAGCTCTCTGAATTGCAAAGTAATCCTATGAAGTAACGGGAAAATACCTTTACAATGCAGTACTTATACGACGCCTCTCATGACCAGCACTCCAATCCTTGGAGATTCATATTCCGACAGCGACACTTTTGGACCATAGAGAACCCTGAAAGCACGCTATAGCTTGGCAGTTGATCGGAATGTTTTCGGGCGGGGTCACACTGCAATACACCGTAAGGGCAGATGAATGCACCTATCAGCTACTGTCCCAACCACACATCACGACCCCTTAGTCAGCCCACTGCATTCTTCTACAAGCTTAGTAACTTATCTCCTATCTCTTAACTTCGACGTGGAGGGCAAAAGCGCCTTCGAGCTTGTTTTGCTGAATCGCATTGTAATTGGGCACAGCTAGCGAGGAGTGACAGCCACAAACAATGTGTACATAGATCACATATACCATCGGCGCCCTTTGGAAAGTTTTATCCACTACCTGTAGCAGGCAGCGAATAAGGCTATCACGGAAGTCCTTCATTCGAGCTAAAGGAGGGCCCGCCGTCCCAATTTTCCAGTAGGCGGATAATTCTAGGTCAAGTAATCGTCTCCAGGGGATCTGCAGTTGCTTTAGGCTCCAAGACCAGGCAAGATTCTAACTTCCATCGTGGAACTGCTTTACACTCAAGCAATGTAACTTCTTGAGACAGAAAAATCCACGAGTAATTTTAGACGTACTAAAAGATGGAGATTGCAGAGCTCGAATCACGGTCACGGTTGAACATTACGGCGAGAAGTACCAGATTGCAAGAGAAAAACCTCCAGATCCGAAACTAGAATACAGCAAAAGGGAGGAGCATATCACGAAGCTAAGATCGCGTTGATTGGCATTTTCTAAATCAGCAAAACTCAAGAGTAATTTAAGGCTCACGGCTCCTCACTTAGGTAAGGCCCATGACTCTAACGCTACTGTTTCCCCACCTGCGCCAATCCATTTCTCCATGTACCGCGTGATTGCCTCTACCAGCGAGTTCCCCTTGACTCTATCTCTAGGGTCATTACGTAAAGTTAGCCGCAAAGCATCGTCGAGCTCCCGGCTATACCTATACTTTCTGACACTACTTACTTGACGTGCTTCGGGTCGACAGTACCAATCGTCGCCGCGGCGGCCAGGGGGAGCTTTTGATATAGGCGGGCTGCCTACGGTCATCTCGTGAATACAGGCGCCAATAGCCCAAGTGTCTCCCGAGCGACTATGGAGGGGGAGTTCGGGACCCTGGTAGGCAAAGGTACCCAAGAAGTCATTGGGACCGGTACATGAAAACGGCTTTGTGGTAGCGATCCCGAAATCCGCGAGCACGATGTCTGGATACTCTGCATCGGAGCGAGACTTCCGAACGAAGACGTTTTGCGGCTTGATGTCCCGGTGCACGATTGTGAATTTCTCCGGGGAATTGTTGTTCTCCTGAAGCCAGGCGAGCGCCTCGGCAAGCTGCAGGTATACGTGCCAAACGAAGCTCTCGGGGATCTTGAGGTTGTGCTTGTTGTGATACCCCTTGATCAAGTCGTACAGGTCGCCGCCGGAACAGTACTCCATGTAATACGCCGTCTGCCCCGGCGCGGGGATGACCCAGTGGTACAGCTGGATGATGCGCGGGTGGGAAGGGCCAAGGGCCTCCATCAGGATGGCCGCTTCCTTGGGCCTGACCACGCCGGTGACGGAAATGCAGGTCTCGACTTGGCATTTCATGACCTTGTACACGAAGAGCTTGCGGTCGCTTTTGCGCTCGAAGAGGTCGCACCGGCCTTGGCCGCCTTCGCCGATTTTCCTGACCAGCCGGAATTCCACCGCGCCTTGCTCGCGGTCGTTGATCACGGTTTGTTGGGGCGGGGCGGGTGCCCAGCGTTTGGGTTCTGGGCGGCCCTTGAAGGAGTCGAAGGCCTCGTCGCGGCGCCAGACGCTTTTACGGCGGATTAAGGGCTGCACGCGGACGTGCACATGCCTGAATTTGATCGGCATTCTGGCAACTTAGGAAGCAATGTGTGTTTGGGAACCAGTGGGTGGAGAGCGATTCTTGCCAGAAGAAGGGCCGCGAGGATGAGTTTCGGTGTTGAATGTTGCTGTTGATGTTGCAGAATCGAATACGCACGGGACCGGGAGCACTCGAGAAGGGGCTTGTTGATCTAATACAAGGAGATGAAAGAAAGAAAGAATCAAAGGAAGGACAAGGGAAAGGCATTGATCCGGACAAAGAGAAGACATGTGGAGATTGAAAACCATTGTCGATTCATTGAATCTCGTACAATGCTTATTGCACTCGTTCCTAGGATTGAGTTCTTTGTCTTCTCACATGCTGAGAGCTGACCTCGAGGAGGTTGCTAAAGCACAACTAGCACGGCCAACGTATTCAGTGCAGAGACCGCTAACAAATGTCAAGCCGATCTGGCCAGGACATGAACGAAACACCACGAGCATATGAATTCCAAGAAATCATTTACCAAGATGCAAAATATGCAAAAAAGCCCGTGCCCCCGACCAGATATCTTGATCTAAACCATCGCAGTTAAATGCAGTCATAATCACAGACTCTTCAGCTTAACCCCAAGGCTTCCAAGAGAGACCTATCTAAGTCATCAAGCCGTCCTCCAATCTTATCGAAAGTGCCAATCAATGATACTATTGACCCAGGAAACCTCCTTCCGAGACCAGCTTTTAAGGTAACCAAAGTCCCAGTAGGAAGAGTTAAGTCTGAAGGTTCGCTTTTCTGTTTCCTTTGACTGGACAGCACGACCACCAGTCTCGAAGTTCGGCTTTTGGGATTAATAGGTGAGTTGGAGTGCAACTAACCAGTGACTATCATGTTTCGACTATCAGATATATTCCTTTGTTCGCTACTTAAGCCAACGCCCCCCCCCCAACCCCTACCCCCTTGTTTTATACATACCCAAACCCTACCCCAAAATATAAGTAGACACCGAGGAGGGTGCTGTTCAATTTCAAGAAGCGAACAAAAGGGTGTGTATGTTCCTTTATGAATTTTTGCGATTCACACAACCGACCTCACGAGCAGAATTCTAGGATAAACCTTAAAGAATGCCTAGATACTGAAGTGATAGGTTGTTGGGCGTATCGCTATTACGTAGCGATTTCTAGATCGTCCGTATCTCTTAGGTCCGCGTCGTGGAACAATACGAAGAAACCAATCATGCTGATGTCACTACAACTAAACGCTAATTTCTCCTATCATTCATATTATCGTTGCTATAAACACACCCCTGACACATAGATCAGATATCTAGGTCAAAGAGTCAATCATCAAGTGATGCGAAGCATATTAGGTGCCTGGTCGGAAATCAATTGAATAAGCAGGAAGGGTATTAAATGAAGGAGCCATCTGGGCTTTCCTCGGGATGCGATGAAGGTCTCCAACATCTCTCGGAATTTCATGTTCCTCTCTTTCTCTCTCTCTCACAGAAAAGGGCCTGATGACAGCTATCGTATCTGACCCATCCGCATCTTTTCTTTGGATGCAGCGAAGCGAACTCTCGTTGATACACATATATTTTGATCCCGCAGGTTGAATATGGGATTCTCGTACCTCATCTCTATCTTTTTCTTGGGCCTTGGTATGTGGAGCCATACCATGTATGAGCAAACTCTGTTCCTTATTGTGCGGTCAAAAGTTTGAAGGTTAACGGTATTTCGGTCATCGCACTGCCAGAGATCTGGGGAGATGATACCTATCTATGGCCCTTGGTGGTGGTTTCTAGGATGGAGGTGTCAAAGGTGAAGGGTACAGAAATGGAGGTCTCGAAGATGAAGGAGAAGGAGAAGAAGGATTCCGAGGAGTAGGAGTGTGGTGCTGTGATGATCTGCTGGTCGGTAGAGAGATCTCTGCGTTGTGAGGCTGTGGTTGTTTGGGTGAGGTGGGTTGGATTTTCTGGGAGGGGGACTTGATTTATTTTTGGGTTTTGGGGTTTTCAGTGGAAGAGGGGGGCCTTTTGGAGGTGTATCTACCTATCCGCTCTAGGTCTCAATACTTTGTTGATGCCGTATCCTTCATCCTGTAGCCCTTGCAGAGACCTGGACAACTCCATCGTCTACAGTCATGCTAGCGAATCAAAGGCCGCTATTAGTACGTGTCACAGGGAATGCTATGATGTAAAGTCTCACTATCAGCGATTTCCCACCCGTCCACCGAGCATAATTATACGCAAATTGACTATCAAGTTGATACTGTGATTATGCAATATTGGTCGAACTGTTTCCGACACCCATGGCTGGAGTCACGGTGATCTTGAGCCCCTGAGACATGACCGCTACCCCGGCTCGTCCGCGTGCTTGCACACAGACTGCATTGATGGCTACCGCGCCCGCCCACAGATCGAGCCATTTCCCCTTCGCCGTCAAGCGTATCGTGTCGACCACCGCTGTTGGACCTGGATCTACTTTTTAGCCAATTTGTTCGTCCATAATAACAACGCCAAGCGGGGTCTTAATAGTCTCGGAATGCAACATAGAGAATTCTGAATGGAATTCAGGCGACTGGGAAACGACTGACCTTCGTGAGATAGGAATACTTTCGGGACAGTAACCTGCACGGCGGGTTGACCTGCAGGCCCAAAGAAGAGCTCCTCGAATGTTGTGGGGATTTGGTCGAGGAGATCTTGGCCGGCGTCTCGTGGGGATACTGGTGGTATGAGGGGTCCGTAGCAGAGGATGTTGGGTCTGTAGAGGGTCACGCTGACGATTATCCGGCCGTTGATTCCTGGGGGGAGAATCGTTTGTTAGCTATTGTAGAGAAACCAACGTTTTTATGAGTGGGAACTTAGAACCGATCTCTATCAAGCAGGAGATGTCATCCAGCCGCCAACAGCGCCCAGAGGATCGACTCAAGTGTCCACACAGTTTGAGCATTCGGGGTTCTTCCACCCCCACCATAGAAAAGAATCGGCTACTTTCAAGAACGCTTCCAGGGATCGGAAGATATGGCAGCGAGGAAAAGTAAGAGAATCGGCCTTAAAGACGGGGTCTACGTACCTATCTGTGTGCTGTAGCCACCTTCGAACGCCGGGGCTTTCACACACCGCCGCATTATGGCCCTTGCGGCCCGTTTGATCTCATCCCACCTAGCTAAATCTCCTTGACCTGATGCATCAATGGGCAAGAAGGTGTCAATCACGCAAGTACCATCGGCTGATTATAACAAAGTATCAGTATTCTTGTAGCTCCGAGGCTAACCGTCCTCTCGCATTCTGCCGAGTCTTGGTCCAGCTTACTCACAACTACTGTATCTCCTTGGAAGCTGAACATCGTATTCCAAAGAAATTCTCTTTCTGGAAAAGTATTGTAGTTCGTCCGATGCAGGGATCTCGTCGAATGCTTCTTCGCAGCTTATCCTACTTAACCCTCGACCCGCCCTGCCGGAGTCACAAACTGGAAGGGCGGCGCCAACGGTTTGGTTCAACGGCTGGTTGAAGAGAGTTGGGTCTACTAGATAAGGGCTTGAAGACAGATTTTCAGGAGTCTGATAACTGGAAGAGGGCAAAGCTGAAAGTGCGGTGCTGAACGCCAAGATGCATATTAGAAATTTCGAAGACCACATCGTAGATGACATGGGGCAGTAGTGCGAGAGCTCGAGCGTAGCCTGCAGGGGACAATCCAGCGTGAGCTCTTCAGTATTTCCACGGTTGACCTATCAGTACTTGAGAGGCGAGCACCCGCATAGTCTGGGGCCTGAGGGTGATTGTAGATAGTCGCATATGCTGCTCAGTGAAGCGGGAGCCACAAAATTTCGCATGAGGCGTTGAGCCGCTGTGGCACATAGGGCAGCGCTTATCCGTAGCAAATGATCAAATGCGTGAGAGATGTTTCAATGAGAAATCCCAAACTCGCGAGTAAGGCTTTTGTTAGCCTACTTGCTCGTGAGCTACCTCCCTGTGTCAACATCTCGTCATACCTTAGGTTCCAGCAATAGATTCTTTGTGGTATTTCCATTGCAAAAAGAGATTACTATGAAAAGAAGATATTTCCCTGTCTGCCTTGGATATCCCATGGCCGAACCTGCCTATCCTAACGTGTCGCCGGTTTTGAGGATATAAACGCACAGATGAGCTGTGCTGCAGGACTGTCTGTTCCACGGCTTCTACTTGATCGTGAAGTTGCAAACTAGCAACGGCCATGTAAATTTTCGAGAAAGGCATAGAATAACAGAAGAAAGCCTGTGCTCATTAGGGATGAAGAATTACCGGTAAAGTTGAAAAAGCTGGTAATTACCGTCACGTAATCATGTCTATGGTGACAGACGCGTCAACATGACTAAGCGTCAAAACTATCACGTGTAGACGTTTTGATTGATTCGATTTTAGGATTAATGTATTCTAAACGAAGAGATCAAAATTGAAGTGGAAGACTTTTCATCGTACACTCACATTTCGTGAAAAATCAAAAACTTTTTTTTTTCATTGTGAAAAAACGTCAAAATCTTGAATGAAATATGCATTTTATACACACATTCAAGTCACTATTTATAGTTAGCGGTCAGCATTCTTTATGGTGACGGTAATTATCACGTAATTACCTTGGCGTAATTACCGTCACCGTGGGAGACGGCATTGATATAACAGGCCAGAATCAGACGGAACATGATGACATGTGCCAGTTCTTGCCTTGTCTAACCCCCACGTTCGGCTAACCGGGCGCTAGAAGATGAAACATTCGCTCAGAGGGGTCTTGGCGGAAGCTTCAAGCGAAAAGCGGAAGTGAAACAAACAAAGAGGGACCAATGACGTATCATCTCCCCAATTCTCAATCTCCACATTTCCCGAGCTCAAGCTCCTTTTCCCTCCATCCTCTACACTCGCTACTATTCTTTCGTTTTAATATCTGTTCCTTCTTTGGATCCACCACGAATGCATCGACAAAGAGTCTCCAGGATTCCCCTGTCTACACATCACGCTCGAGCCTTTCGTCCTGTCTATTAGCAACACTCTCTCTACCAACCCAAGCATGCGCTCTCATGCCTCGCAATCCGTTCTCTTCTTCTTCCTTCCTCTCTCACTCACCATGGCCCAGCACACTGGCGGCTTTCTCAACGCAATGCCTAAGTGCTGGCAGACTTGCTTTCAATCCACCTTTCCAAAGTGTCCTGACCAGTTGGCATCTGACAAGGCTCTGGACTGTATGTCATGCCACTGCCTTGGAGTGTGTATTACTGACAACCATCGCAGGCGTCTGTCCTCGAGCCACCGGCTCAACATTCACTTCCTTAATATCCTGTGTCAAGCAGGGTTGCGACGATTACGCCAACCCTCTGACCCTTACTGCCCCTCTGAAGGCCTGGCAAAATGCCTGCAACACGGCCGGATATCCGCTGACTGCAAGGGCAGTACAAAGTGCGCAAGACGCGGAACAGTCAATATTGTCGACCTACACAGGACGGAGCGCTTTGTCCCCAACGGACCCCACCACATCTTCGGAGTCATACTTTACCTCCGCGGTATCTGTGGACTCCCGCTCAACGACAATCACTGGCACCGTCTCACCTAGTTCAATTACGGCAGAGACAGGAACAAGTACCGCTTCGAGTAGCTCAAGTAGTTCTACCCATCACGCCGACTCCGCTGACGGCTCACCACTAGACGTGACGAACCAGGCCAACAAAGAGAGGGCGAGAAGCTTGCTGGGACTGACCATCTGCCTGCTGGCCGGTGTTGCATGGTTTTGAGAACAGTATACGTATACATACAGGAGTAGTTTGCAACGATTACGATACCCATGTAAGCATAAGCGCGGAGTTAGGGTCTGAATACATTGGATATGAGCCTCATAAAAGTAACCACAGAGGGATTTCGGGACACATATCTTGGTGACAAAAGTCGCGCGACCTGAAGAACGGTTTGCGTCCCTTTTGTATTCTCCAGGTTTTTACTTAACATCCAGTACTTCCTTCCGTTCTGTTTATCTTCCAGATTTTCGAAGTAGCATCTCTATCGATCGCAAGTTTTTCTTTCGTGTATCTTATTGAACTTATTAGCATCCTCCATTAATATCTCATAATCACCTCTAAGGGCGGATTGGCTCAATGTACCTTTTCAGAGGAAGCAGAAGTCTTGGGAGGAATGGACAACTATCCTTAAACCCAGTCACGAGGGAATATCAGCTGTCACTAACTTAAATTGTGTTGGAAATACAGCCTCCGCAGGTGTGCTGTGCAGGTGCTGCAGTCAGGATCCAGTTGGTATAACCTGACGAAAGCAGAACTAGTGCGTCCTTGTTGGGACTAGTGCCTTGGCACCCGCACACTTCTTGTGCTCCCACCTGCATGTAACTTACTAGAATAACGAGATTCAGAGCAATAGAATGGTAGTCACCCATGATTCTTTCAATAAATTGCAGTATATACGTGTTTTTCCTCATTGACTTCAAAGTCGGCATCATATCAAATCCTCCAATATATCATAGCAAGACTTGATCTGGAAGTGAAATTCGGGGCAATTTCTCACATCCAAGAGGTTCAGGAATCGTATATTGCTGTTGGAGATTGGCCTGGCTAGAAATCACAGAAAGGGACTGAAAACATCAAGACGACGATCATTCTAAGGTCAGTCGGCTTTATCATGGGTCATCCAAGTAAGTCAAACATAGCGCATTTGGTTACGGCGTCTCACTCAAGATGCGATACTTATCTGAATAAGAATCAAGCACACAGTCACGACTTGCGACTACTGGAATTGTAAAATTCCATTTCATAATCTGCGTCAGGAGATCCTGCATCGAACGTTGTCATCTTCTCATGGAGATCAATGTCGTGACCAAAGTCGGTATTTCATCATCCTACCTTTCATCCCGGATCGGCGACACGTGTTAGCAATTCTAGAAAGTCACTGCTAATTCATGGCCTTGGTCTGCGAATCCAACGCAAGGTCTCGGTCTTTAGACCTAGAAAAATTATCTCGCCGATGCGCCCGAAGTCGTGTCGTCTTTTGGGAGAGTTTTAAAAGGCATTCTGCCCTGCACTATCATTGTGATTGAGGAAGGAGGGACTCGTAGGTTTACTTAAAATTGGAAGCTGCTCACAAAGGTGAAAGCGGGAAGTAAGAAGTGAGGTTGCTGAGCTACTCACCCTGACCTTATCCGAGGGCCGAGATGCTCGTAGAGTGGGCTTCCCTTTCCGCTTCTTTGCCTTTGACAGAAGGATCATTCCCGCCGTATCGATTCCCTGCGCCTCCAAATGGGCCCTGTAAGTCATATTCGTCATTGCCAACTCCTCAATCCTCTCTCCCTGGGAGTTTTGGTTGATTTGCGCCATGATTGAGATTGCTTTAGATTTATAATTGCGCTTGCCATTTGCCGTGTGACCAATCTGCTTGCCCTGTTTTCTGCTGCTTTGCGAGCTATCTTGATTTTATTATGTAGCTTGTTGGTCTCGATCGACAGAGTCTTGTATATCTATGTCGTGCGTCTCAGAGGCTTTTTGGAAGTTCCCAGTTCAGGGATCTTTCATTGGTTTGGTTTGTTTGACCCGTGCCTCCTGTTCTCCATCTCCTTGTTGTTCCTCCTGTTGCCCATCGCCTTCTTGAGTGGCGGGTCGCGACTACGCTTCTCCACCGGTCTCTTGATTATCAGAAGTATAGGCAGCATGGCGCTCTTTCAGGGGCTCTCGATTATCTGAAGTATCGGCAGCATCGGAGTCCCATGCCTTTTCTGTAGAATCGAAGAAATTCCCCCGCCTCCTTGTCAATTTACATGGCTCCAAATGAATGTGGATGGTGCCCTGGCCATAGCTCCACGCTGGTCAGGCGACATGTTAGCATATGCTAGTTCTCCTTCGTCGCCCCATAAGGGGTAAGTATCCCCGCTTTGCGTCTGTGGATGCTATCCACTGCCCTACAACCACTTCGATGCGCTCTATACCCATTCTTGCATGAAGTTCTATCGGCGTTTATGTTGGCAAAGATGTGCTCCGAATCGGGAACAAGTATGGTTCTTCGAGCAAGTCGATTTCGGCGTTCAACGACATCGGTTCTAGAAGGCTTTTCGCTGAGTAGAGGTCATCATCCACATCTAAACGATTGAGGTTTGAAGCTTGTGTCTTGAAGTACAGACATCTTCACTTCTTCATCTGAATGATTCGAGTAGCAAACCTTTCTAGTGCTCACATCTGGCTTGGATCTTGTCTTCCTCAGTAGATGGAAATGTATCGCTCTCTGCTACTTCTGCAAGGTCATCCGCAGCTCCGTCAGTGACGGACGTACGTGTCTCAGAGATAGATGATAGTGGTAGCTGGGACTTGATCATTAAGCACTGTTTGAGAAGAGAAGATAACCAGCAGGCATAGGATGGATAGTGCCAGTGCGACCACTGTGATAGCGAACGATAGGATCTTTTGGGATAGTGATGCAGAGATGTTGAGTCGAGCTGGGAGCAGATTTATGTCGAGACTTATCCATTATCGACAATGATTGAGTCTGCGACTAGATAATCATTTGTTCTTTGAGACACTTTGTTCCTGTCTGTTTAATTCTTAATCGTCTCACTAGCATTCTGCAACTGATCGTTCTGCCTACCATCAACTTCCCTCTCATCGTCTCCTGGCACCCCGTCTTGTCTCAGCCTACTCGTGCGGACTCTCTTTTATTTGCTGGAGTAAATGTTCGGGTGGCGAGCGTCGGATGGTCTACCAATGTTGCTGTGGCTGTCAGCTCGTGAAGGTAGAGGAACTTATTCAGGTTCCGCAAGGGTTCTTCCTCTGTTTGAGAATGTCATCAGCTGAGATCATAGGCCCTTTGGGCCCAATGTAGTTGGGGGAGTAGCACATCCTCCACGTGTCGCGTGACTTTTCGGCGTGGAATTTGATGAATTGTTGGATCGTTCGAGTCTCTGACATGGTGTATTCGGGGATAATTGTTCCTTTGAGGGTTGCTCTTGATGATAACAGCGGTCGAGCATTTGGCTCAGGGATGGAAAGCGGCGGAGCGATGGTCAGATCAAGGCACTTCCGAAAACATTCGTTTCGAGTGGCAGATTGGATGTTCCATCCTCACAATCTGATAACGAGGAGATCATCAAGTCTCCCCTCTTCTTTCGAGATGGCTTCAAGCCTCTTTAGGTCAGGATTGCTCCAGAGAAAATAGTGGTTGTATTGATCGAAGCCATTCCATTTTAGGCAGAGGCTGTGGATTGGCAATGTCGTATAGAGTATACTTACTGCTGCAGAGCATTGTGCCATTTTGTCCTTTTTCTGCCCCGCAGATGGAAGGGTAGAATTTGCAGATTTTCGCTTCCAGAATTGACTGTCTTTCAATTTCGCTTAGCCTTTCCCCTTTGCCTCTTCACTCGACCCCGGGAAGTCAGTCATAGAGCTGCCATTTGAGCCGACATCCAAGCTCATATCGCCAACGTGGTCAACCGACTTCGTCTCTTCCTCCTAATTCACCCTCCTAATTCACATCTTCATCCATGTCCTCGTCGGAGTCGAATCTGTCAACCTTCTCGTCAGTTTTCTCGTAGTGGTCCCCGGATATGTCTCCTCACAGGGACTTTCCGATCTGATACGAGCTTGAGTGAGATATACACCGGCTTTGGCTTGAGATTTGTCCTTTGTAAGGAAGCAAGATGCTTCGTGTGGTCATTCTTCTCTTCGCCCCACCTTCGAATCGCAAGATCTACTAAATATCCGCAGTGAATGCTTCCGAGTGATTTTATAGTCAAGAAGGTCACCATCATGTCGTGAAACTCGTCAGAGTCAGCTGCGGGATCGAAGGGGTGTGTTTCGAACATGCTGATCAAAAATTTCGTATTAGAATATTCTGCTTATGGACGACATGTTGGATTTTTCTTTTTGTATTCGTTGTAAATGAATATGTCGTTCAAATAGCTTTCGAGTAAAAATGTTTCATTTTTGGGGGGAAAAAGTCTGCTTCATTTTTTTATCATCATCAGCAAATTTTAGATAGTAGCATATTGTCATCTTTTGCAACATCGTTCGTAGTGAATATACTTTCTCTTGCAACGCCAAAAATCGAGGCACCTGACAGAAAGCCGATGCAAAGGGACTCGACACCTAGACCTCCTTCCATGCTCTGTTTTGCACTCATGTCATCATCATCAGCAGACTCACTGCCTCGCGCAAATATGATTTTAGCCGGGATTCTGCTTTGATCCGTGATAGCGTAGAAGGTACCTGGAAAAAGGGTACCGTAAGCTCTACCGAAGCCAAACCGACAAGTTGCGCCCTAAGATCCATGTGGCGTTGGCTGGATGAGCATGTTCGGATACGAATTTGTAATGTTTGCCCATTGGATCCGGGCCTTCAGTAGGTTTAACTTAAGATAGTTGTGATACCACGTTCTAGAATGGTGATGTACCGCACATTGTCTCTTCGGTTTGACTTCAGTGCGTAACCGAGTATGAACTTGTCATGATAATTTCTCATCTTACACACCCCGCATCAGTTCATCTAACGGCAGGGTCGGATCTTTCGTTAAACCATCCGCAAGATGCTGGTCCTTTGGGACTTTCGATGATCGTGGTTTTGGCATATCTTTCATGAATCTATGATTGTGAAAGCGTCGACGTGACTTCTTCTCGTGAGATGATCATATCTAGCAGTGATCCCACTCATATCTAGCAGTGATCCCACTGAATGTAAATAATCCAGTCTGATCAGGAGAGTTAGCTAATACTTCGAGGCTGAATTGCTTGAATTTGAGCTATCTTGAGCACTGTCTTCTTTCAAAACATCATTGAATATCTTTAAAGTGAATGCCTTTAGCTTTCAGGGGATAGCGTACACCGTCCAAGCTTGTAATTCTTCGTTGAGGATACTTGTGATGGTTTCCCGGGAAAAGGTGACTGCGTGAGTTTTGCCCCCGTAGGCTGTTGGATTGCCTATTTGGTTTTGAGTCTGTTTGTAATTCAAGTATCTATCATTTCTCATATGAAAGTGTTCTGTATGTTTAAGCCAGTGAAATTTGGCCCTCGAGGAATGCTTGCAACACGATTGATGCCGAGACACCACTTTGGAGCAGCGCTTTCATCCAATTGTGATCTTCAGTAAGCTTTGCAGCCATCCTCGTCGTATACCAATCCATGAAACTCGTCCGCAATTGTGTTCGATTCTTTCAAGTTCCGAATCAATGTGATATATCTCAAATTCTCCAATGGTATTTGCGTTCCAAAAGCAGACATACTGGATGGATCAACAATATGGAACTCTTCCACGCTTACCGCAGGCACATCGACAGCTTGTCGGACAGATCATCCCGACAGCTGTACGGCGGAGACTAGGTGAGGTCAACCTTTCAGCGTTTCACAATCATTCGTATAGCGCCGAGTAAATCTTACTTAGAGTCTTTCATTGAACGCTTCTGCAATCTCAGCGATGGAGTGGTCGAGTTTTATGCAGAAGAATTTGCGTAGAAAAAGTGTCAGCATATACCGATTCGAGGTGATGAAGACTGAAACTCGCCACCTTGTGGTTGCAATATCCATCAATGCGTTCGACGAGTCTTTGATTTGATGAAAAAATCGTCCAGAGCGGAGTGGGGAATTGGAAGTTGATACCAGGTTTGGATAGTTGTTACAGAATTGGCCATCTTTGTCAAGGCGTCCAGAACGGAGTGAAGGGATTGGAAGTCGATATCGGGTTTGAACAGTAGTTGCATTTGGCCATTTTTGTCAAGATGTTCAGAGCGGAGTGGAAATGAAAGATGATATTGAGTGCTTATAGCGAACAGAATTGATTATCTCTGACGAGTCATTCAGAGCAAAATAGATGATGATTTGAAAGATGAGCATGTTTGACGGCATGCTTGAAGAGTTGACTCTGTATTCAGAAGAAGGACGGCAAAGTTTACGATCAGTTTCGTGATCAGAGAGATTTCCGTCTGCGCTACTAAGAATTTGCAAAATCTTTGCTTTGAAGCCACTGTAAAACATCAACAAAATCTTGTCTAATCTTGAACGGATGATGTCTGCACAATCGTCATTGCTTGACGTTTCAAAGACGACGTTATTGACTTCAATGACATGTCGAAAGTAAGCGTGACTTGCGTGCAAACAACTACTTGAGTCGAGGAGGACTGTTGCGTTCTATTGACCCTATTTGTCACCTGTGCAATGCCTTTAGAGTCTTTCCGTACATCAAGCTGCAAGGGAGCGGCATTAGAATATTACAGAGAAGGGTAGATACTATGTAAGGCAAGCTCAATAGAGTCGAATTTGAGAAGATAAGGATTGAAGCTGTCCAACTCACCTTACTCTTTGTAGGTTTGTTAGGAACGGGGATGTTGGCGCTATCAATCCCCGCATCGGGATGAGCTTCGTTTGCACTGAAGATTGCTAGAAGAGTACTGAATGTCGGGCTTGTAACTTCTTCGCGTCTGCGCTTGGGTGTGGTGTTTCCTATGAGGTTACTGGTCCTTGAGGTTGGGCGGAGCCGTTCAAGGCCAATTCTGTCTCAATATCATCATTAGAATCTCATCATTAAGCTCATATACAGACAAAGGGTTTCAACGTCATGAATAGTGGGATTTGCGTTCATAGAGCCCTGGAAGGATGCGATCGAGTCTTTCGGGTATTGTTCAGTTATTCTGGTTAATTCGTCTGTAAGCTCGAGTCTCTCGGTCTCTTGGTCATACTCTGTATTCGCGATTTGTTTGCAGGTCGAGATTTCCGTGTCCCAATCGTGGGCATTGGAGAATATGAGCAGATTCGAGCTCTTTGTGCTGAAGATGAAAGACTGGCACAATCAGCTGGCTTAAATATCCGATTGATGCCATTTGTTGAGTCATAGGTCTTAGTTGAAGCCGATGCGGAGTTCCACGGGGAGTTTATTTCTCAACCTTTGAATCATCATTGTTTGAATTGCAGCTTTCCATGGGCAGTTATCGAGCCCCTATAGAAGGATGGACACCCAAGCCGTATCCTTTTTTCTTCGAATTTTGATGCTGTGAAGTCTATGAATATTGGATTAATGCGATGCCTTGAAAGAAGTTGCAGAACGGAATTACTTACCATCTGGAAAGGCGTACAGAATCCCGTAACCGTAGGTCTCGACGAACTTTGCATTCTTGTTGCTGGTCTCGCGCTGGAAATAACACCCTATAATGCCCGAAAGATGAGTCACACGCAAGGTAATTGCCTCAGTGAGAGAACAATCATGTTGAAAGTGAAAACATCCGTAAGGGTTAGCAAGGTAACAAGCTTCAGGCGTGTCTGTTTGAGTCTTGACAGGGGTATCGTAGGAAGGCTCAAAGGAGAAGAATCTGATGGCGAGCTAAGAAACTCCATCGCATTGGCTGTCTAATTTAGCTGACGTGAAGAGTCGACGTTTTCTTTGAGCTGTCTGTGATTCACAGTGTAGTATCGTGCCGCTGTGCGTGGGTTTATTTACTAAGCTTTGTTACATTATCAGATTGAGAAGACGTAGCAATAGGTGATAGCGTGTCGTGGAAACGGAGATTGAGAATAGAGTCGGTGAGGATGTGGAGTTGCTCGAGAAAAGCTGCACCGAATCTTCGATATTGGACAAATCGAGTCTTTCTTCACTGTTACCTTCAGAGCCTAATGAATCAGAGGAGCTAATCTTCTCGATTCGAGGTTCTATCTGATTCTTCCGCTATGCAGGAGCCTGCTGGGTCCTAGAACCTGCCATCACCGCCTTGGGATACATCAGTAGTTCGTGATCATTGCAGAACATCAGCTCTGACCCAAAAACAGCTCTTGCGGTTTCACTTCGTGCTATATCACAAAGCATGATCTTAGAATGACGAATAGATATGAGTGCGTTGACGGAGTAAAGCCATGGCAGTCTCAGTATCAAGCTCAGATCTTTAGTGTGATTTCGAAATGAGCTGATTTCGGAAAAAAGCTAAGTTCAGGTATTCCAACACCTGATACTCAAGTTGCGGGTCGTGCACAATTGGAAGCGAGTTTGAACTATTCAGGAATTTTGACTATATGATTCAGCTAGGATACTGAGAGAACACACGAGTCAACTTACATGTCGGTTGCCGAGGTTACTCGGATGGCTGTACAGTTACTGAACACGTCAGTTGCAAGATAATGCAGCAAGGTTATGCAACAGGGTATTATCAGTGTTGATGAGCTTGAAGGATGAGTGTAAGAAAAGAAGGGGATGCTGAGCTTGGATAGTGGGTGAAAGAAGAGAAAAGGATGTTGATCTTGGAGAGTGGGTGAAAGAAGGGAAGAGGATGGTGAGGAACTTATGGAAAGAGGGAAAGAAATCGTGGGGCGGTGAGATTTCAAATACTGTGGAAAATGTATAGTCTTGTGTAGTGTGGAATTATCGAATGGCGGTGAACGGGTCTTTGTTCTCGGAAGACATCGATCAACATATCATGGTTGCAGGAGTTAGATCATCGGTAGAATTCTGGACTTGAACTAGGACCGCAGAGACAAGGCTGGTTGGTTGCTACTGCATTGTTGCTTTGGGAGGTATCCAGGTTTTCTCTTACCGTTTCTTTGCTGAATAGAAGACCTGACCCTCATTTGACTGAAGAGTCTCGAGATGTGAAGATATTGCTTAGTTGACTATTGCTCCGCTTCTCGTACTACGAGTTTTCCAATCGTTGCTTCTCTCCTCGCCCCAGATATTTTCAATCACTTAAAGTCTAGTTCCCACAACTACGACTGGCAATCAACTCCGTACAGGAAAAGATACAACAATCTAATGATTGCGGTCATCTGTCGTGGAACCAAACTTTCATCCGACTGCTCTCGCCTTGCTCTAACCAGAGATGGATTTTCCGTGGTTCGGGAGGGCATAGATGGAAGATGTTGCGGCGTTACTCTGTATGCTCAAGGTGACCTTCGAAGCGAGGTGTCATCGGACATCACCAACTTCCAGACAGTGCGCTTGTCAATACGTGTCGCTTTCACAACAAATTCTCCATCCTTTGGCTCGTTCCAGATTGGCTCTCCCCTAGCGACTTCCTCTACCATGCCATATCCCGATGGCGCGGTAACCTCCAAGACCTTCATTCAATTTTTCCTGAAGATCATTGCTCTCAAAGCTTGTCAGGCGACATGCTGGGGGAATCAGGCCCCCGACCCTTCATAGGGTTCACCTGGTCCTTATAGAGTTCAAGGCACGGTTGCATTTCGTATTATACAGGACTTACTCGGCTTCGAATAGTCGAATGGGGTCAAAAATCTCCAAACCCGCTTTCCTGTCGCCAGCGCGATAAAATCCGAAGGTGTCCTGGATGGCCAGGAACTACGTGATTCAAGCTATCCAATAGCTGCTGTTTTTCAGTTTACCTTGGCCCATAAGTCTTTGATGCGATTGTTGCATCTTCTTGGCACAAAAAGCAAGCCAAGCATGGTCAGTAAGCCGATCTAGATTAGTGTGGCATATACTTGTACGAACTTACGTTGATCCCAAGCTGCATATCTGGATCGAGGGTGATTCCGTGATGGAACGCTCCTCGTCCATAGAGAATGAATTGGTGCGTGCTCTCTTGATCATATTGGACTTGAGCCGCCCAGGCATTAGTGGGGAGCGACAGGGGTGTATCGAATGCATTCTCTGCACTGATAGCCCAGTCCTGCGACGGCCGCACGCCGATGCTTCCTTTTGAGCTGGTGGAGCCTCATTCTGTAAGATGTAGAGTGTTTGTGTTCACAAGGTTGGCCAGCATTGCATCGCCGTTGATCACATTTTCGGCCTGAACAGCCTGCCGTGTGAGATTCTCGATAGCACGACTGTTCCCTTTTCAATGATGCTTATGTGTCCCCGAAACTTTTTGCTGGAAACATCCCAGCCATCCTCCGAGTTCAAACTGGACGGAATCTCTTTCTGACTAGGTCCGCAACTTGCTCGATAAGTAGCATGAGCTTGACGACAATCGCCTCATCTGTTGGGGCCATGACTCGTGGTTATGAGTTCTTTCGATGTCGCTAATCTAAAGCTTATTGTCTCATTGAACATCAGGGGATGTATCAGATCGTGGCAAAATCCACGAATGGACGAGGGGTGTCGGTGTGTATGGTTCCCTACCATGGCGGGTCGTCAGCTTCTCTAGCCACGCAAGGATTGGATACCTGTTCAGCGTTGAAACGTATTTTGTTGGGTGACTACATATTTCATTGCTACTGTATCGCATGCAGTATTTACAGGAGGTTTCGCTGGTATTCCGTACCGACCCTCGCGAGCCTCGGTAGTAACAAGCTCAACCAAACTACTCCCAATCAGGCAAGAGTGCCGCATTTCTACTTGCTCGATAATTCGTCTGTACGTGCTAGTAATGCCACTGTTTTCTAACATTCAGCAGGAATAATTTCTATAACGTTTACTTCTTGAAATTAGAATGAATAATCCGCGCCAACCACCCGCTGTGGTATGGGACTGTACAGTAGTAATAAGTTGCTCGAGAGAAAGGTAAAAGTGACCAAACGCGTGAGCACGTGACTGTATTTCGGACGCGTCGTAAGATGATTGTTGTTTTGAGATCGGCAGAGCATCCTTTAAGAATACTTTACTCCACTGAACTCCAGATTTCGACCGCTCCACTACCGCCTCATCGTGGCATCAACGCCAAGACATGGAAGCAAGACTGCGCTCTAATGTCATTGCCTACAGTGATTTCCACAAATATCTCTTGCAATACTCAGATCACGTTCCGTCCTCACTTGCCGCCCTTGATGATCTCCGCTACAATACAATCCCCCAAACCCTCGCGCAGCGCAAATCCGACGGTGAACCCTTTCTCGAGAAGTCCGAATTAGTCAGTCTCGTGGACTGGAAGCTCAAGCATGGAAAATACCGGCCAAACCTTGCCAAGCTCGCGTCTTCGAACTCTCTCGCCGCCGTTCGCGAAGCCACAGAGGAGGCGTTCCAGACATACGAGGAGGACAGCACCGCTTATGCCAAAGTAGTCTCGAGGATAGGAAAGCTCAAGGGTGTTGGACCAGCCACTGCGAGCTTGATACTAAGCTGCTATGATCCTGTTGGCGTACCCTTCTTCTCGGACGAGCTGTTTCGATATTTGCATTGGGAGGAAGCGAAGACTGGGGGCTGGGATCGAAAGATCGGATACACTTTGAAAGAGTACAGAGAGCTGTATGATGGGACACAGACCCTGCGAGAGCGCCTGAAGAAAGAGTCTCGGGAGACCATCTCCGCGCTCGACGTAGAGAAAATGGCGTATGCACTTGCAAAGGCCGTGCAAAATACCAGTGTCACTTACGCCGCTAAGTCAGAGCGGGATGAGCAGGAAGAGGACATCAAGGCAATGAAGCCACCGAGTCCGAAGAGGCCAAAGCGAACGAAGACAGCCGAGCCACCTCGAAGTCCAAGCCCGAAAGCCATCTGCCTCAAAAAAGGTCCCAAGGGATCTCCAACGTACGATAAATTAGGATATGAGCTGGATTACAACCTCATAGCAGGAAGGTCTAATGCCCGTCGAGGAACATTCAAGCAGAGGGAAGAGTACCGGGAGCGTAAAGCGGGGGAGCGCAAAAGGAGGGCGGAGATCATGAATTTTTCTGAAGACAATGAGAGCGCGCTGACTAGTATGGTGCAGGACGACCGTGTGGCTCGGGATCTAGGAATTGCTTACCACGAGGTTGGGATAGAAGAATATGAGCTGTGGTACGAGAAAGGTTTTCGTGCTGAGCCTGGAGAGTTTGAAAACATACCCCAAAAGGAACAAGACAGGATTCTCACCCTAGCAACTGGGTCTGCGTATAGAAAGGGCTCGAAACACTGACAGTATACCACTGGTCAACTGCTGATAATTCGAGGCCATCCATCAGTGCTTCAGCTACCCACTCTCTCAGTCTTGGACTATACACGAATAGTAGAACAACTGCGACCTCCACTCCACCACCTCAAAGGCTGACAATGGCCAAGGAAAAATGTGATCCTGCCCCAACAGCGAACTAGCTGGTCAATTTGAGACCGTTCAGGAGTGTCTCATCCACGCCAAGAGATTCAAGTCGTCGGAGCCTTGGGGAGATCGCTCCAAATGCTGGATCATCTTGTCCTATTAGCCTATTATACTCGGATGCCGTGTCGCGCCATTCTATAAACAGTTTCAGCTTGTTGATAAAGCCTCGACAGAGACTATCTGGTCACAAAACATACTTCACATTTACGCAGCCGGTGCACCGACATCAGCCCACCTTCCCATCCGGCAGATCTCGATCCATTGAACCCTTTTATGTTCTGAACGAACTTGATCATTGTATCACTACTCAAGGACGTCCCTCTCGGTAAGAGAACATTGGCGTCGCTCACTCCTTGGCGAGCACTGAGAATTCCGCAAGGAGACAGCTTTGAGAGCTCAACATGAATCATTAGAATGCAGCCTTCGCAACGTTTGGCGGTGCCGAGGGACGTGCTCGCTCAGAAATGTCTAACAACATGAGGTATTTAGGAATCGTTAAATTTAGGTCAGATTCAAGGAAGTGGGCCTGAGGTCAAGAGGCGAGATGAGTCCCAGAGTAGGAGAGGTTGGGGCCATTATGAAATTCGCGATATGATGGACAGCTATCGCAAACCGCATGAAGGGTTGTCCCTGCCAGTGATGTGATGTCGAACGGACACTAAGCCACGGAAATCCAATAAAAATCCGTTTTCTCTCTTTACCCTCTTTTCGAGATGGTCACAATATCCAAGATGCCGTTTCTATGAATCGGGCGGGCAAGAGTCAGAAATCGATAGAGAGACTGCTAGGTTTCGATCTCGGACCAAAGATTCACTCGGGTACCGTGCTCAATTGGCCAAGATCGCCAGGAAAAGTCTTTTAGAGCTACGCGGAAGAGGATCATATTGCAGTATGCTCACTCTCAGGTCAATATGAGTCGGCAATCGATCTCAAGGATGACTTAACCATCAATTTCTACAACATAAATACCGTCCGTCTCTCACCTCTCATTCTCTCTTCTCTGCATACCATTGAATCGCGTTCTACCGCCCAAAGCACCAACGATCATTCCAACATCGCCAGCAACACAAGAACTCGAAATCAGTATCTCGTATCTAAGCGTCTCGAATATCAGAATGCCATCCTGCGTCTGCTGCTACTGTCGTTTCGTACGTATCTACCAGGCCCAATACTGCCCCGGCTGCGGACACAGATGCCGTTCTTGCCAGGTCTATTACGGGCGTTCCCATTGTTCTTCTGCTGTCATGTCTTGCAGGTGGGTTCCTAGCCCTTCTTTTGCGGCTGTAGCACTAAGCTAATCTGTACAGTGATGGAGACGGTAGTCAGCATATCCAAGCACGAGCGGGAAACGGAGGGGGTTGTTTGTCTGGGAGCATCGCAGAGTCGAAGGTTGAGGAGGATGTCGTTGTCGGGGGTGTTGCGGATATGTTGAACGGGAGCAAAGACGTAGACGAAAAGTGTGGCTTTTAGGTGAATACTGAAGGGGTTGAAGGGAGGGATAATGCGGTGGAGTCATGTCGGGTTGCGCGTGTGCGCTTTGCATTAGCATGCTTGTTTTCTTTGGCATTTATGCCTTATGAATACTAATACCTTTTCATGCCCACGGGATCCTGGTCGAGAGGATGAGTCTTTGGGATAGAATTTGACAAGATTCATATGGAGGTTCACTTTCACCGATTGCGCCAGTCACATCATATGTCTCCGGCCCAGTAGCTAGCCCTAGAACCTACCTTCTGGTCTCAAAAGTCAGCGGTGGTAGTGGGAACAGATAGATGGATGTTACTATGATTGATTGTACCCATCAGCTTGGTATAACCGATGAGGACTGTGCTGTCATGTCCCAATAGATTCGGATATTGGATGGATACAAACCCAGAACCTGCGCATGAGATTTGCGGATTGATGCGATGGAGAACAAAGAAGGCGTAGCATTTCCGGTCGCCGATGCTGCAAACAGAAAGTGACGAATCACGACGTCTCCTCGGAGACAATGGCATTGTGAAGACAAGGGTATTGTGAAAACAAAGGCATTGTGAGGCCTTCTAACTCATCACTTCAACATTGCGCCTGCAGGAAGACCTTTTGACTCATCACTTGAACTGAAATTTTGCAATATATTTTGGAATATCGCGAGACAAATTTATACGATATCGGGCTGGATAGTTCAGTGGCAGAATTCTTGCTTTGGGTTTTCGTCTGATGTAAGAGGTCCAGGGTTCAAATCCCTGTTCAGCCCTTAACATTGCGTGTTCAGTTTTTGCTTTTTTGAGTGATATGTGATCATGTCTTATGATTTGAAACAGTGTTTCAGAATCACAATTATCTGACTTTTTATCACATTATGTGTTTGACAGTGAGCAAACAGATAATTTGAAATTAGAATCTTGATTGTCTCGAATCGTGTAGTCGAAGCGTCGTAAAATTCGAACTTCTCTTTTACACGTCTGAATTCAAAATCGAATAAATGATCGTATTTGTTTTCGTGACATCATTCAAATTCAACACTTTGCGAAATTTATTCTTGAACACTTCACGCCGAATACAATTAATTGAAAACGAGAAAATCACTAATTCGATATCGAGTTACAACGTTTTAAAAAAATAATTTCATAATACATTGTGATTGTTGTTCAATTCAATTGCGAAATTCGAAAAGACAACGCGACAAACATATTTCGTCTCATTTTCAAGATCATAAATTATCAAATTCAGTCGTTTGCTCAATTCATTATTGAACATCTCACGCGATTTACAAGTAATTGAAAACGAGAATATCATTATTTCGATACGAGACTACAATGTTTCACAAAGATAATTGTATAATATGTAACGTTTATTGCGCAATTGCATTGCGCATTGAACGTTCAATTGCGTGATTTCGAAAATTTCAACTCTGAAATAATTCTGATATGCGCAAGTCTCGAATATAATGAATTTAAACTGTATTGAACTAAATCAATAATACTCGATAAAAACGCTAATTATCAATTTATCGTGTTGTTTTCGTGTAATATTGCAGTCGAAAAGATTCAAAACAACGATTTATTCGTTTTTGAACTCAAATTCTCTGACGAGAAATGTTGACTTTTAGGCTAGTCAGAAATCTGATTAACTGAGACAAAGTCTTGAGATCTTTATAACTTCTGACTATCGCAAATCATTATATGTCACAAGAACTTTCTTGTCACTCGTCACTAAGTTACAAATAACAGTGATCAAGTGATCTATTCATAAAAGTTGATTGAAAAAGCAATTTTAATCTTTGCATTTAATGCGATTCTTCAAGTCTTCATATCAGCGTTTCATTAACTCAATACAAGAATTATTTTCTAGCGTGAGATGCACGATCTTCGAATAAATCTGATTTCGAAACAGTCTATTTCGTATTTCGCCTAAGAATCTCTGAAATAAGACGAAAATTCAGAAGAATTTTCGAGTTAACTGCCTGATTATCATACAATTTATCATACAAAGTGAGCAATTGAATCGAAAATATTGCTCAATATTGTGTATGTCTTGTCAGGGACCGTGCCTGGCTAAGAGATAAACAGATAGCAAAACGAGAATATTTGATCTAGGAAGCAAATATGTACACGGTAGGCCGAAATGTCTGAAGTAGGTTGTGCGCCAAGCTCAGATCACGCTAGTCCTCATAAGGACTTTCGCTGATAAGATAAGCTCCCAATCGAGATTCCAGGCATGCTCGTAACACTATCCTCCCGTCTTTTACAAGCTTCGTCCCGAAGCGAATATATCACTTCTCCTGATCGGTCGGCATTGCGAAGGGAATCATTGGCGGTGGCCCAGGTACCTGTCTGGCCGTGACTGGCGCTGGAAGTTTCAAAGCAGATGCGGTAGGCGTGGAGAGGTAGATGCGAAAACAGGAGATGCGGAGGCGAAGGCAGAAGATATATGCGAAAGCGAGAATGAGGATCTTGTTGAGGATCTTGATCGCGGAGATATTTGCAGATTAGTATGGTGAAACGGCCGATTTCTCGAGCAGGGCAGAAGCAGCAGGGCGGTATCGGTTTCGCGAGCGTATGCTGTTTCAAACTTCTCGGATTTGAGTTTTTCGAGTTCTTATTAATCGGCGCGTTCTGATTGGCTGCAGGTTCTGGGGCAGGGGGTCATTGGCGGCGGCGGGCAGACGGCTGCGGAGAAGGCGGGCTGATTTGGCCGTGTGGCAGGTCTATTGGATCGATGTTCTCCAGCTCTTCTTTCCATGTCATTGCTTCCGTATCGCTTGTATGTAAAAGATTCATCTTCATTGGTGTTGATTGCGGAAGTGTAAAGAATCGAAGAAAACAACGCATACGCTTTTGATGGCCATTGTAGCGGACCAACTGGGTGTCATTGACGCAGGCAGGTTGTTGGGACTGGCGGAGCGGAGCGGAATTCAAATTTTTTGTTTGGGGTTTTGGGTGGTTGTTGGTTTGGTGTGAGGTTGTTGTTGTGTGTGGCTTCTATCCCCCTCTGTAACAAGCGGTGTTTCAACGCTTCAAGAAGATGAGTATTGTAGAGGCCGTTCGGAAGTAGGTGGGCGGACTGGCTCGGGGAAGCACGAAGATCGTCTATTGATTGAATGTCGATTGATCTCGACGAACAGGGAGGTCGACTATTGAAAGATCGTCATTCTCGCAAACTCACGATCATTCTCGCTGGCCCACGATGCGCCAAGTGGAAGTAGGGTGCAATCATCGCTCTCAAAGGGGAGACTTATCCATTCACGCAGGTTCACGGTCATTCTCGCTGGCTCACGTCGTTTCGTGGAGGTTCGTCCTGTTGCTTCACTCACGGAGGTTCGTCCTGTTGCTCCGTGGCTTTTCTCTAAGAGGACTTCACATTCTGGCGGTTTTATTTTACTTACTCGCGTATCCCGACGAGCAACCTGTTTCGGCAGGGCGTTTGGCGGGTGTCAGTTAGTTTCGCAGAATTCAGGGCGAGAGATCGTTGTGCTGTAGGCAGTGAATCATCGTCACTGCTGTTGATGAGATTGCGCTGGAGGCGTCATCGTCGCAAATTGACTGGAATTTCGTGCTGAAGGTGGAATCGTCACGAAATTGGTCGAAGGGGTCGTGCTGGAAATGTGCAATCGTCACGAGTTGAACGGTCTTGTTTCTTTCTATTCGTTGGTCGCCGCAACGAGTGTGGAGTTTACATCGCTCGTCACGATGGAGATCAAATATAATGTCAAGGGTCGTGTCTGGCTAGGAGGTAAACAGGTAGCAAAACGAGGATATTTGATCTAGGGAGCAAATATGTACACGGTAGGCCGAAATGCCTGAAGTAGGTTGTGCGCCAAGCCCAGATCACGCTAGTCCTCATAAGGACTTCCGCTGATAAGATAAGCTCCCAACCGAGATCCCAGGCATGCTCGTAACATGTCTCTCATTGACAATTACAGCTATTTCACGTCCTGCCACATTGAGCACAGTTTGGGCAAGATTATTGCAAACGCATCATTCATCTCTACTATTGATGTCGTTGTTGAGCAGCTGTGAAAGTATTTTGCAATACAAATTAATATGAAAAGTGACATGAAAGCTGCCAGAAATCAATGCAAATCGTAAAGACTCGTGCGAGTTTAACGCATTGATGTATTAGCGATATGCGATAGTCGTGCTAATTGACGCTCAACGCTCAACAACAACGTTAATGTGAGATGCACGCTAAAAAGAGTTCTTGTATATATATTTCATTAATGAAAATGAAACAATATTGCAACATTGTTGCAACATTATTGCAATTGCAATTGCAACAATGAGATTCAGTCAAGAGTCAATTGTCAATCGCTTGAACAAACGCTCGATTTTTGCGATTTGAACGTAATTATGTGTATGTTTCAACGCAACATCATCAACGTCTCAACGTATAATCGTGAATTGTCAATAATGTGATGTTTCTGTTGTACGGGTTGTGGTGATGATGATGACAGAGCGATAATGCCAGATGGCGAAAGCCACGATATTTGACAACCTCAACTCTAATAAAGCGCTGTTGCAATTTGCAGGCGTTTGCCTTGTTTATTAACGACTACCAATCCCAGATATCACCGTTCATAGCATAAGCATGAAAGTGTGAATTTGGCGTTGTCCCGCGAGAACTAGTGCTATGGACTGACTATCCGGAGAAATAGGCTCTATGTAACGACCATCCAACTCCACGATCAACGGAACAACATTGACAGCCATCCATACAACAATCTATAATCCTCCGAACCACCACAGATAGAGGGTCTGCGGCCTCCGTAGTTTGCTCTCATCCTACCCAATTCTACCAGACTGATCTTCTAAGAAGGCAAGGTTTCGTAAACATGCACTGGAGAATCGAATACCCCTCCCGCACAAGTATTCGGTATGAATTGTCGGCTGTCGAATCTCATATACTCCGAATCGAAGGATGTGAGCTGTTTCTCGATCCCTTCGAGCCCTAGACTCAATTGATGACTTTGTTTGAGAATAAAGTCGGATGTATCCTGCCCATAACTTGCGGCTACTTCTTCCCACTCCAATTGCTCGATGAGTCCGCTGCAGGCTACATGTGCATCGCCGAGCTGGGCCGAAGCCTTGATTAGAAACTCCCCTACCTCGCCGAATTCGGGCCCCATTATGCCCAGCCATGTGTTCCGTCGATCAATCTGTTGATCCTCATAAGACTGACGGTGGAAAATATTCTTAAGCCAAAGGAGCACCTTGTTACCTCTGTTGGATTCATCCTTCTCGTTATTCTCAACAACCTTGGAGACATGGTGCTCCATCTCATATGCTACACTCCCGAGTGCAAAGAGCTTACTTTGTAAGCTCACGATCAGTTGGATATCCTGTTGTATTCGCCTGGCCATAGTGGTTAGGTGGTCTCGCATCAGCTGGTTACCGAAAGTCTGAGCCTTGTAGACCTGTAGTGAGGTCTCCTGTATTGGTTCGATACCCACGGGAAGATAAATCATGTACCACGAATCCAGCCATGCCATGCCACGTACCAAAAGGCTGTTATCAGATACCGATGTACCAGCGAGAGGCTTGCCATCATCTATGGTTTGTATCACGTAATTG
The DNA here is from genome assembly GCA_018902385.1 of Physcia stellaris. Classification (NCBI taxonomy): domain Eukaryota; kingdom Fungi; phylum Ascomycota; class Lecanoromycetes; order Caliciales; family Physciaceae; genus Physcia; species Physcia stellaris. The sequence goes on along the minus strand of JABSSW010000031.1, from coordinate 290,553 downwards.
CCGTTAGATACATGATACTTGATTGTGCCCACCATATGAGCGTGGAAGAACTGAGCATTGGATATTGTTGGCATAGTCAAGTCGATAAATTCGGTGAGTTTCCCCTGGAAGTACTTTTGATCGCTGGCAGGATAGTGAGTTGCTGGAAGTCTCGCTCGCAAAGATCGAGCTCTCGATGAATAATGGGCGATTTGGTGTGGAAGTTTGAAAGACATACTCTTGTCGCCGCTATGCAGAATGTTATCGAGAGGGTCGTTGAGACCGGCCACGGACTGATTTTGGTGACGATGCCTCTGCAATTCATCCCAGGAACTGCACGCCCAGTTTCGTACCAATGGCAGTCGATGCTGGCAGAAGCTGGCGAGGAACACATTGGTGCCGGCAGTATAAATAATAGCCATGATCTGTAGGAACAACCACCCCGCCAGAAGAAAGCAAAAGGGCCAACGGAGAATTAACCATGCAACCTGGGAAAATATTCCAAAGATGGACCAAGTATCTCTTACCACATCCAAAATCATAGCGAGCATATTTTTCCCTAGCGTTTTCAGCGCTGACCCTACAATGGTCCGCTCTCTGAACAGTTGAATGCCAGACAAGATCTGGTAGTGTGCTTGCAGCTTGATTCTGAGGTCCTTGGTTTGACGCCGATACAAAGCAAGACTTGCGCGCCACTCCTTCCGAGTGCTCAGGAACCCATTCTTATGACGATGTGGCATGGATTGTGACATCATATCCAGACGATGTTTAACCTTCTGCGGTAAAACCAAGGTCTCCCAGCGTAAAAATCGAGGCATATCTGGTAAAGGATCAAGATATGCGGAGAGAGGTCGTCGCGTGTCTCCCAAGGAATCTTCCAAGCCTTTTGCACGTTGAATTGTACGTTTCTTTCGAGGAAAGAAGACTAGAGACGAAGGAGGAGATTGACCACTACGAAATGGTTAGTCAAAGATCGTGAATTGAACAAAAGAAAGAAACTACCTTTGCTTGGACGACCATCGTTTTTGGGCTAGAGTGGACATTGTGTGAATTAAAGCGAGAGATTCCTCTCTCCACGCCGTCGTCACTTCGCTCCAACAAATCTCCTCTTTGTTCTTTGCTTCTCTGAAGTTCTTATCACTCTTCACCTAAAATACCTCCTCACCCTTCACATAAAGAAGGATGGGGGTAAAAGAGTCAATTGGTTTTCGAAAAGCTTGAGAACCGCTGAAAGTCAAGATAATCGAGCGAGTCCCAGCTCGATAAAGCATGGGATGCCATGTGTTCATTGTCTCGGAAACACTTCGCAAGCTCGCCGGATTTGAAACGTCATGCGTTGAGTAATAAAGAAATCCAAATCCGGAACTGCCAGCCAAGAAACCTCTAGATTTTAGATCTCTGATGTTTACAGTAGCGAAGTGGCCCTAACACTCCGAGTTTACCTTTTTTTCCCGATGTGAAGAAGCTGACCGAATGCCTAATTGAAACGCCACATCTGCAGGTCAAGGACTTGATCACAGATGGGAAGGTCATGGTACTCCGTCATATATTAATCTAGATCTAGTAAGATTCTACAAGACTTGATTGGCAACCTTAGAGACTTTCCGCTGCTTGAATACTTATCAGAAACCAAGACTGACCAAAGCTTATCGAGGCTCGATCCAGCTGTTACGCCATTGAGCATGCGACTACAACGCCACGGCACATTTGAACCAAAGTCACTGCAATCGAGTCATGGTCCTCATTTGCTGAAGCTACCCCTCTTCCCCCGCCATAGATACTATGCTAAATCGTCCATCAGCGGTTCTCGCCGGGTCGCTGAGAAATGGTGCAGCTCAAAAGGCGAGACTAGAGATGCATGTTGAGCGGCATGCGTCCGATAGCGGACCAGCGGATGAACTTCCGGCCGTGCTCAAATGTTGCCATGGGAGAAACGACAATTCCATGAATCAATGCGCATATGAGTTCCTTGTAGAAATGAACATGCGGGGAAAATACGCGAGTACGAAATGGTCCGAAAGGGTTTAAAGCGCGCTCTAGACTGTCAACGTTCTTGCTTCTCCAAGGCGACACACTGCCCATCGGTTCGCCATCTCTGGTCTCTACGTTGAGTTCACAGTGAGAGACCATCTCTGCAAGGACTTAAATTACACCAGGCAATTACTTCTTCCACTTCACAAGCTAGTCTAGGTGCTCGATATTGCGAATGCTTCGTAGCTTATTTCTCCAGCGAAGCATCCTTTATTCTATAAGGTTCCAACCGGCCGGCGAAGATAGAGAGCTTCTCCTTATCCTCAGCCGCCATGACGACACAGGCAAGACTCGATTTGCTCTTCCTGAGATGAGCCCAGCCAATAATGATCAAGCTGCCACTGTTGAACTCTTCCTCAAAGTCCTTTTCGAATTGATCCCTTGTGCATCCCAAATCAAGTCTGGAAAAGATCGCGGCCTCGTGCAGCCCTCGGTCTCGGGAGAAATGGTTCTTGAAGAATCCAAGCATCTGAGATGCAGTGCTTCGTATATTGAAATCCACAATGAGGTGCTGGCCCGAGGCATCGGTCATCACATCAAGACCCACAGGTCCGTAATATCCCTTCTTGAATATATAGGTGGTTGACACATCGATAATGGAGGCATATTCACGCTGTAGACGGTCTTGTTCTCGATAAGACATAGACGATCTTTCCCAGAGACCCTTGGAGTCCAGACCCTGTCTAGCGCAACCTATGAAGATACTTCGGCCAGACCTGGTAATGAAGAAAGCGACTGGGACGGTCTCACTAGGAATGTAGTCCTGAATGATTAGAGAACTGGGGCTCATGTGGGCGTTCCATTCATTAGTCTGCCGTAGGAGGATCTTGACTTGTTCTTCGAGCAGTTGAATGACTTTGCGTTTCTCCAGCTCGGTACGGGCCAAGAAGGTCCCATAGCTTGAAATAGCTTGTGGCATCTTGACCACGAAAGGAGGCCGACGGTCCTTGATTATGTTGATCATACGCTCTGCTTCCTCGGCCACGAGTCTATCATCGCTGATCTCGCTGGTCTTTAGTCTCGACATGATAATCTCCGATGCCGGCACAGGTAGTCTTGACAGAGCCAGGTCTTTCTTCGAGAGTAGCCCATAATGAATCTCAGGATCGACTAGGTGGGGGAGATGTAGCAAGCAGTCCATCGGATTGAATATCGCAATTTTCTCCCCTGGGAGTAGATGAATATCCTTTGGACCTTTTAAGATGCGAAGGTCCGGCTGTTGAGCGGCTGCTAGCTGGCTGACATTTCGGTGGGCATCCGAGAGTGTCGAACACCCACCTGGGGCTATGTGGTTCCCACCAACGTCAAAGTAAATCAGAGGCATCTTCCCTGCAGCGAAGCTTAACTCCTGAGGGACAATTTGGACCATAGAAGCCGCGAGTTTGTCTTCCGCCCCAGATTCACGTCGGGAGTCTTGGTATGCAAAGATTTTTGAAATTGGGATGGATGGTGTCAGCGCTAGTCTTGAGGACGGTAAGACAATGACCAGGACGACGTTATGCTTGTCAGCTCCATCTAAGGAGTAAAGGTCATGTAATGTAGTGTCAAGCACAATAGGTCGGCGACAGGGTGACATCTTTATGTTATGTAGATAGACGCCAATTCATGGGTTCGGACATCACGTACTTATATGGATCTGTCACAGAACCTGTCACAGATTGCAAGCCAGAGACTTCATAATGCTAGCACCCTTCAGGGGTACGTGTTCGCTAATGCATGATGAGCATTTCCGGCTGGCTGGATCGAGTTACCGAACAGGTGTGACGAGCTTGCAGGAGTTGACTAGACCCTTGACATCAGGCGTCGGTTACATACGGTCCAACTCTTAACCTCCATCTTTTCTGCATATCTTTTGAGGCAGAAAACAATTCTTTCCTCAACACCAACGCTAAAAACAGCGGTAACAATAATCGAAGGCCCGTTCCATTTTCATCCGCTATCTACCTATCACAGTACCCAGAGCGGATCGGAGCGACTAATAGCGATACTCAAAGTGGCCTTTTTCCTGTCACGCATGATCCATATGTTCCGTGAGCAGAAGTCAAATCTAAGTTGTTTGAAGAACTCGTATTAACCGTGAGCATAGCAAATAAGAGCATTATATTCATTAAACGTTTTGCTGTTGTTTATTTTTTATTTTTTTATTTTTTATCATCAATGTTTTTATAGAATCTTTCAACAGTATAGATTCTGTTGATTAATCACGTTTCTTTTATCGAATTGAAAAAAAAAAATCTTATAACCAAATCCAATCAAACTATATGACTGAAATATGATTCAATAGGAAGTTTCCAACTTCACCTTAAACACAATTCTCCGATTCTATAGTTTTTCTCAGCAGATGCTGGGGCCGGGACAATTCGTTCCAGCTTCAAGGGAGTATCGAGTGTCTTCTCTTATATGAGAATTCACCTCGAACGAGATCTGGCGGCTGACGATAAAAACTGCAGTCCAAAGAATCATGCACAAAGCTTGGAGGTACTAACCGTCGGCTAATTTCTTTGCATGGCATACCTGAAAAGAGCGAACCAGACTTTTTGTTTCGGGTAAATGCATATTCCGCCAACAATGTTCGTGAGACTTCTCGCGACAAGCGCTGATTCCAGGAAGCCCCGAAAGACTTGAGAATGCCACCACGGAGCGCATACATTTCGTAGTCAATTGTCTTTCAAGCTCTTCCAAAATGGCCATAGCATGGAAATACATTCCAATCGTCCTGTATGCGGCACTGTCAGTCACCGCAATCTCTCCTCGAGCCTCACTAGACCCTATGCATTCCAAATCGATGACCCTAGCGCAATCCAACGAGACCATCCACCCAGCCTCAAATACCGTTCTGAAGAGCGTGACATTCGCCACTAGGGAACTCGTTAGACACCAAGATCTCCTGCTTATCCGATATCTAACCCACGAACGCCTGCCCAGCCCCCTCTATCGCCATGTAATCGAGTGGAGTCTGGAATTTTTTGAGGAAGGTTTGCGAACCGAAGGTGATGAAGCCCTTTTGCCGCATCGGGATCGCTATTCACATATCGAGGACAATGTATTGCTGATGGTGGACCACGCCCGCCATTCGTCGAGCGATGATCTCACGTACGGGATAATCTGTGAAGCGATCGAGGTGGTGAAGCTATTTATGCAGAGTCGACCGTTTCATTTGGAGGCCGAAATATGGGGAGGGTTGGATGGGAGTGGGTTTCCGCTTGGGTATATTGAGGTTCGACGTGGACCTCGTGACCCAGGCCGGAGAGGGAATCTTACGACTGAATAGATGCCGTACAGTCGGTTTCGTGGAAATAGATTACCAGTAATTGACCCGATACAATATGAGATACTGCAACAGCAACCATGCCATATCCAATCCACGAAGTGTAGCTTATCCGTAGTGAAGTAAGCCCTGGTCTTTCTTGCCATGCTCCCATAACGAGTGGAATCCGCTATCCATTTTTGGAGAATGTAAAGATGCCAAGGAATAGCAGGCATGAAATCAACATCGGACTTACAGGCTTGGTAAAGTTGCAGCAAGCATTGACAAGCGTTGAACGATGCACGCCGTCTGGGACTACTCGCGGGTATCTTACTTGTAACGAAATACCAGAAACAACATGTACGGAGCAAAAGAACACCATTTATAGTCACCCGCTAACGCCAGGCAGATAGAACGTTATATATCGGTCACTTGGTCAATATAGTTTCGACACGCCGCAGATGATAAAGTAAGACCATAAGTAAACAGGAAAACATCCTCATCTGTCGCAGCGTCGATGATTCTTATTACCTATATAGTTTGGAGGAGTGAGAACATATTTTTAAGGTTGGAAGCGAAGATATAACAAGTCGATTGGAAGGCGACGTCAAAGATTTAAGATACTGAGCAGGACAACACAATGGCTCGTGCTCCCTTCCTCGCGTATTTACAATTGTCTTATTCTTGATATGACGCGGGAATTTTCAATTTTTGAAAAATCATCTCATTTCCGGGAAGCTCTGCTAATCGAATCTGGCTTCAAGACTGTGTCAGAATACAGTCTATTGGAGGAGAAATGCCTCCGTGACTGGAATTTTCGTGACGGCTCTTCCAAAGTCAAATTCTTTTGAGCTATGTCTATCCCAACGACTAGTTTATGCAGGTAGACATAGAGCACCTGAGAGTCGTCAACCTCAATAGTATGGCGTGTTCTCTCAAGTGCTCTCGAAGTACTAAAATTAGACATGGAAGATGACATAGAAGGAGGATGAAGATGTTGATGTTCGGCAAGATAATTCATTCGCCCCTTCGGGAACCGGTCTTCAAACTGTGAGGTGAGGTCACTGGCATGGATGTTTCATTCGCGTCAAGCGACTATATCGAAAAAATTTTTATGTGTGTTCTATCACATCATATCAGATGATCTTCGAGTCCTGATCACCTGATTCTGGGCCCTAATGCGTGACAGAACTTATGGTGTCGGTCTCCATAGTCTGCTTCCTTTTCTTTCTCGACAGAGTCGCATTGAGAGAAGTAGAGATGAAAATATGCAGGCAATGAACACTAGACACGGGAGTCATCGAACTGAAACCAACAACAGCCATTATAAGTCCTCCGCCACAGTCTTAAACATCGCCTCACTCCCCTCCATTGCGAACTTCCAGTTCCCCTCAGAGCCTTCCCTCGGGCTCACCTCCACTTCAAGCATCTGATCCATCTGCTCAACCGCGGCCACCGCATGCGTTTTATGCGCTGTAATGCGCGGCCACACTTCCCTCTTCCCTATCGGCTGTAAGTCGTATCTCATGATAAACATCGTCGTCACCGCCATCGTGACCGTAGTCGCAAAATGTCGACCGGGACAGAGCGTCGTGCCCCCTCCGAAAGCACGGAATGCAGACGCAGGTGGCGACTTATGCTGCTGCTGCTGCGCTCCCTTTTCCGTCCCCAAACCACGCTTAACAACTGTAGCCTTTGCAGGTTTGAGGAAACGCCGGTGATGGAATTCATCAACTGTCGGTCCCCACAAGTTGGGATCCGTGTGCACGCTGACACTCGGCATGAGTACAATGTTGTCTTTCTTCAGCAGGTAGCGATTTTCAAGCATGGTGTCTTGCATGACCTGTCGGACTGATGTGCCGAGGGCGTGGTGGCGGAGGACTTCTTGGAATGTGGAGCCTAGAATGGGTGCTTGGTGCTTGAGGGCTGTGATATCAATGCTATGAAGTAAGCTCCCATCCGCAGTCTGGGATGTAGATGTGACCTTTGGGACTTCAGCCCTGCAGTCGATCAACGCCGCGGGGGCGGAGTAGAGGTGATACAGCATCCACGTCACCGTGCGAATGGTGCTGGTGAGCGTGCCGATCAGATTGACGACTTCGAATCGCGCGATGTCGATGACGGATACACCGTGCTCCTCTGCGCTCATATATCTGGCGCGAGCGAAGACTGAGCTGTGGGCAAGCGCTCCGGACTGGAAGTAGCGAACGAAAGCGTCTGTCAAGAGTTTCCGGCCCTGCATACCTTTGCGAGCTGAAATTGAAGGCGCGAGGTTCATCAATATACGGAAGAGGTCGGCTTCAAAGTCCCTGTCGACCAAATCAGCCTCTTGATCGTCACTAGATGGCTGTTGTAGTGGGCGGGAACAGCATACCAGAATGCTTCTTCGTTAACCCTCTCCTTGAACGGATTCCCCCGCCCGTAGACATAATCGGTGATTGCCACTGTGAGCTCATGCCGTACCCATCGATCGAGCTCAACTCTCATCTTCCTCCCATCATGCGCCCTCAGTTTCTCCAGAGAGGCCGCAATCTGAGGAATGATACTCTCGTACATCGCCTCCAACGGCTTTCCCGGACTGAGGGACGGGTACACGACTTTATTGAAGTCCATGGAAAGCCCATAATCACCGTCTTCACCATTGATATTGTGGGTTGCGATTCTCTTGCCCTCGTCACTGGAGCCGGCTAGGGACATCGCGAATTTGACGCCCACTGGTGGAAAGGCGAGGGCCTTGGGGTGGCGTTGGACGGCAGCGATAAATTCTGTGGAGTTGACAACGTATAGTTTTGTGCCTTCGGGCATGGCAAGAGTGTATATAGGGGCGCCATGTTGCTGTCTGATCCGATGATTTGAGTCACAATGCTACGCCGAGAATGTGGAAGAGTTGGGATTTTGCATATTACCTCAGGTCAACATAGTAACGTGCTCTCTTCCGTAACATGCCGATAACATGGCCTATGAATGGTATCTTTGATGGTAGAGGTGGCGGTTCTCTTGCATCGTGCCTGGCTTCTAGGAAACGAGAGAGAACATAGTTGACAGTTATAAAGAGTCCAAGAAGAAGAAACAGTGTTAGATTCATGGTAATTGAAATAGCCAGACAGCCAAGAAAAACCAGTGATTGGGATACGTAGAAATTGGATGTAGAGGAATGCAGAGGAGTGCAGAGATACCAATTTTATATCTAAGAAATGAGCGAACACAAGAGAAGTCATGCTTGATACGTCTAGTTGTATGGGAAGCGTTCCACTCCACCTTACAGCTCTCCAGCCTGGAACTTCACATGCGACATCGCAGCTGTGTCTTACAAAAGTCTTGCATACTTACTCAGCCCCGCATAGCATCGAGTGCGTGTGTCAGGGAGGTGCAGCGAACTAGGCGTTGATGCAGGATACTATTCCTTGCTTTTCCGAAGTGTGGATGCCTGTATGAGAAAAAGGCAACCGAACCAGGATGTTATGGCTTCATCCTCGTCGGGCCACAGTCTGGCCTAGCTTTTGTCGGTGTGGAAAGAAGTCTTTATTTTTTACGATATTTTTTCCGAGCTCTAACAAAGAGTCTGCTATACTTTAAACCTAGCTTAATCCAAAAGGAAAATCTCTGGTGACCTGAAAACCGAGCATATCATACACACCAGTCAGCGCCTCGAAACCAAAAACCGCCATGTTTCCCATCAAGCAATTGACCATGCTCTATACTGCTCTCAAACTCCACTCCCAGTCATGTTCTGTGTCCGCTTATCACCCTTCTCTACCGTCTCAAGCGGCCACTCCTTGGTCTGGATGTGCTGCGTTTGTAGGAATTTTCCATCCCGTAAGGCGCTGCCCAGCGTTAACTTGATGTTTCCACCTGAGTTATCACTGTCCTCTCTTTCAAATATTCCGAACTTTGAGGCCGGGTTGCCCTGCTTGTTCGAGCTGTATAATTTGGATCGAATGCGATATTGCAATGATCGGAAAGCAGGAAGATGGTGACGGTAGCAGATGGCGTAGGAAGGCATACAGGAGCACATGATGGACACATTGAGCTCAACCACGCTTGAAACCCACTGAATCAGCTTTGCGTCTACGAATGCAGCTTAAAACGGAATACTTACACGACCGTATAGGTATAGACTCCCAACCAAGTGTTATCACCTCCTCGATATTGGCGAATGCGATAGATGAGGGCTATTATGCTGGCTGCCAATGCGCTGGGTCATACGTTAGTGTCCCGATTTTTTATTGCGGGAAGCGCCGCACAAGAGGACGACTTACAAGAGGCCCGTAATGAAAATGATGCTTACACCAACCTTCTTCCGTGTGGGTAAGTGGAGCTGCCAGATTATGGGTAGAGGAATCCATAGTATATAAATATCATTGAAAACGCTTAGTGTGCCCGTAGCGACACCGAATGCAGTTGCAGTCTTTGTGCATCCATGGGTCGAGGCTTTCAGCATCCAATTTCCTCCAGGTTTGGGAACACAGAGCACTGTGTTACCAACGATCGTCGCGATACCTTGTGCAGCAATTGTAGCCACACCAATGGCGATCGCAATCCTCGCCTGATCGTCGACTTTGAAAAGCTCAAGGTAGAGAAGAAGAACGGAAAGTTTGGCGAGGAAAAGCGTGGGGCCAGGGAGTATGGACAGAATTATATAATTCTGAGGTATGTTAGCACGGCCCGAGACTACCAAAGGTGTGCGATGGGCATCTCACCTGGATAGAAGAGACCGAGTCTAGGCTTATTGGTACGTCCCATAAGTGCTTTCCGAATGTATGTTGGCTGATCGCTGGATTATGATAAGTTTTCGACGCTGAAAGTTGGAAATGATCACAATACATACTGAAATACAAAACCGCACTTATGGATATCGAGGCCATCTGAAACATGTTGTGAGCATACGCAATCTGGAATTTTGTAAATCGTCTCCTACTGTGGCAACAATACAAGCATCTGTGTTCTGTGAGCTAATAGCACAGGGACGATAGTGAGAAGCTTACAATCAGAGGGAGCAAACCTATGAGATATCCATGAATTCGCATAGATTCGTAATGAGACGAAAATAAGCGTCAAAGAAAGCATAATGGAAGTCACAATGACCAGTATATGCGCGTTTGAAACTGGATTGACGAAATTAGGAATGACGCCTGGCGGAGGAGGTCCAGACGGTGTATTTGTCGGATCCATCATTGCAAAATTCATGGCTGACATTATTGGCAACAAGGTCTTCTGTGCTTTGGGCGTGAAACCACGGTCATGAAAACATATGGAGAAATGAAGAAGCACGTAAGAGAGGGAAATCGAGAAGCACGAGCACGCGATGCCCTCTGACACCCTCAAGTCGACGGGAGAAGGGCCATGAAGGAAAATGAGGCCAAGAAATACGTGCGGATTATTTTTGGGATGCTAATTTCAATTGGTGAGGCCCTGTTGCCTGAGGGTGTTTGATTCTCTGGTGTGGCTTGCTGAGAGACGCATACAATGGCACTGCCCATGAAGCCCACAGGTACTAGTCTAGGTAGTTGGATGTAGCACTAATGCAGCTGCAGATTTGTCAGCCGGATGCATTAAGATACCTGAGTACGCGAAGGAACAAACCAATTGCCTTGCTTCTTCCTCGAAGCTAAAGCAGCAATCGCAATTGTCTTATCCATATACTCCTACTGGCCCTTGTCTGCATTCCTCCTGCCGCCTTTAAGTACAGGTATTCCTGGGCAGCCCCCAAAGTGGGCGCCGTACGGTCCGAAATACGGCCCGCAAAGCTGCAACTTAGTATGATCAGCTCACAGAAGGTCTTCGTTCACGGTCAAAGTCAATTTTCGCCCTTGTGTCGCTTTTGAAGCCATAATTACCATGTCAATGAGCCTAAGTACAGTCGTATCACAGAACCGGAGATTGTAGCTGCCACTTATGTGGGCGTTTTCCTACCAGTCGTTGTGACACATAGTAATCGAGGCTGTAAGACGCTCGAGGACGCTAAGTAGAAAGGAAACATCCGGAGGTCAATACGAAGTTATTGAAAACAACGTCTGCCTGGAACTAAAGTGAAGTCATTCAAATTTGGTATGCATATTGTACCACTTCATGATATCGCAAGCGAAACTCTGCAGGAAGTCCATCGCTTGGGTGTGCAGCCCTGGAGAGAATCTGGTAGGCTCTATCTCCGTTGACTGTCTTCGTGCCGCGAGCTGGGTCTAATACGTCCCAATTCGTCATATACGCTTTTGATCTCAAACTCCCGTACTGTCATAACCAGGACAAGTTTGAGCTCTAGCATTGCCAGCTCCTGTCCAATACAGCTGCGTGGCCCGAGCTCAAACGGCCGAGAAGCGCCCCTTTGAGGGTAGAAACAGTCTCCCTCCTCAACAAGCCAACGATCCGGGAGGGATTTATCTGACTCCGGCCACAGATTGGGATCATGATGGATGCCGTAAAGGCTTGACCACACAAGAAAGTCCTCCGTAGGGCATTGGCGCCCGCACGGATCAGCGATGAAATGATCAGGCTCTCCACTACGTGTACTGATGCAGGTGGATACATTCTTAGCGTTGCATCGCGATAGAAAGTTCTTCAATCACCCATGCAAAGAGGATCAAGCGGATCTGAATTAACAGCTTCCAGTCTGAGACATCGACATAGAGAGCCATATTGCCCGTGTGGGAGCCTGAGATCGTTGCCCGGGTCACGACGGTTATTATTATTAAGCTACTAGGTCGAGAGGTTAATGTTGTCAAGAAGAGCGTTGCGAGCGAGCCTGAAAACATCCAGTAAATAAGTATTTTAGTTCATTATTCGCACGTATCGCAAGGGGCCTCGAATGTTCTCGTAGATGCAAGCAAAGGGTCTGTTGTTACTGTCGACTAGATGTCTTGGCATCTGCCATTGGCAGACTGCCAAGCCCAGCTATGACTATATGGACTATGGTGATCTATCGAGGTAAGGAGGTAGTGAGGCTCAAATAAGCTCGTAAGTTGTGCATACAGTCCTGTTGCAGCTTATCTAAGACAGTGGTCCTGCTTCTTTCCTAAAGGCTCTTGGCGACAGGCGTGATGGAGGCTGCGATAAGGAGAGACAGTCGGCACAGAACTCCCGACCCATGGCGGTCTGAAGCCATGAGAGCCTCTATCCTGCAGGAAGCTGAGTCAAGTCGCCTTGTAGGAGCTGCAGCTGACAACAAGATCAGCTTCTGTGTTCATCTGCTTCGTGTTCAACGCATGTGTGTGGCACTGGGTTGTGTTACTGTCCTAGTACACGTATCGAGTTTGAGCAGACGCTCTTATGATATTGGTCGATCCAGCTTTATAGATATGATAGAAGATGCCACCAAGGCTGTCAAAGGGTCCATCATCCCAAGCAGGACTTTCCAAAAAAAGAAGCCATGGCCGGTACCTTCGAAATTCAAGAGCAAGTGCTTCTCCCATTGCAGGATGCGTTCAGATACAATGCTTCCTCTGACATTGTATCCATTCGACTCCGTCCAAGGCAGGACCTCAAATTCAGTAGCGCTATGCTGCAGCCGGAGTTTTACTGTCACGGCAAAAACACCATCGGGCTAGCTATAGTTTTGATTTTTCTACTCACATACACAATCACACTTCTGAAGTCGAGCGCAGCATTGCGGAGCAGCAAATGTGGACGAGAGCCACCCATGGTACCATACTGGATCCCTTTCTTGGGTAATCTTTTGCCTTTTATACGGGATCCTTTCTCGTATTGTGAAGAGACGATGTATGTTTCTTGCCTTTTCACCCGAGCTTCTGTTGGAAGTTTGCAATGTACAGATCAACTGACTCATTGCAGCAAGAGATACGGTTATTCTACACCTGTCCGTTTGAGACTTGGACCCCTCAAGATGTATCTAGTTTCAGGAGGGGATCATCATATGATGCTATTCAGTAACAAATCATCACGCTGTATGAACACGAAGGCTGCTGTTCTTTTGGCCTTGGAAAATATGTTTGGCACTCCACCAAGTGTCATCCCTTTCTATGCTGCAGACAAGTCAGGAGTCAACTCCGCTCCACTTGCAGGGTCTGGAATGCGGCCGGAACATCGAATTACGTACCTTCAAGTGAAAGCAGCACATAAACATTTATCCGGTACAGGACTCACTCAGATGACCCAATTTTTCCTCTGCGTCCTGAACAAACGGTTCTCGCAAATTGGGGGTCAATCAGAATGGGTTGACCGATCTGATCTGTACGCATTCTTCCAGGACGAAGTATTCAGAGCAGCAGTTGAAGCGTTGTGTGGTCCCCATTTGCTTTCGAAAACTCCAGCATTTGTGGAGGACTTCTGGCAGTTTGTCGCCGACGTCCCGACACTGATCAAGGGGCTTCCATGGTTCTTAGCGCCTAGGACATACCGTACGCGTCAGCGATTGCTCAATGCCATCAAGAGCTGGCACAAATACGCCATTGAGCATTCCGACTACTCCAAGATTGGGCCCAGTGACGCGGAATGGGAACCTTACTATGGCTCCAAATTGATTCGAGCACGCCAGGAATATAGTAGCAAGATGCCCTGGATGAACGAGGACGCTCTCGCTGCAGAGGATTTGGGACTTATATTTGCAACGAACACGAACGCGATCCCCTCTCTGACTTGGTTCATATTTGAAATTTGCCGTGACCCAGCCCTCATGACTCGAGTCCGTACGGAGATTGAAGCATGCACTATCCGCTCTCCAGAATCCAGCCAGCCAAGTCTGGATATAGTCGCTTTGTGCAACCAGCCTCTTCTGCAGTCCATCTACGCTGAAACGCTTCGCCTACGAGTTGCCCTCTTCATTACCCGAACCCCTGAGCAGGAGCCGTTCAAGATGGGAGAGTGGACATTTCCACAGGGGCAAACTATTACATTATCTAGTCGTGCTGGAGCAATGGACCCGGACATATGGAACGCCGGCAGCGCGGAGAACCCTCATCCGCTGGATATGTTCTGGGCCGACCGCTTTCTAATTTTTCCCAATGATCCGACGAGCGGACCTACACGCAAAGATTCTAATATGATTACGAATGCTCGTCTGAGCGAATCCAAATCCGAAGGGAAGTCCACAGACACGGGACCAAGGTTCTCGCTGGAAGGGGTCGCAGGGGGATGGATCCCCTACGGAGGCGGACAAAGAATGTGTCCTGGTCGACACTTCGCAAAGCAAGAGATTATCGGCACTCTCGCGACACTGCTGACGCATTTCGAGGTTAGGCTGAAGGGAGAGACTGAGCCGAAGTGTGATATGAGTTATTTCCCGTTCGGTGGACTGCCACCCACAAAGAAGATTCCGTTCAGCTTGAGAAGGCGTCAGCTGTAAAGGGTATTGCACGTGTATAACTAGCATCAGATTGCGTCGAGATCATACTGCATATCTCATTTTGGAGTCTTCTCAGAAGACTTCTCGCCCTCTTCCTTGCCCTCCCTGGAATCCGGCACACCGGTCAAACCCAGATAAGCCTTCCTCAGAACCCATGTCGGAAAGAAAACCCATATCAGATTGAAAAAGATAATGTGGAACCATAGGTGTAGGACACTTCGAGTATCAAGGCTCCCGCACCCACACAATGCCTCAGGCAAAAAATTCATCAATCCCCCATACAGCTCCCCACTGGCTAGCACACTCGCCCAAAACCATGTAGCCGCCCCCGTCTTCTCCCCATCCCTCCGCACGCACTTGGCCACATACAACGCCAACGGCCCGGCTAGAAAAACAGTGATGATTTCTAAGCTTAGGGTGGTGAGATCAATACGGCTGTAGCGACTATCTGCCTTCGCATAATTCATCCATAGCGATGCGAAGATATTGGAGCTGTAAGCACTGCCGTAAAGGCGGTCTGGACGGTTGAGGAAGTAGCGAGGGGGCTGCTGATGCCGGGATTGGGGAGGGGGAGGGATAGAGATATATGCCGTGAAACAGTTAAAGACGTACGTGGATTCCAAAAGGAGGTGTGTTAGGCCGTCGATGAGGTGCCAAAGGTAGAGAATGCGCGTGCTGGTGGGGAGAGGCATTTTTCTGGTTGGGTATTTTCCGTTGTGCTGGCGAGTGGGAGTCGTCGATTGCTTATTCAAATGCTCTCTTCGTTTGCGTGATGGTGTTTGGAAGAATGGTGTCCAGCATCACCGCTTTGTCAGCATTAAATTGTCTGCTGACGGTGCAGCGAGGGCAGTAAAGGTGGTGGGGCTACCTGCATACAGCAGCTCTCGAAACAGGCCGAGACCTGTACAGACCTCCCCAGGCTTGCATGACAACAATCACAATGCCATGTCCTGTTGGCTTGACAGAGCCTAGGATACCAGATAATCTTTATTTTAAGGATCTGACTCAGCCTCCTCGAAGCCTGCGGCGCTGCTTGATTAGGATCTGCATTTGGGGGTTCTATCATTACTGTGAATAACACTGTTGCTGTCATTTTGGTGTTCGAGGTTGTATTGATTTCAACACAATTTTTGAAGGAATAGGAATTTAACAGTTTGCTGTTCACAATGGGTTCGCTCGCTGGGGAATCTCCGAGCTCCCTCTCCAAGGACTGGTTTTGACATCGATAACTTCGCTCTTTCTCGTGGCTGTTGCGTTCAACATTCTCAAGCAGTTGCTGTTCAGAAACCTTTATGAGCCGCCAGTTGTTTTCCACTGGATCCCGTTTGTAGGGAGTGCCATCGTGTACGGTCAAGACCCAGTCAAATTCTTGAAGAACAACCAAGCAAAGGTTGGAGCATTCCTTGTGATGGTGAGCGTGATAACAAAGCTCTGGCTAAATGCATTCTGTTGGAGTAGTATGGGAATATTTTTACATTTGTCATGTTCGGGAGAAAGGTCACACCATACCTGGGAATCGAAGGGAATAATTTCATATTGAACGGCAAGCAAGCCGATTTAAACCCGGAAGAGGTATACAACTGTCTCACGGCTCCGTGTTGGGGCAGCGACGTTGTGTATGACGCGCCTCACGCGAAGTTCATGGAGCAGAAGAGGGTACGTTGGCATTACTTTAGTGATAAGAACCGCACATACCATTTACTTACGCGGTACAGCTTGTCAAGTATGGTCTCACTGCCCGGGCCCTCAATTCGTATGTCCCCTTGATCGAGAGTGAAATGCAAGATTACATTGGCTGCGCATCCGCGTTCCAGGATGCAGCTGGAGAAATCGACATCTCCAACGCCATGTCTGAAATCATCATCTTTACAGCATCTCGCTGTCTGCAAGGAAAAGAAGTGCGCGAACGACTTAACGATAGCTTTGCCCAGATGTACCACGACCTAGATATGGGGTTCACACCCATCAACTTCCTCTTCCCTGGTCTTCCTCTTCCTCGCAACCGTAGGCGAGATAAGGCACATGAGCGAATGGCCGCCGTGTATATGGATATAATCCGAGCCCGTCGCGAGAGACATGACCTAGAACGAAGCGAAGACATCATCTGGAGTCTCATGAACTGCACCTACAAAGACGGCAGCCCCATGCCAGACAAGGAAATTGCGCACTTAATGATCGCGCTGCTCATGGCCGGACAAGCGTCTTCAGCCGTGACTAGCTCATGGATGATGTTGCACCTGGCCGCCGACCCACAGATAGCCTCTGCTCTATACAAGGAGCAATGCCGTGTTCTGGGGTCAATGGGCACACCCTTAACCCTGCAAGCTGTACAGGGTCTGCCTCTGCACGCCAACGTCGTCCGCGAAACACTGAGACTCCACATGCCCGTACATTCCGTGATGCGCAAAGTCAAGAGGCCAATGCCGATCGATGGAACCGCCATGCATGTACCCCACTCCAACATCCTGATGGCTGCTATCGGCCACACCGGTCGCAGCGAGCAGCATTTCGAGGATCCCGAAACCTGGAATCCCAGTCGATGGGACACGCTCTCATATTTGCAGGATGAGAAAAAGAGCGTGAAGGTAGATTATGGGTACGGGCCGGTGTCTGCAGGAGCGACAAGTCCATATCTGCCCTTTGGGGGTGGGCGGCATCGGTGTATTGGGGAGCAGTTCACCTATCTGCAATTGACTAGTGTTCTTGCAATTATGGTGAAGAATTTCGAGTTCGCGAATATGGAGGGGCAGGAGGGAGTTGTGGGGACAGATTATTCGGTAAGTTGATTCTGACCCTGGTTTGGCAAGATGTTTGTCTGATGATTATTTCTCTAGTCGATGGTGGCACGTCCGAGAAGCTCCAGGATTCGGTGGCGAAAACGCAAATTTCTTGGGAAGGAGGATGATGGATCGGAGATGAATTGGAACCAGGGATGCTCGCAACGCTCTATCTTCGTTTAGACTCAGCATACAGTTTCTGGATATCGTGTTGTATTTACTATTTGTAGGATACATGAGTGGGGTCCTTACCAAAGGACTCGAGATCCTATCAGAATCAGGATCAATTTTTGCTCTTTTTTGCAACCAATATCCATCCCTTTCCCGAGAATGATTCATAGAATGGCCATAGGCCATAGCCAGGGTGGAAATATAAGACCAAGGGTCAAGGTGGACGTACTCATTCCTGCCTTCATCGGGGTTCATCCACGTGATGGGGTTTACTTCAGATAGTCAGGTCTCTGCGCTTGAATGACAATACAGATTGAGGTAATAAGTTTTTAGATTGGTACTGACTCGAGGTTGTCACGAACGTATACTATTATTGTTAGCATCTCATTGTTCTCGGTGGGGTCTTCAACATGCACACCTTATCTTACAGTAACCACACCGCTGACTAGAGGATCCTCATGTCCTCCTCCAGTTTTTTAGCTGTCTCAAGATGGGCCACACTTCTGCATGCTATCGTTGATCGATAAAAGCTGAGGTATGAGGGTTCAAGGCTTGTGGCACGGGCGGATTAGTTTCACCCGCTGTGGGCAGCGGGTGCAGACGGCTTCCTTGTGGCGGCTAGCCTAATGCCGGTGAGATGCCCGTCTGACTCACACAAGTGCTCCTGGCAGTTTGCTATCGCCCAGCAGACGGGTAGGTAGGGGAGATGGACATCTCAAAACGTCTTCCATTGGCGGCTTTGGGGGCTTCGATTGGGCATCGAAGATCGGGTGGTTCTTTGCCCCCGCTTAGCCTCGATGTGTCATGCTTGTGCATGCGTAGTAATCATAGCGGTCTCTAGTGCCAGCCAATGGTATGTCAGTGGCAGACACCCGCTACTTTTTGGCCAATATTATGTACCCAGTATATTATGTGCTAGCGCGCCAAGCTTGGCAGAAATATGATTTTGTTGTACAATCATTTACTGACGAACTGCGTGAAAAAGTAAGCGGTTTGCAAAGTGCCACGCCACTCGCTTGATCGAGATCTGTAGATTTTGATGACATGGTACTCCGTATTGTGCAAGTGAGGACTGCTATCTCTCCGGAGTTCTGGTGGCTCTGCTCGTCGCTGTGCCCTCATAATACAGCAGAGACGGTGTCTAGAGATAAGAGGCATGTCATCGCGATCACATGTCAGTCCTTTGGATGATGTTAAAGGAGCCTTGCAAGAGACCGGAGCGTTTCCAGCATCCCTCAGAACTTCATCAGTGCCGTTTAGGGATAGAGGTTCATGATACAGAAA
This sequence comes from Physcia stellaris, assembly GCA_018902385.1. Classification (NCBI taxonomy): domain Eukaryota; kingdom Fungi; phylum Ascomycota; class Lecanoromycetes; order Caliciales; family Physciaceae; genus Physcia; species Physcia stellaris. Next base: position 271,769 of record JABSSW010000031.1, on the reverse strand, counting down.
TTGTACTCATTGAAGAGATATGTCTGCAGAATTCACAAGCTCACTTTCGGGTCGACATCTTGAATGTTTGTTCTTGACCGTCCAACAACATCCGTATGCGATATTTTTCTTTCTCCTTGGGCTGTATCCCGTTTTGCGGATAGCAGGAGCCTTAAAGCGAGGGTTGTCACCGGCGATCCTACTTTTGGAATCTCAAGTGAGAGACCTTTGCTGTTAAAGATCTTCAGGATGCTTGTTTAGGCTGACCAACGTGAAGAATCAACTTTTCCGGTGCACTAAGCGGATGGCGCAGCATATGCACGAGAGCGTTGGCGAGTGCCGAGCGGGAAGGAGAGTGGGCCCGGTTCAAGTACCAAATCAATTCAGTTATCACGATTCGAGTAGAATCTCAGTCTCAAATATGCGCGAGGTACGAGAGTAAATATCTGAGATCAGCATTACGCTCGGACCTTGACTGTGACGTCAAAGGCTTTTATGCTAGTTCTACGAGTAATCGCCCCCTTGGCGGCAGGAAAGATGGCCAATATTTGTGCCGCAATGAAAAATAAGAATCTCAAAACATTAAACACTTAATTTCTATCTCATTAGAAGAGCAGTCTTCTCAAGTTTCTTTCATTTTGTCAGTTCTGCAGTAGCACTCGTTTCCAGCCTGGACGAAAAGACACTAGAGTGGTTTTGTTGCACTGGTGCAATTTCCTGCAGGAACTTCCTAGTAACCATTTTGCAAAGCAAGCGCGTACAGCGATCGAGAGAATACAGCTTAGTGTCGCGCTCGACCGTATGACGACTTGATCGGAATCTTGTACCAGTGGGAGGCCAACACGGCGGGCGTGAACCCAGGAATCGGGTCCTCGACTCCTCGTCCCGTCGTACCACATTGAAGGCAAACTTCGCAAAGACAACACGAATGACATGTATGCCTGACAGAAGGGCAAAGTGAGGTTGCAAATGAAGAGTCCGCCATACTCAACCATTGCGCAAGCAGTGTTCACTTAGGATGCTTTATCGGGTCACGTGCAGCTTCACGCTTGTCGATATTTTCCAGTCTCATTGCTTCCAGGTAGGCGTGGATCACCTTCTTAGTCTACGTCTTATGATACATCAACCCCCTGTCCAAACTTCCACTTTTCGCTGGCCACAGCCACCCACTCTCCCTCTGTGTTTGGAGGATAGCGAACCATATGCAGGGATTACTCCCCAACCTCGCTCAACTCGTCATCGTCGTCGAAGTCGTTGCTGGGATCTCAAGGTCAGTCTCATTCTAAATGTCCTTGACTGAGGAGAGTCTCTTACCTCGTGACATGCCTAGCCTCCTTGTGATCTTCCTCTTCTAGAGGAGTGACGGCGCGCTCGGATGGTGGGCGATTCCTAGAGGGCTGCCAGCAGAAACAGGAGTTCGGAACGTCTGTGTAGATGAGTCGGTCTCCATTTGTGCAGTGGGTCGTAGCCGCACAATCTGGCACCTTGCGCTTTTCTTTGATCTGCTGAGCCTTCTCGTTGTTATTCTGCGCTTCCAGAGAAATCACAGCACGCTTGGAAGGCGGGCGGTTCTTAGAGGGTTGCCAGCAGAAGCAAGAGTTCGGCACGTCTGTGTAGATGAGTCGGTCTCCATTGGTGCAGTGGGTTGTGGCCACACATGCTGGTTGGAACACGTCACGCTCTTCTTTGACCTGGGGAGCCAGCTTCTTCTCATCTGGCGCTTCCAGAGAAGCGACGGCGCGCTTGGAAGGTGGGCGGTTCCTGGAGGGTTGCCAGCAGAAACAAGAGTTCGGGATGGACGTATAGATGAGTCGATCTCCATTGGTGCAGTGGGTTGTGGCCGCACATGCTGGTGGGAACTGAAAACGCTTTTCCTTGACCTGTGGAGCCTTGGCTGAAGGATACTCGCAGGTACATTGTCCGTCGATGATAACCCAGCTCACTGCAGCAGCAGGACAATCACATTGATCGACTACAGAATAAGCTGCAATGCCATTAGCTTCCGGGCCAGATGGATGTGCTTTTTGCCATGTGCTAGGAGTCAGTGACTTACAGGAGCTCAGAGCTAGAGTATCCTTGATGGAGGAGGGACTTGATTTTTCGCTGGGTGTTGGAGCTGCGACGCTCAAGGTAGCGACAGAAACTACCAAGGCGGTAGCCAGAAGGTTATTGAAGACAAACATCGTAAGTTTTTATTTGGTAACCTAGTAGGCTGAGGGGTGATGCAGTTGAGTAGAGAAGTGTAGGAGAAAATTGCTTCCTGTGAGTCTTGGGGAAAGCTACTACATCGAGGTGTGAGTGAGAAAGGGAAGAAGACAACGGGAACTGGAAGCTCGACTCTTATAGTACCCAGGACTCGATGAAGCTAGAATTGACTGAACGATTGAAGGGACGATTCACAGGCAGTTCAATGCGTCCTGTGAATCCTTGTCGCCATTCTGGTGGATGAAATTCACAAGCTCTTCACCCGTCAACAATGAGGTCGTCTACGATTCCTCGCGAGGGAGTGACCGAATGACATCACGAGCTGATGCCAAAGCAACGCTGCTGGCCTTCAAAATTGCTTATATCGTCCGTGTTGCTGGGTAATAGGCGGATGCCGCAGGTAGCTCAGCAAGGTGAATCCACGCCAGAGGCATCGGTCACCACCCTGAACCGCTGTAAAAATTCATAGACTACTACCGACTTCGCTTCGTCTGTGCTATCTCACTGGCAAACAATCTGTCTCCAGATAATGGACAGTTTCTTCATTTCTCATTTGCAGGCGACCCATAGTATCAATGGCAACGAAGAACTCCAAGCTTCAACAACCTCAAGGATCGAAGAACTCACGTCGAAGATATCGAAGGCTAAAATTGCGCCATCTGTGCATGATCTTGGAATTCAAGATCCGAAATACCTAAGTTTTTGGCCCCCGAAGGCGTATGTTCATTGCTCAGCGTTTAGTTGCCTGGATGCATGGCGGGCATCCACTAGTATCTCCTAGTTATATCACTACTGATGGAGCGAGGTTGAACTTGCGCAATTAGGGAGTATTTGACGGCATTTGACGACTAGGGATGGAGATCGCCCAGCGCCAGGGACAGCTCTGCGATATCTACTTCCAGCCACACACTTGTCATAGGGCAGGCCTCTCCAGGTCTTACTTTCAGTACGAAGACCCGAAAGCTTCCATCTGGTATGTTGAGTCTCGAAGACCTGGCTTGGCCTGTACACTTTGTTGGAGCAGTCATGTTGAAGGTTGCTCGGCCGCTATCATGGGCATGTGGCGAATTGCGCTATGATACAATGTACTAGTAATTGGTTTCCGAGGAAAACAAGGTCTTACTCGATATGCGTCAAAGATCCATGCTTGGTATGTAAGATCTTCATCGAGCGAAGTTTCACTGGGAAGCTCTTACGCGCTGGCTCATATGCGCATGCGGTCTGGAGGCTTGACACTATCCGCATGAACACTTAAGAAGCCACAGCCACAAAACCCTTCACATCTTGAAATTCCAAATCCTCTAGTGGAGGCGTCCCCGAGCGTTTCCGGAGGTATCCACGATGGGATGGGACGGCTCGCAAGCACGAGCAGCATTCTGTAAGAACCAAATCAACACCCTGCGCTTGTCGCACTTGGGGATCTGACAGGGCACGGATCAGCCGTTCGATTGGCGATAGTATACCATCTATGATCTCATGGATGGACCCTTCTGGGACCCTTCTGGAGTTGAAATCAAGGCCGTAAAGAGTGAAAGATTTGATCATAGCGATGGCGTTGATATTAAAAGAGCCTTCTCTCCTTTTGGTATTTCCTCCATGTCTTGCCAGACTGCGACCACAGAAACATAGGATATGATCTTCTTAGTGTCTCCTTTTCCCTGGTATCCTATACTAGTATTGCTCCTCAAGGTCGCAGCGTTTCCACACTCTCATCAACCAGCCACATCGAGAGTCACACCTATACTTCTGACAAAGCCTCCGGTTCTACAAAATCAATCGTCAATTCCAAGACTAGGAGGGAACTCCTCACTTTCCCTGTCAGTCTATCTCCAGATGAAGATTCTCCACATTGATAGATTTAACAGATACGACGGATGGCCTGAATTCCCATATCGCTATGATATTCCTCACACACAGGAAACTCAATGGATCCAATTCACAGGCCCGACGCCCAGGCACCATGGCCCCAGAGCCACGTCACTCTTGATCCACCTCTGCAGCGAGATGATCGACTGGCTCCACTCGCAAGAGCCAGGATCTGACGTGAAGGAGTCGCACGAAGAACATGACGGTGTAGTCGATGGGGGAGGATTGTCGCACAGTATCTCCCTTTTCTTAGGTCCTGTTGTCAGCGATCGGGGCCCTCGTCTTTCCATACGGCTGGCGTTGGATGTTATGTATGCATTCAAAGCCTTGGTGAGGCTCTATGGAGCATTGAATGGCGGTTTTGAGATCTGGCAATTTGGCAATTTCAAGGGGGTTTGTAAAATCTATATCATGGAGTGGCCGCCTGCAAGGGCTGTTGGGACTCAATGACTGGAAAACTGTTGCTGTGACTCTACATTCGAAACCACACCTACAGAGGTAGCTATACTACAGTAGAAAGGGATAAGTTAGGTCTCGATGACCGCTTTCATTAGATGGGTGAGTTCGCTGATTTGAAGGCGAGACCATGCTCTCTATGCCTGTACTATCAGCTCACACTTCTCCACATGAGGCTGAAAGACTTGATCAAGGCTTGTGTCGACCAAAAGTGCTCGGACTGTTACTTTCAAAGACGTTGCATGAAATAGGCGCTAGAGATGCTCCCAGGAGTCAGATATCAACGGCTTCGGAGATAAGCACCGGAGGAAACTGTCATTTGGCGGCTTCCCGTCCCTGGCAGCGAGTCATGCTGTCCGATCTCTTCAAGGGCAAATGGAAATATTAATGCAGCCAAATAAGACAAAGCGTGCTTACTATCTACCGCCACTATGCATGAGTCATTGCATATTCAGTTCGGGTCACCTCCCACGGTCTTCACTGATTCTTTCCATCTTTGCTTTCCTTCATCGTACGGCTGACTGCTGACAATCGCCTCAAGAAGCTCCGACAGTCGGATTCTACACCACCTTCAAGCCTCAGTCGCCTGTCTTGAATGCACTGACCCCGCGGCTAGTATGCAAGCTGTCGACGAACTCAAGGAGGGCGCCCATCAACACGGTGTCTCAAGACCTCCTGACGCTGTTGCCGAGGCGGATACACAACCACCAAACCATTCATCCGACGCCTCCACGCCTGATACCATTGCCGACGTAGAGAGCATTGAAAGCGAACAGTCAAACGGTCCCCGATCGTCCTTTGATCGCCCTTCGTATCGTCCAGTCCTTCAACCGTCCGAAACGCAAAATCACGTCTCGGTAGTTCGCGCTGAGCATGACTTCGCCCAATTGAGTCGCCAACTCAGCCATCAATCGCAGACTAGCCAGAAGCTATCCCGCAAGGCAAGCAGGGCCAGTGGCACAAGTAGACAAACCGCGAAGAAAGAGACGGATGTTGAGAAAGCCCCTGCGAGCTCTACAGATTCCGAGGAGGAGCCATGGGATTTGGAGCAGACACTGCGCGGTACCAAGGAGGAGGATGTCGCTTCAGGGATCAAGAGCAAGCGCATCGGCGTGATATGGGATGGCTTGACGGTCCGAGGTATTGGCGGAGTCAGGAACATCGTCAAGACCTTCCCACAAGCGTTCGTGAGCTTCTTCAATATCTTTGAAACGGTTACACACCTGTTGGGCTATGGAAAGAAAGGGAGAGAATTTGCGATACTGAAGGACTTCCGCGGCGTGGTCAAGCCCGGTGAGATGGTGCTGGTCCTCGGCAGGCCTGGATCGGGTTGTACAACTTTCCTCAAGGTGATTGCGAATCAACGGTTTGGCTACACTGGTATCGACGGAGAAGTCCTTTACGGCCGCTACGATGCGAAAACCTTCGGGGCTCGGTATCGTGGAGAGGCCGTGTATAATGGTGAAGATGATATTCATAACCCGACTCTCACTGTTGGCCAGACACTTGGCTTCGCCTTAGACGTTAAGACTCCCGGTAAGAGACCCAGCGGGATGTCAAAGAAAGAGTTTAAAAACAAAGTCATCGATCTACTCCTGAAGATGTTCAATATAGAGCACACTATCAATACCATCGTTGGGAACCCTTTCATGCAGGGCGTGTCTGGTGGTGAACGTAAGCGAGTGTCCATCGCTGAGATGATGTGCACCTCTGCCTGTATCTGTGCTTGGGACAATACGACAAGAGGACTAGACGCCTCAACAGCGTTGGATTACGCGAAATCGTTGAGGATCATGACTAACATCTACAAGACAACGACGCTCGTCTCCCTATACCAGGCTAGCGAAAATATCTACAGCCAATTTGACAAGGTTATGGTGCTCGATGAGGGCCATCAGGTTTTCTTCGGCCCGGCGAGGGAAGCTCGTGCGTATTTCGAAGGCCTGGGCTTCAAGGAGAAACCTCGTCAGACTACGCCCGACTATCTGACTGGATGTAAGTCATTCATTGCACTTCTGTCACTCATTCACCAGCCATGTGCATCAAGCGAGCAGGTTTGATTCCGCACCTGGACTGAGTGAATTTCAATGTCAGCCTATCATGAAACGTAATCATTAACATAAATGATCCAGGTACCGATCCATTCGAAAGAGAATACGCCGAAGGCTTTTCTGAAGACAACGCTCCGCATACTCCCGAAATGTTAGCCAGAGCATTCGAGAGCTCCAAGTTCGGGCCGCAGTTGACAGAAGAGATGAATGCCTTCCGTCAAGGTATCGAGTCGGAGAAGCAGGCTTTTGAAGACTTTGAAACAGCGCATCAACAAGGCAAGCAGAAGCATGCCACGAAGTCGAGTGTCTATGCTGCGCCATTTTACCTCCAGATCTGGGCTCTCATGCAACGTCAATTCCTTATAAAGTGGCAAGACAAGTTCTCCCTGGTCGTTTCCTGGATTACCGCGATAGTCATAGCTATCATCCTGGGAACAGTATGGCTCGACCTTCCCACTACTTCTGCAGGCGCGTTTACTCGAGGCGGTGTACTCTTCATAGCTTTACTTTTCAATGCATTTCAAGCGTTTGGTGAGCTAGCCTCTACAATGGTGGGACGTCCGTGTATCAACAAGCATCGCGCATATACCTTCCATCGGCCCTCAGCATTATGGATTGCACAGATTATCGTGGATCTAGGATTTGCTGCTGTACAGATCTTTGTATTCAGCGTAATTGTCTACTTCATGTGTCACCTTGTCCGCGACGCTGGCGCATTCTTTACTTTCTACCTGGTCATTGTTTGTGGGTATCTGGCTATGACGCTGTTCTTCCGGACTGTGGGCACTTTGTGCCCCGACTTTGATTATGCCATGAAATTTGCTGCTGTCGTGATCACCTTATTTGTATTGACCTCTGGCTATCTCATACCGTATCAGAATGGGAAGAAATGGTATCGATGGATCTTCTGGTTCAACTCTCTTGGACTCGGCTTCTCGGATCTCATGATGAACGAATTTGGCAGACTGACCCTAGACTGCACCTCGGAATCCTTGATCCCATCTGGACCTGGCTACGCCAATCTCGCGAATCAGGTCTGTACGCTGCCTGGAAGTGTTGGTGCCGGATCTCGAGAGATCTCAGGAAGCGATTATATCCGCCTATCGTTCGACTACGATAAGAAGGATCTGTGGAGGAATTTCGGCATAATCATTGTACTTATTGCAGCGTTCCTTTTCATGAACACAACTTTTGGAGAAATGTTCAATTATGGCGCTGGAGGTAAAACTGTCACGTTCTTTGCTAAAGAAAACGAGGACAGGAAGAAACTTAATGACGAATTGATGAGCAAGCGCGAGCAAAGGCAGCGTCATGAGGATAGCAAAGGATCAGATCTGAACATCACCTCCAAGGCGGTCCTGACATGGGAGAATCTGTGCTATGACGTGCCTGTATCGTCAGGGCAGCTACGACTTCTAAAGGAGGTCTTCGGATTCGTCCGCCCTGGACAGCTTACGGCATTGATGGGTGCATCTGGGGCCGGCAAGACAACGCTTCTGGACGTCTTGGCGGCTCGAAAGAATATTGGCACAATCAGCGGCGATGTACTAGTTGACGGCCTTAAGCCCGGAACAGCGTTCCAACGGGGCACATCGTATGCGGAGCAATTGGACGTCCATGAGGCTACCCAGACGGTTAGAGAAGCATTGAGGTTCAGCGCGGAACTTCGTCAGCCATATGAGACTCCCCGCGAGGAGAAATATGCCTACGTCGAGGAAGTTATTTCATTGCTTGAGATGGAAGATATCGCAGACGCGATTATTGGTGAACCTTCAGAGGGTCTTGCAGTTGAGCAGCGGAAGCGCGTGACGATTGGCGTAGAACTAGCAGCTAAGCCGGAGTTGTTGCTGTTCTTAGACGAGCCCACCTCCGGTCTTGATTCGCAATCTGCCTTCAACATTGTGCGCTTCCTCAAAAAGCTTGCGGCCGCCGGACAATGTATCCTTTGTACGATTCATCAACCAAATTCGGCCTTATTTGAGAACTTCGACCGCTTGCTGCTCCTGCAGCGCGGGGGCGAATGCGTATATTTCGGTGAGATCGGCAAGGATGCCGTCGTGCTCCTTGAATACTTTCGTAAGAACGGCGCAGTCTGCCCTCCTGACGCAAATCCTGCCGAGTGGATGCTTGATGCCATTGGCGCTGGACAAGCGGCTAGGATTGGATCTCGGGACTGGGGCGAAATCTGGCGCTCTTCTACGGAGCTGGCCGAGACGAAAGAAGAGATCAGTCGGATCAAGACTGAGAGGATCCAAGAGGTAGGATCTAATCAAAAGGTGGAACAAAAAGAATACGCCACGCCGCTTTGGCATCAGATCAAAGTAGTCAACAAGCGCACCCACCTGTCCTTTTGGCGCTCCCCGAACTATGGCTTCACCCGACTGTTCAATCATGTCGCTATTGCGATCTTGGCAGGGTTGGCGTACCTGCAGCTTAATGATTCTCGTGCTTCCCTGCAAGAGCGTGTCTTCGTCATCTTCCAAGTCACTGTCTTGCCAGCCATCATACTTGCCCAAGTGGAGCCGAAGTACGACTTATCACGTCTCATCTACTACCGTGAAAATGCGGCCAAGGCGTACAAGCAGTTGCCCTTTGCGCTCTCGATGGTACTCGCGGAAATGCCATACAGTGTCCTATGCGCCGTCGGGTTCTTCCTGCCGATCTACTACATGCCAGGGTTCCAGATGGCGTCCAGCAGAGCCGGCTACCAATTCCTCATGATCCTCATCACGGAGCTCTTCTCCGTAACCCTTGGCCAGATGATCTCCGCATGCACCCCCAGCAGCTTCATCGCCATGCTTCTCAATCCCTTCATTATCATCACCTTCGCTCTCTTCTGCGGCGTCACGATCCCGAAACCTCAGATACCCAAGTTCTGGCGCGTTTGGCTGTACGAACTCGATCCCTTTACGCGGCTGATCGGTGGCATGACAGTCACCGAGTTACATAGTCGGCCAATAACATGTTTACCCACGGAACTCAATAGCTTCTCGCCTCCGGCAGGACAGACCTGCGGACAGTATATGGAGCCGTTCTTCGCCAACGGCGGGCCGGGCTATCTGGTAGAGAATGCGACTGACGTGTGCCAATATTGTGCATATAAAGTCGGAGATCAGTTCTACGAACCTTTGGGATTTACTTTCGACAACCGATGGAGAGATCTGGGTATTTTCGCGGCATTTGTTGGGAGCAACCTCCTATTGCTGTTCTTGGGGAGTAGATATCTGAATTTCAATAGACGATAGATAGCAATGAAGGAGGGCCGCATTCTAGCGAGTCAGGATGAGAGCTTGGCTTCGACTTGTTACTTTGTCAGACTAGAGGTAGTGACTTCATCCGCTAGTAAAACACCCTTTTTCAAAACGATTTCCGAAACTGCAAACCGGGGGGATATTCGATAGTATTGGTATCAACGTACTTCTGTCCTTAACCCTAAAAGCTTTCTATCGTGCCAAAACTTAGGGTTTGTTCCAAGGTCGTTTTCCGGGTCGCACCATTGTTGGGATTTCACAACATGGGACTGTTCTCTATCATCGCTCACGAGATATCTACAGGACTATCAAGTAGAATAGTTTGTTACCCACCCTCCAGCCATCGGAGATTCTTGGCTCGGGGCAGCTCGCCTCGGATGACTTCTCGCGCTGCAGTCTAACCATGGCAGGAAGGAGCATAGCGAAAGGCGCGCTGCACTCCACGTCATCTCACCTTGTGTCGCACCTCGTCCCTCAATGATCAGCTATATGGGCATGGCGCCTTCGAGATGCCTTTGCGCACCGAGAGTTTATGAGGATTCACCATCACCATGGTATTCTTAGCTGAGAAGACTGTACCAATCCCCACCAAGGATATCCTCTCCTGGACCTTTGATCAAGTCCCTTACGATATCGACGAGCCGGTATTGTTCGCGGCACCATATTTTTGTCTCATCTACTCCTAAGCTCACACCTATTAGATCATCCACGATGCTTCCGACCCCAGCCGTTCCATCTCAAACCGTCAGGCCAAGATACTCGTACGACAGTTGATAGCTGGGCTGAAAAGATGGGGTGTTAGGCAAGGACGAAACGATGTTGTATGCCTACACGCTCTCAATGACATAATGTACACAATCCTGTTCCTGGGTACCATTGGTGCCGGGGCAGTATTCGCAGGAACCAACCCAGCATACACGACGTATGAGCTTGTGCACCACATCCGCAGCGCCCAGGTCAAGTACCTGATAACCGAGCCAGAGATGCTGGGCGCAATTGTCGAAGCTGCCGATCAATGCGAGATACCCAGATCCAATATCCTTATCTTCAACGTCTTTGGACAGCCTGTCCCGGAAGGTTTCAGGTCTTGGGAGACGCTATTCCAACACGGTGAAGAGGATTGGATAAGCTTCGATGACTTGGAAAGTGCGAAGAGGACTGAGGCGGCCAGGCTCTTTAGTAGTGGTACCACTGGACTTCCGAAAGCTGTACTCACGAGTCACTACAATCTGGTCGCGGAATATGAACTGATTTATGGCCCGGATAAACGGGACTATAGAATCAGACGCCTAATACCCCTACCCTTGTTCCATGCAGCAGCTTTCCCTGCGCACGTCACGATGTTGAAGGGCGGACATGTCTCCTATATTATGCGACGCTTTGATCTGGAGACCTATCTCAGACACATAGAATACTACCAGATTACCGACCTGGGGATGGTCCCGCCAGTCGCCCTACAAATCATCATGTCTCCCCTATCCCAAAAGTATAGTCTGAAGAGCATTAGAGGTGCACAGTGCGGGGCTGCGCCCTTAGGAAAAGAGCCCCAAAAGCGATTCATGGATCTGCTGGAGAGAAATGTTCCTTTCAACCAAGTCTGGGGTAGGTTTATGACCTTTGTCTAATCCATTTTTTCTCAGCGAAGGACAGGTATGACCGAGACAACTTGCATCGCTATGCAATTCCCGTGGCCCGAGCGTGATGAAACCGGTAGTATTGGTCGACTCTTACCAAACATTGATGCTAAGTATGTAACAAATCACAACTCAGGAACCCCATCTCAATGATTTGACTAATGGCTCTAGGATCGTCGACGAAGCCGGTGCTGACATTACCGCATACGATGTGACTGGCGAACTCTGTGTACGAGGTCCTACCGTGGTATCTGGTTATCTTAATAACCCCGCCGCCAACGAAGCTTTCGATGCTGATGATTTCTACCATACTGGAGACATCGTCTATTGCGACGCCAAGAGCAAGAAATGGTACATCGTTGACCGTAGGAAAGAGCTGATAAAGGTTCGTGGGTTCCAGGTTGCACCACCTGAACTAGAAGCTGTCCTCCTGAGCCACCCTCAAATTGTGGATGCGGCTGTCATTGGAATCCCATCGTCACAAGATAATGGTCAATCACCTAGAGCGTATGTGGTCCGGAGGGAAGGCGAGCAAGGAGACGCTTTGACTCAGGCAGAAGTCAAGCAGCATCTGGCGGGTAAGCTGACCAGATTCAAGCATTTGGACGGAGGCGTGATGTTCGTGCCCTCCATACCGAGGAATGCGAGTGGCAAGATCCTGAAGAGGATATTGAGGGAGAGTGCAAAGAAGGAGATGAGTGCCAGATTATAAGCAGCTGTTTGAGGAGAAACCTGGACGAAGCACTGGAACCATGACTTGACGAAAGCAAAGTGCGACGCTTGCAGAGAATGGGTAAGTTGTGAATTCCGAATCAAGTGAGAGTGATTGGACGACGTTTGCTCAACGACGTTTCAGTCCCAACTGTCACGGCAGAGGACGAGGACGAGGAAATCAATAATTGCCATTCTCCTGTTGCATGTCTGGGATGTATGACGGCTCACGGCGCCTATGATCGGGAAGGCGCGTTAGCTGAGGTACGTGTTTTTTAGGCTTTCTTTGTTGCCAATGTAGTATATACGAGATACCTACTTTTCCTTCGAAAGGAGTCTCTCCCAGCTTTCATTTATTTGTTATATATGGCAAATGCTTGAGACGTAGATATCCTGCGTAAGCAACTCCGAGTATCCGCGCACAATCATGAAAGTCAAATATAATTACTATACCCCAAACCCTTTAATTTCAACGACTTACAATATACTTTCACCCTAATCGCTCAACAAAAAGGATAACTCAGTAAGCGGATACCCATGGATTTAATAGCAGCATCGCCAGCTTCTATATTATCCAGCAACTACATATACCAGAATCATCACCATTAGTTTCTTTCTTTACATAAGCTTTGGCGTGAATCCCAGGTCTCCCGACCTAAACATGGCGGTACTATTTTCACAATAGGTTCGGGGAACGTTTCCTTTGTACTATTTCTTTGTCTTCTGGGGAGGCATTACAGCTCCTCAGCTCTCGCATATACGCCATATGTCTCGGCACAATGGCGTTGTCTGCTTGAGTGATGAGGATTGTCCTGTGCTATCATCAACGATGAGGCTATTCACACGTCACAATATGTCGTATTTATATGGATAACCGTAGAATCTCTCGAAATCCAAGACTCTTCATCCAAGACTCTTCTCTATCGAATAAGCAGACACAGAAGAGAAAAGATACAAACCCGAAGCCCCAAGCTAGTCGTGAAGGTATCAGGCAACTCGATGTCCCCTACCCTATCCGATATCTTTCGCGAACCTAGATATCTCTCCGTAGCATCGCGTCGAAGAACACGATACCTACGCCTACTGAACCAGCGATCAGCGCGAGTGAGTGGGCACGAGCCTATTCCTGTAATTGGACTATCACCTGATCTTTCAACTCCGTCAAGTCCGCCGAGTCCGGCGTCAGGACGCCAGAGATGGGGAAACTTCTCTTTCCAAGCTGCTAATGGTAGCGTCGTCGGCTTTCCAAGGCCGTACCTGCTTTCTCGCGCCATCGAATTCACACTCCCACCTTCCTACGATAGCCTTGAAGCAGCAAAGGCTCTACCAAGCCCACCAGCTAACTCTCAGCCGCGTGACCGAGGCAGAAGTTTCGCGGCTACGGAGGGTAGAGATAGCCATAATAGGGTGGTGGTTCATGTCAGAGACATCAGCCCTGTCGCTTCTCAGGGCTCTATGCCCTCATACAGAGCTATATCACCTCCACCACCGCAGGAGCTCGGATACTATCCTTACATCGTCGAGGGAATGGAGCTGAACGATGACGATGATGAGACGATGCGGAGGTCACTCCACCAATTTCTGTCGGCTCCATTCTCCTCCCACCCTGACATGCCGCCATGCACGGCCCCAGCCTGTCCCATGCACCCGACACACCACAATCAAGGTCTCTACTTCCACTATGGAATGCGGCCTGGTTCGTTGCTGCAAGCTTCTCTCCGCCACTATGGCGTCAATGGGATTTGGGATGGCGGGAACCCTCCAAATCTAGTTTGGAGCTGCCTCATTGCTTCGCTTAATGGTGAAAGCAACTTCCGTACGAGGGCTATCCTAAGACACTACATGCGGCTCCATTGCTCGGCGGAAAGCTACTATGCGCCTGTCTTACGTCGCAGGGACGCCCAACAGAGAGTAATTAGGCAGGATCGACATCGGATTGTTCAGCAAAGACGTCTTGAGGCAGAGGCTGCCAGTATGCCTGTCAATTCCAGGGAGTCGGAGATATATACAGGCCATGCTGAACTTGTCAGTCGGGCACGCAGCCCCGTTCAGCATTCTCAAAACGAGCAGGAGTCGACTGGGGATCAAATGATAAGTGTTCAGGATTGGTCTCGGGATGTAGCCGCTGCCGCTCCTGATACTCCGCGACCCACAAGAGATTTAGTAGCAGGACCTGAACAGAGCGTTACCACCCAAGGACACGAAAGCGGTGATCCACGTCTCAACCCACCCCATGGGAGTGAAGGCGATGGGAGATCCAGCAGCGGAGGTGATAATATGCTCGGAATTCGCTACACAAGCGACGCAACGACCGCCAGCCGAGGCGAGGCCGATCACACGCTCAGTGGCACCGGCAGCTTCATCACCAACTTTTACGGGGAACCAGCCTCCGTCATCGATGACCGCCGTAACACTGTTCTGACATACTGGTCCTCCATCCCAGAGACCCACGCCAACTTCCTCCGACTGGGACTCCTCCCCCAACTCGGCACCAAAGCGACCCCTACTCCCCAACCCCAACTCCGCCAACCCTCCTCTGCACCAGTCCCGCCTGCGCCATCCGCACCCCCACCCCCAAAACACATACACCCACCCTCCTCACTCCTCTCACCCACAACCAAGCGACGCCCTCCGGCGCGTTCAACAAGAGCGCGTGTCCTCCTTTCTGGACAATGTGGGCTTGGAAGGCATCTGGGGCGACAGCTACCCCGATCCGACGGTGTTCGCGAGCTTGGTCAGGCTGGTGCAGGATGCGTGTCTAAATCAGGAGGCGGATGTGGAGGTCGTGGAACGGTTTAGGGATTTTCATGGGCATGGGAATAGGCCTGTTGTTGTGGAGGGGGAAGAGATTACGGAGGGAGACGAGGAGGGGGAGAGGGGAGAGAGGGGAATGGGGATGTTTTGGATTTATGTAGTGGGGATGATGAAGAGGGTGTGATAGAAGGAGGGGTTGAGGGGGAAGAGGGTTGAGTCATGCGATTGAGATTATCTTCTTAGAATCTGGCAGGGAACAATCGACGTTGGACGAATATGAGTACGTTTTTGATGACGGGCAGAGGGGACGGCGTGTGGCGTGACATGTCTGCGTTAAGCTTTCGGGTAACCCGACGCTGGAAATGGTCCCTAGAGCCCGTCCCGACCGGGCCCCGAGCCCTTAGCTCCCGGATGAGTCGGGGCGATGTTTAGGGCCACCAGGGCTTAAGGTGAAACATGTGATTCTAGCTGATAATTAGTCGACGAGTGTGGTCTGCCGCGGACATACCTACCCGATCCTCCTCGTCGTGCTGCACTAGATGCAGTAAAAGCCCTACCATTACAGCGCGATTAATGTAAGTATGCGATACGTCCCAGAAATTCTCCGCTCATGTAAAATTATAACGTCACGTGATGATCCTGCGCCGGTAACCCGGGCAACGAGACTCTGTTTAATACTCGTACTTTCTTTTCTCTCTTGACCCTCGCTGATATTTGGCAGCCGGGGGGCCTTTGATTCGGAGCTGTTACCGCCAATCACAAGCCGGTTCGCAACAAGCGATTCGTCAACACCCTTATCCTTAGCTCTCAGCCAATGATGCTATGGCAGGCCGGTCGCACGAGTGTTTGCCCCGCTTTGGACGGCTAAGATTGGATCGTTCGTTATATTCTCGATTCGATACAACCATCTTTGCTGTATCAATCTTTTCGGGCTGTATCTTCCAATCCGATTTTTCATTTTTCACTTCTGAGCAATTGAATGACTCGAAGTGTTTGGATATGCATAGTACTCAATCTATGGCTTGAATTGACCCCAACTGTTGCAGAAAAAAGCATGCGAGGTCCCAAGCTGGGATGGACGTTCTACGTTAGGAACCACCTGTCTCATTAGTCTATTACGTTGACTGTATTTGAAGCATACACATACATCTTAGTGAGCCAGTCTAACCGCACCAGCTCAGTTCTGGTCAGAGAAGGCTGTCCCATACCCCATCTCGAACAATGATGCTCTATATGAATACCAATACCGACACATTTGTTCCCTTTCTCTATGTCTTCCAACGGTACATGGCTGTCCTTGCTAGAAGAAAAGAAAATCGAAGCCAGAAATTCCTTCGGCCAAGGCTACAGCCCACCTGCGCATCTCAACAGCGACTCTTCCTTTCGAGCTGCGTTCGAGAAATTGTGCGAAAGGAAGAAAGAATACAGACCTCAACGACTTGAGACTAAGTTAATCAACTCATGTATTCCCATCACCGAACTAGCCAAAGCTGTCCATGATTCCGTTGGCGATCTGCAGGATCTGGGTCGCAATGACACCCTCGAAGCTCTCATATGGTGGACATCATATGGACTTATAGAGGCGAGCACCCTGGGTGAAAGTTCTTACGTGGCTGACTGCTCTATAGTACGGATGCCGAGCTGGAGCTCAACTTGCCGCGCTCGCGGACCTAATGGCCATGTTTAACAGTATGGTACCAACATTATCACCTCATGGGCGTCACTTTCATCTGCGATTCCCGAACGATAAACGGGTACAGAAACCTCTGCAAGACATATACAGCCTCGTCATTGACACATACCTATCCATAATCTCTCATTTCAAGGAATTCGACCGCAGTGGGTTACGCAGACGTCTCGCATTAGAGCAAGGTTGTGCGTACTGATCCATTTCAGAACAGAACACAGACCCTACAAAATCAGAGTTGTTGTTGGAGCGTATAAAACCTACCGGCAGGCAACTTGAGGAGGCAAGAGGCAGATATGACCTTATGGTGAACCAAGCTGCGCAGGACGAAGAAAGACACAAGGCAAGTCTGGAACAGCCGGGCCTCGATGCACAGAGCCAGTTGCCTGATCACCTACATCGAAATAGCGGAGCCAACCGGGAGGTGCTGGTACGTTTTGTATCAATAAGGATGCTTGGGGAGGGATCATACGGCGAGGTGGACGAGGTTCGGGAAAGACAACGGGCGTCTCCTACGCCCGAAAACATATCCACCTCGACGCTGCAAAGGCTCCAGGCCTATTGGCGAGTGAAGTGCAGAATGAAGTAGCTGTAATGCAGAAGCTTCGCCATCAACACATTGCAACGGTACTGTTCTATCTGAAAGAGAGCGACACATACAGCATTTTTATGCTCCCCGTTGCAGATTATCACCTCGAGGATTTCCTAAACAAATGTACCCAGGAAGAGTACGATCATGCCTTGACCAAATACATATACCCATTTTTTGGATGCTTGCTGGATGCACTGGCGTACGCCCACAAGCTGAAGATCAAACATCAAGATATAAAGCCTTCCAACATCTTGATCAAGAACAATCAACCGTACCTCTCTGATTTCGGCCTCGCAAAGGACTTTGCCGAGACTGATGCCAGCACTTCTCACGGCGATAAGGTAAAAGGTACTACGCTATACCGTGCGCCGGAGGTAGTACCAGGTAAACCTCGTGGCCGGAAAGCGGACGTGTTTGCCCTCGGCTGCGTCTACTCGGAGATGCTCACTGTTATCAAGAAGAAGTCTCTGGCGCAATATCGAGCTGCTCGCCGGGAAGCAGGATCGGTCGTATTCCGCGAAAGCTTGACAGAGGTGGAAAGATGGCTGCGATCCTTGGACAGAAATGAATTAAGTGATCTATTAGTCGATCAGATACTGGGCATGATCAAGAAGAACACCGATGGAGTTGACGGAAGGCTCGATGCTAAGACAGCTCTAAATTATCTGAGAGATGAGCGGAAGCTGTTCTGTGTGGAGTGATATACATCCACGATTTTGAGGGCAATTTCCATCAGCGTTGGTTTTTATATTTCGGGTGAGGGTGCATCTTGTGCAATATCCGATGGAAGGTCAAGCACAGGCCGGGCTCGTGTACATTATGGCTTTGCCATGTTCTCAAGTTGTTTGCTGTGTTTCATCTTCATCTTTAGGATATCTGGGAATGTCGACCTCGTCTGCCCACGGAATCGGGGCTAAACAGCCTAGGTGCTCGATTACTCTTGCTGCGGCTTTGCATCCATATTGCACAGCAGCCTTGATGTCCCACTGGTTGCTTTGCTTCTGCATTATATACTGCGCCACGTAGCCTCCCACGAAGCTGTCCCTATGGTTTGTTAGTGTCCGTTCCCCCTGGATAGCAGGGAGAGATTTACCCGGCACCTGAAGTATCCAGCACGGAGCAATTCTTCTCAGCTTCCACATAGCCACTTTCCATATCGTTCGAATAGTAGGCGCCCTTGTCACCCAGGGTTATGACAACATTCTTCACTCCAAGCTTAAGAAAGTGTTTAGATACTTTGGCCCATCCAGTCTGATTCTCAATATCGTCCGGCTCAATCAGGGACAGCGTCACCGCTTCGGTCTTATTCATCACCAGATGAGACACCATGGCATAGATCCGAGGCATCAGATATATCGCAGGCGACGGATTCAACAGCACCTCAACCCCTTCGCGGTCCGCTGTCACAATCGCCTGCTCCACAGTGTCCCGTCGAATCTCGAGCTGTGCAATAAGCAAATCCGGCGCCACACCACCACCTAGGCTCTCCAGCGTCATGAACTCGGCAGGCTTCAGATTGTATCCAGCTCCTGGGTATTGCATGATCCTATTCTCTCCAGAATCCTTCTCTACTAATATATTGGCAACGGCGGTCTTCTGGCCCTCAATGGTACGGACTCCATCCACGTTCACTCCGCACTTGATCAAGTTCTCTTTGAGCGGGGTTCCAAAGTTATCTGCGCCTCCCACAGCGCTGACCATTTGCACTCGTATGTCATTGTCTGGGTTGTAGCGTGCCCCGCCACCGTTCTCGGGATTGTTCATCGGATTGGGACGCGTAAGGCGGTAGCAAGCGACCGCTGAATTGGAACCTTTACCACCAGCCTGCATGGTGATTGTGGAGGCGACGACGGTCTCTCCGTTGTCGGGGAGTCGGTTGACTATGGTCGTCAGGTCTTGCACCACCCCGCCCAAGACAGCGATGGTGTATTGAGGCATTCTGCGACCGAAGCGCAGAAACCGAAGGTCATGAACCGCTCTTACATGGAGAGGCTGACAGTGAAGGTAGGCATCTGTGCCAGGATCGGCGTCAAGTGCGAAGTCAGAGGTGCTTTCATCTCAACTGGGGAGCCTCAGATTGACCGGTCACTACTCATAATTGCCCGTACGTAATGTTACTACCCGTACACCATACGTAGCCTTGCTTATTGGGCGTCATGCAGGGCCAACGCATGGTGATATCGCTTTGCCCCATTCGGCCATCGAGACGGGACGACGCGATAAGCCCACATTGCATTCAACGTTGACTATGGTAAGCGAGGCTGGCGAACAGCAGATTTCTTGCGAATACCGCCGATTTCTGGGGATACTGGTAACGTACTCCATACCAAGTGTTTCAACCTTTTCAAAGCATTGCATTGACCCCGCTCGCAGTGCAGAATCTACCTACAGTACACAAATTCGAAGAATACTTGTCATGAGACTCCTTCCATTTCGTTCAGCTTCCTGTACGCTTCCGTATATCGCCACCGGCGATCTTATAGATTTGTCGACTGGCCTCATCTCGAACCTGTTGACTCGTTCATCAGTCTTGTATCACCATAAATCCAGAAGACGATATGCTCACCAAGTAGCGCTGGCTGTCCTCGCTGCTGCCCCCGTCCCCTGTTACCTCTCCTTTCCTCCATTTGGCTGCAATACGTCAGATATTCTGGGTTTGGATGTGTCTGTGAGCAACTCACCGTATAAATAGAAATAGACCTTGACATCTTTAGTGTATTCTTTGTGTTCGGCTTCGCAGCTATCGCTTGGCGCATCTTCACGCTGTGCAGTAGACATTTTTTTGAGCTAGGAATTATAAGCTTACTCAAAGTAAATAAACTGTGTTAGCAGATCCTTGAGTGGCCTGAATCAGACAGCTCTGAGCGAAATGGTCCTTCTTATATCTCACGGTTATTCGCAGCCTTGCAGCAGATGGTTGGGCAGCGCTGCGCCGCCCAGTCAAGCTTTACGTGGTAAAACCCATCTCCAAAAGTCTTCGGAAATTATTCGCTGTAAACGTGTAAGCTGGAAACGAGGCATGCAAATGACCTGCTTACGCTACCAGGAAGATCAATGCCTACCTGTGGAACATACTGGGATCTGCCTGCAGCTTTGCGCTGCGCATACCAGAGACTGCCTCGGAGTCTACAAGGCTACGTGCAGGTCAGCTGGGCGTCTCGCCTTTTCATGCGCGTAAGGTCTCAAGGATTACCGTGCTTTGATGTCTCAGCCGCAAATTGACTGTGCGGCGTGCCCTTCCAGCACAACATGTCTGCCATCGGTCTCGACAGTTGTGCGCCTTTCAGTTTCGATACAGGAGCTTGGGTGGAGCACCTAATCATAGATGGTGGCCATTCATCTCACTGAAAGAACCTACGAGGACTTTCTTCTGGCGTAAGATACGCAGGAGTGCTTGTTTGTCATGAGTGAGCCTTTCTCCGTCATCGTCAGCGCTCTGACAATAGCCGAAACCGCGGCAAAGTCCTGTGAGGTTCTGTACAAGTCACTACGACGGTTCTCTGAAGCACCAAGAGACATACAGCATCACGTCGCGGCGTTACGTGCATTACAGTCGACGTTCGCTGGGATCTCGGCACTAGAGAAAGATGGAGCAAACATTGCACTCATCACCCCGGAGTTCAAAGCGCGATTGGAGGCATGCATGTTAGACCTTCAGTCGATGGAGAGACTCGCAAAGCCTTTCGATGCACAACTCGAAGAAGGTAGGTTACGGAGGACATGGGCTAAGATTCGGTGGTCATCGCTCGATCAGCGACAAACTTTCAAGAGTCATTTGAGCCGCATCGAATCTTACCATACCACCTTTTCTCTGGGATTGTTACTACTTAACATGTAAGTCAGGTCCTATTCGTCCTCACCTATCTCCTATGGATCCTAACTATCCATTATGCTAGTACTCTAGGTCTGCATCGACACACGGAGAATCATCTACATAGAGTGGGACCCCCTCATGCGCCAGGCGTTCCCACAGACCTACTAAATCCATATACCGAGAAGGTTTACCCATTGAAAACCCCTCAGAGTCAAAGTCAAGAACAGCTGTCCATCCGAAACAGCCGCTCGACATATCTTGAGAAGGATCTCGTATATCTGCTTTTGCGATTCGGACCAACCATACTGCCGGGAAGGTACAACACACAATTGTCCAGCAATCCGAACTCCAGCTCTGGATATGGACTATCAATAGCAACGGCCTTTCGAGGATACCGACCGTTCAGCATAGAGCTGGCTGTATATCTTACGCTAAATTCCAAGGGGCCAGGTATTGATTGCTCGTTAAAATGGAGCTTGTCATGGCCACGCGTAGTATCTTGGGACGACAAGATCATTAATCTTGCCATGTGCGGAGACATTGAAAATATGAAGAGTGAGTTCTCAAGGAGAACGGCATCGCCTTTCGACCAAAGTCCGGATGGCCTGACTCTGTTGCATGTGTGTAATTGACATTACCCTTTGAAGAACCGAACTGAGTCTATATTAGCTTGCCACATCGCAGGGTCATTTGGAAATGAGCAAATTCCTCATCCAAGAAGGCGCCAAGGTGAACGCTGTCAACCAATTCGGCGAGTAAGCATGTCGAGCATTCGAAAATCTACCGTAGGCTTGCCACCCTGACCAAACCCTCAGAACACCGCTACACTGCGCCATTGCATTGTCCAAAGACTACAACATCCCCAGAGTCCTTGTCGACCATGGCGGAGACCTTCACAACCGCGACGTGGAGGGCAGAACGCCTCTACATACTTTCCGAAGCCCAGTCTCCGAGCAAATACTGAACGGCCATGGCTCTCTAGTGGATCATTCCTCCTGCGATGATCACGGTATGAGTCTTCTCCACTACCTAGCTTGGTCAAGTAAGACTCCCCACAAACCTTTCAGAAAGTATCATGAGCGCAGCAATTTCGACCTCAAGACCGTGGACAGAGATGGGAGATCTATTCTCCACCTCGCCGCGCAGAGGGGTAACGTCCCTGTCATTGAGTACGTCATCAGCACAGCCAAAGTTTCTCTAGTGAATCAGAAAGATGGGAGGGGGAGGGGACCTTTGCACTACGCCGTCGAGACCAAGCGTGCGGAAGCTACGATCACGCTTTTGGTTTCTCACGGAGCTGATCTCCATGCGAAAGATCACGGAGAGCGATCTGCACTGCAGCATGCGGCGAAGCTGGGGAACTTGGTCGCTGTTCAAACCTTGGTCCAGTTGGGGACCGCGGATGACTCAAATATTGAGAGCCGGTTGTGTATACGTTCCCAGACGGTAGCCAGACAGACCTATATCAAAGCAGGTAAGGGACGCTTACTGGGAGAACGACGGTCACAGGCTAGACTCCAAATTGAATTTGGCTACACTTGGGTCTCAGGAGCCTGGAAGTCCCTGACGGGGACATTTGGACGTTGTGTTAGCTTGTACGGCGATCTGATCCCTTACTGTGGATGGACCATGTCTGCCGCGAGCAGAGTGATATTGTGTATCGCTTTGATTCTCCTACTTACAGTAAAGGCATTATACTATTAAAGTAGGATGGTGACAAAAATTAATACCCTAGGATGGTATTGTATACGAAAATGCGCCTATCTTCATCAAATGGGAGGACTGACCTGGAGCTTGCGAAGATTCTTTCCCTCCCTCTTGTTCGGGGCGAGCGAGAGATGTATTAGAGTATTGGAAAGCTAGCCGCCATTGGGGGTGCAAAGTTGCAACCATATCTCTTATTCTTGGCCTCAGCACCTTTAAATTCTCGGAGAGAGAATTCTCCAACAGTCCATAGCCAGCGAGGAGCGCAACTGCTTCTGTCTCATTTTAGAACGACTCTTCAAGTCGTAGTTCCAGTCCAATAACATTCGGTTAGTTAATATTATTGCACGTAGAAGTTGATAGGAGTCTCCATAATATATGGGTACAGAAAAGCTGGTATAGCCAGTTGTAGTGATCTTCAATATCAAGTCCCGAGGCTGTGCTCCTCCCTCATTACGTGCTAGACCGTGGTCTGTATCGTGTAAGTGTGCTATTCAATGTATCCCAACCAATATACCCACTGGGATGAGACGTGTATCCGTCATTGAATCAAAGAAGATGAATCTGACATGAAAACATCAAATAATATCAGCCCGTAGAATAAATCATGAAGCCCACAAAAGCTGATGGCATTGCTTGCTTGACAGTTTGCTGAAATTTGTTGCAAACAGAGTCACAATTATAGATGAAGAGCAGGGTACCCACAGACTGGTGAAATTGCCACTTCAGACAAGCGGTATCAGTGAGTACCAGAGCCGACTCCAACCTATCCAGATACGCTCATCAATTCAATGCGTTCCCTATACGAACCCGAGTACCATAAACTAGAAGCATAACAATCTAACCCGTCTGACAAGATTCCATCCCCTCAGCCTCTCCATCCTAATTGATCCCTCACAAGTCTTTCTCTCAGTTCCTGCTCCCTCTCCAGTCGTTCTCTCATCCGTCTCGCCCGCTCGGTCGAGTCCTCTATCACATCCATCACCCACGTCCAGTCTATCGCGAAGTACTCGGTCAGAATGGCAAAGATGTCGAGAAGGAGGTTTGCGAATAGGATGAGGAGGTCTGTCCATGTGATCCTAGGAATTCTCCGAATCAGCGAATGTCTATTTAAGGGGTTTTATGATTGATTGACGTTACTTCGTAAACATACGTAATTTTTGACTGTTAGGTAACCCTCATAATCCCTTTTCCCCCCATTCCATCCTCAAAGGCAGGAAAGGAAATCACTACTTTAACGTACTCACCCAAAAAATCGTATCCCTATAGTCATCCAGTTCAACCCCAGCAACCACCCAACAACGACCTCTTCCCACCCCACGGACTCATGCACCCAGTGCACTTGGTGAATGATGTACCACGGGTATACGAACAAAAAGACGGCGAGGAAGATGAGCGAGAGGACTATGCTGACGAGAGCGAGTGTGAGGGGGAGCAGGAGGATGTTGATGGGGATTGCGAAGAGGAGGTCGAGGGGGGGGATTTCCATGGGTAGTTTTATTACTGCTAGATGCTGTAGATTGTGCGCTGATTTGATGATAGTTGAGTTTTCGTGGGATATTGGAGGATTTTTTAAGAATGTTTTTGACTAGGGGCAAATATAGCGAATTTGGGAGGGTCGCGCTTTCCCTGGACATATCGACACGTCGTTCTTTCTGATATGATATACATGTGTCATCTCGGTTTTATCGGATTCTACTACTCCTTGCTCTCTTTAGATCTTTCAATGCTTTAGCCCACATTGCTTATTCTTCTAGATTTCGTCCTGTAGATATTCCCTAGAGCAGACATGTATACCTAGAATGAAAGATCAAATGTAAGAGATAGGATGTCATTTTATTGTAACATAGGTTCCGTATCGCCTTTGATGCTAGAACCAACATTATCAGCTTATAGACATATTAGAATGAGTAGAGTTCCATCAGATCTCCCAATTATCCACAGTAAATACTCTTACCCCTATGATACCTATCAACGTATTATCGAGTGGACGGTTCATCATGATGTCGTAAATCAATATATGCTTGATCCAACTCGGACCTTCCCTCGTTACTTTATGCTTCGCCCCAACACATAAAGCTCCTACCTCTCCTTACATCTTCGCGATCTCTTTCCCAAAGATGCTATTGAGCAGCCACGTTAGCACGATCACGACTCGATTCCTCCAGCTCCGTGTCCACATCACTGAGCCGCTCCTCCAAGCCAGCCACGCAGACTTCCCCGTCCACCCCTCCTGGTCCCCTTTGCCTGCAATGACGCCATCATGCGAGCCTATGTAAGACACCAGCTGCTTCTGTTTGTACTCAAAAGGCGCTGAGGGGGAAGATCTTGAGCCTCGGCCGTTGAAGAAGTCGACCAAATACTTGGCCTTCTGGACAGCCACCTCCGCTGTTGTAGGTAATGACGCTCCTTCAATATCAGCCGCATCACCTAGCGCGAAGACGTTGTCGTGTAACTCGTCCGTAGCATCGCTTTTATAGACCCGCAAATGGCTGTCAGTAAGAATCCTCACCAAACCCCTCCCAGTCTTCCGTACATCCATGTCCTCGACCAATTTGACTGCTTTATTGCCTGTTGCCCACACCAGCATGCCATAGCCCACCCTACCTTTTTCCCTCGTGAAGAACGCATCCTTCTCTACCCTCTCGATATGAGAATTAGTCTCAACAGCAATATTCCGCCGCACCAACTGGTCATTCGCATACTGATACAGCTTCTGATCATAAGCCGCCAAAATATTCGGCGCAACATCATAAATGCTAATCCGGATATACTCCGCAACCTCAGGGTACAAGTCTCGCAGCTCACGATGCGCCAAGTCGTCCAGCTCAGCCGTCATCTCCACCCCCGTCGGCCCGCCGCCGACGATGGCGATATGCAGCAGCTCGGCGCGGCGCGCGGGCGTGCACGTCGGCAAAGACGCTTTCTCGAGCAGATCGAAGAGGAGCTTGCGCACCGCCATCGCGTCGCTGACGTTCTTCATGAAGAGCGCGTGCTCCGCCACGCCGGGGGTGCCGAATGTGTTCGGGACGCACCCGGGCGCGAGCACGAGGTAGTCGTACTCGACTTCGAAGCGCTGGTCGTCGTCGTCGAAGGCGGGCGCGCAGGTCACGCTGTGCGAGGCGAAGGAGATGGATAACACGTTCGCTTTGAGGTACGTGATGTCCCGCGACTTGGAGCGGATGGGCTCTTCGGCGAGGTAGAAGTTGAAGAGGCCGCATGCGGCGGAGGCGAGGAGGGGCGTGTAGGCGCTTGTGCGCCGCGGGGAGATTATGGTTATGCGGTAGTGGGTTGTGGAGAGGTAGGAGGCGAGGTAGAAACCCGCCCAGCCGGAGCCGATGATTAGGATGTGGGGTTTTGACATTTGAGAGTTTTTTGGGAAGGGGTTTTAGGGCAGCGGTAGGGGATAGGATGCGATGCGATGAGATATTGTTGAGCTACTTTATGTTGATGCCTTGGAGTAGGTTTCGAATTACCGTGACATTATTAGATGCTAATTCAGCAATCTACTTATCTGATGAGTTCTCTCGCTAGCCTCTTGGAGATATGATAGAGGTAGAGAAGGTTATAAGTAAAGTCTCTCGAAGTTCGAGAGGAAGGTAATGCGTTTTCGTCTCATCTTCTCCGCCGCTGTCGACGCCACCAATTGTGGCTGTGTTCGATCGGCTTAGTAATCACCAGCACCAAATGCACTGCTTACGATCGTGACCCAAGACTTTTACGTCAATTATTTGACAATATTTCAAAGACACCGTTAACATTTATTTCAGTTTCGGATCTTTTCTCATACTTTCGTGATGGCTACTCTATGTTCAGCTTCAATGATCAGCGTGCCGAGTCTGAGCGACGCCCTGACGCGTGTCAAGGATGCCCGAAATCCAACGTCTCATATCAATCATGTCTGCATACGCTTCAGTTTCATCGATTAATCGGATCTGCTCTCCATAGAGCTACCTGTGGAGAAGTGTAAAGTTGTGCAAAGGTTATGGCTTCGTCGCAGCAGCAGCAAAAATCCTTCATCCCCTTAGGTCTGTAGTTACTTTGACTTCCGAGCTCGACGCTGACTTTGCGGCAGAAAACAACCCAGTTGTCTTCTCTCAGCTTTCACATGACCTCGGTGTTGAGCCATCCATAAGCTTCCACGATGTTCACAGCATCGATGATGTCGACCTTCTAGCCTTCATCCCCCGCCCTGTCTACGCCCTACTGTTCACCTGCCCAGCGGCGGTTTTCGAAAGAGCTCGGGCTGCAGAAAATGTGGCGATGCCTCAATACCACGGTGCAGGACCTGATGAGCCGGTCATCTGGTTCCGCCAAATCATCCCCAATGCATGCGGCCTCATAGCATTGTTACACGGGTTGGCAAATGGCGGCGCGAGAAGGCACATCCAGCCGGAATCGTACTTGGATCGGCTGCTACAAAAGGTTACGGATCTACAGCCGACAGAAAGAGCAGAGGTGCTGTACAACACCGAGGAACTCGAGGCTGCGCATCAGGCCGCCGGAAGGTCTGGGGATACAGAAGCTCCTGAGCATGGGGATCATGTTGGCAATCACTACATCTGCTTCGTCAAAGCCGAGGACGGCCATCTATGGGAGCTCAATGGGGGCATGAAGGGCCCGCTCGATCGAGGCGCTTTGGCAGCGAACGAGGATGCTCTTAGTGAGAAAGCACTTCAGCTTGGGGTTGGGAGCTTGATGAAATATGCGGGTGAGAAGGATGTGGAGTTCAGTATCGTTGCAATGGCGTTGGCCCCTACGGACATTGGGCAAAGCGCGACGTAAGTTGACACTCGGTCTGGTAATAGTCGTCTGGGTGGAATCTACTACATCGATGGCTGCTGTTGGTCTCGCCGGCCTTTCGATCAAGAGACGTGTCCTAACAGTTGGAAAAGTCTATGATTTATGGAACACCAGATTCATGCAGTTCGAACATAATGAAAGATAATCTCGATTGCAATACCTCACAGCATTATTCGAAGCCCGCCATAGGAGCCATTGATTTTCCGATCAGTTACCCCCAATCCTCCCAACGACCCAGCTCGCTTGAAATCAATTGCTGACAACATTATTCTTTACGATAATGCATTCCCGCCATCAGTACCACACTTAATCGACGCCGTGACGCCTACGATATAAAAGGCTGACTTCTAGAGTTGCTTGCAATACCAGCCGGGGGACAACCAGACCGAAAAGTGTCTCGGTGTCATTGCTGGAGAGCATAAATTACATATTAATCAGACTACACTGCAGATCATATATTCAGAGGCATCGTACGTTTCACCGTCTTGTCAATGCAGAGAAGACGTAGTCGTCTTGACTGTACCATTGTAAAACCCTAGGGTGCGTCAAGATTTGGACCTTCTCTGTGGCCCAATGGCGACGCAGAACGCCGGCTCCTCCCTTCTCACTGTGTATTGGAGTACCTGACAGAGATATCCTCTCTAACCATAACCCGATCATGTGGCGGTTGCAATTCCTCAAGATCAATATTTGAATTTCGGCCAGCCGTATTCTCGCCTGCTCTGTCTTCTCGAATGATGGAGAAAGGGTGGACCTCCTCAGTCTCGACGCTGCCCGGGAAGGATTTCGACCCGCGGCCCTTGGAACCAATTGTCGCTAGCGCCTTGTTCTTGATTGTGGAGCTATTTTGGGTGAAATGTCGTGGATTTTTCTTGACGCCTGGGTTTGCAGATCCTCGAAAGACGAGGAGGTAGATTGGTCGCAGAGATGGTAGACAGGAAGTTACAACGCTCAAGTTGACCTCTGTACCCGCCCAGACCACGATTGGAGATATCGTCCAGCTGACGTCCGGGTCCACGGGGTTAAGTCTACCGCAGACAACGAGGAGGACAATAGAAATTGCCACGACGCTTAGGGACAGAATGTTAGTCACCATGGCTGTCTCAATGCTTGCAGAAGAAATGGGCAGCATATCAGGAAAAGGCTGTCAATAACTGGGATCACTCACAAGCCACCGAACGTAAACATGCTAAAGACGATAAGCTTCTGAGATCGCTCAACCTGCAGGTCCTTGATGTACAGCATAGGCAAAATCAAAACGACAAGATCCAGGCAGAAATTTGGAGCAACGGTGGCCAGGAACCACACTCGATCGTTCACTCCGCAGTGCGCGTTTTCGATGCTTTTGTCCCAATAAGCCGCTGGAGGATCACAGTGAAGGGTAAGTGAAATATACTATTCTAAGTTCAGTAACATCATCGTAGAGGATTGCACCGGGGTTGTCTTACTCGCGCAACAAGCCATGCTATCACTAATGTCACCATAATCCTGATCGGCCATTTAATGCCTAAAACACTAAAGATGCGACGGTAAAACGCTAATAGGGATAGCTTTGAGAACACGGTCGCGGTGGAATAGAAGAAGTCTTCAACAAAGAGATTCAACAATATGTTCCGTGCGATCGTGAGGTAAGGAGCTGAGATAACTTGGTAATGAACACCTAGGCCGAGATGGATCCCTTGAATATAGTACTTGTCAGCCGTTGCCCGCTCGGGACTATCCCTGTTGCACCTTACATATGAACTCGTCGATGAAGAAGGCCGTCACAGCAAGCTGGCGATACTTAAACCAGGAACTTTCGTTGGATGCAGTGGAACCATACCCAAGCTACCAGACACAGCCAATCATCATACCACAGGTTGAGATGTCGTAGTCGCCGTGCAATGAAGCGCAGCACGACTGCCGAGGTTGCCAGTATATATGTTATGATCGCTGCGGAAAAGAGCGACGGGCGCTGACTCTGCGAGAGGAAAGATGCCGATCGAGTCTGTTCTGGAAGTGAGGTCGCCATGTTTCAGCAACTGAAAGATCTTCGAATCTTGCAAGGCTTGTGGCGGACCCGTCGTCGAAGTTTTGACATCACATTTGGTCTCAGTGTTGGAGAATCGCCAACACCTAAAATCAGATGCCCCAGAGTCAACGGATATACAAAGTGCGCCTGCAATCCGCGAAGTTTCAGAGACCTGCAGATGTCTTCACCGACTAGAGGCTGGTCCATGCTTGTAAGAAAACGAGGTCAGCTCTGCAGGAGATTGATAAAGCATCCCGCTGGAGGCGACGCAATTGGGTAAATTCTTCGAAACTGACAATAACGGCACAGTAGAGTAGCCCCTGCAGGATTCCGTAGTACCTATCAAAAGGAAAACCCGAATGCAACCTTACGTTATGTGCTTGTCGCTGTTTGGACGCTTATATGAGCTTATGCGTCTTTTGCATGCCGTCGCGTGGGACCTCAGACAGCTAAGCCAGAGATCGTCATTTTCGCAGGACAACAATATCCCGTGTCGCAGATATTACTCTCCTGACCGCGCTATTTTCCGAGCCAGTCATCAGTGGATGCAAGAAGCCATTTGGCTTACTGTCCGCCTAATCGTGCTGCACAAATCGTATTAAGAGCCCTGCGATTAGTGCAGCACGATTAGCCCTCAGGAAGCATGCGAATTGCGAACAGTAAGCCAATTCAATTTCTGCACAGTGGTGCAGTCAGGATCCACCTGTCTCGGCTCTTCGTAAGCACTACTGCACGTCTTGCATGTAACCAAGCGATGCTTACTCTCTGCAGGACGCTAGTGTCCCATCATCTGCCTTGTCTCACTCATGTTCATTTGACACCCTCTCACCGTCGCTCCTACTTTAGCTGTTCAAATCGACAGAGACAATGGTCTTTCTGGTGATTGATGCAGCAAAGTTCCAGGAACGACAGCTTTGATCAAGGAAGTGCCTGTGTCATGTGGACCATTTGGCCTGATTGACTCAGTCTCAGTTGTACGCTGTCCTATTGGGGAAAAATGAGGCTCTGATGGCCCTCCTATGCAACTTGAGGGTGGTTGTATGTAAGGTGCAGAAAAAGCGGTTTCAGTGGCAGTCGCTAGTATCTTGGGAAGTGGCAATAACGAATATGTAGTTCCTTCAATAGAAGTCATGTCTGTCGTTGTTTCAACGACCGACTCGTAAATGTTTTCATTTATATCACCCACCCTTAACCATTACTTGGTAGTGTACACGTAAGACAGTAATAAGCTCGGCAACATATTACCACTGCTCGTATCTACCCATTGGCCAAACCCGATATTCGAATGTCGATGTTGTCAAAGAAAAGCAAAAGCACAGATTGTGAATCGCACAACCCGTGGAGCAAGCTTCGTTATTGCCCTAAAACCGCCGGCGGAAGCCTAGGTAGCTAGCTTCTCGACCGATGGAATTCTCTTGCCTGTAGTCCCACGCAAAGATCATACAGATTCCCTTCGAGAGGCGTCAAAGCTTCGCATGGCTCCACTCCAGGCATCCAGCTCTATGGCGTCCGTATTTAACTCTGCATCCGGTATATTTTGATCTATAATCGTGCAATATGAATTAGGAGGGGAGAGACTTTGAGTAGGACGGGCACTGCCTATGATGCAGGATAAACCGATAAAGTGGATCACACCCGACGATGGGAGAATTATAATTGAGTCGGCTACGGTCTACGAGAATATCTGATGTTCTGCTTATGTTTGGGATGGTTCGCCATTCGTCCATAAACACCTCTGTAGCCGCTCGGAGCGCCGCCTCGCTCCACACAGTCTTCAAGACTTGCGCGACGCAAAAACGATGTGGTCACAACCGCGAGCTTGAGTAGAAGAACCAGCCTCATTTCCCGTGACTTTGTCAAGCGCTCCACGGTGGGAAGACGCAGCACCTTCCATAAGAACTCGAGACATCGATAAGTTAGCCTATTGAATGTTGAGCCATGCAGCAAAACCCGATCAGATGTGAAAAGAACGACTGGTCATGGATGTGGTATATAACGATCATATCACGCCTTCCAGGAAGTACTTAGCAATTCCGGACTGGAGGACCTTGGCATGCACCTTCCCAGATCAGCTCAGTGCTTACCTCTGGATTGCCCTCTCGGCAGAAATATTTCCGTCCAAGAGCTGCAGTCTCCTCACTAGACTAGGAATGTCGCTTAGCTATGTTATCCTATCGTTCCTTATCAATTTGGTATATACAAGCATATCCGTCACAAACTCTAAGCCGACCTGTTCTTTGTGCCCTCTGGCTAGAAAATACCTCTCACCATCATCGCTCTTGCGACCTCCAGTAGTTTACAGCCCACTTGCCAGGTTTGGCCACATCCACCACAACCGCGTAGGTGCTTGTCGGAGGTGGAGTCTCAGAGGGAGCAACGTGACGGTACCAGGTCATGGGAGAAGGATAGAGCTGACTTGCAGTGCAGTTTTCGCACATTTCCCAGTGTAGCGAGCCGATACGCTCCTCGAATCGTATCGAGGTCGATGGATTCTGACATATCATTTGAAGAGAGAAGACTTTCATCTGTATTGTTTTGATATGAATTGATTTTAAAGTTTGACATTCGCGATCTCATCAACTTTATATATCAACATGATACGTATCATTCAACACCAATGAAGAATCACATTTGTATCGAGCATATCGAACGTATCGAGCAGTGTATCGAGAAGCGTATCGACTCGATACACTCTGACTTGACCGTTCCCTTTGAAATGTCGTCGATAATAGCCTTATATAGCCAAAATCAAAAGATCGCATGTATTCCTGACAGCCCTTTCCGAAAAATTCTTATCTTAAGGTGCAATCGCTGGACTCTATCATCTATGCTGAAAGAGAAATATCTACCACGTGTCTCGACCGAAAACAACTCGATCAAGCCCAGAACAGGTCACAAAAGAATTCATAAACATTCATCACTACCTGCCTGCAGCTCCCTTGTATCAAGCTTTACCCACCATCTTTCGGTCAAAACGTTCACACGCCCCTTTGATAGCCGACGAGACATCCCCAACCTATGAGAAAGCGTATCAATATCTGTTTCTTCCATCATGTGTTCAGGGGCAAGACTTACGTTTGCTTTGTCAAAAACCTCGAAATGATTGCCCGGCAGATCGACGACCTTCACATCCCCTCCCACGACTCTTTCCCACCCCTCGACCGCCGTTCTCGGGTCTGAACGGTCTTCCAGCCACGCATGCTTTGCGCAATCAAGGTCTGCCGCATCGTAACCCTCGCTACATCGCAGAAGTACAGTATCCATGTGTTGGCCGTGCTCAACCTTGGGTGGCTTAGAATTAGCTAAGAGGGCGGTGTTAAGCTCGAATTGCCGGCGGATAGCGATAGCTGTTTTATTCTGGGGTTGCGGTTTTGGAAGGACGGCGTCGATAATCGCCGGAGGAAGGGGCTGATGGTCAACAGGGGCCGGAGAATCGATTAGAAGGATACCGGTGACAGCGTAGCCTTGCTGCGTGAGGATATGTGCGGTGCGGTAGGCGACGACGCCGCCGAAGGACCAGCCTGTCCGGCAAAAAGGACACGTGTTAGCTGTACTCCGCGGAAGTCTAAGAGGTGCATTAGAGGGTTATGGTGAGCTTACCTCCTAAGATCACGGGGGCTTTGATGTTGGCCGAGATTTCAATTGCGTACGCCTTGGCCATAGCGTCCAGGTCGGTCCAGGTTTCGGTACCGAACGTCTTAGGATTCGACATCCCCCATAGTGGACGGCCTAAGTTACCAATGCTGCGGTAGGGTATACTTACTCCACTGCCGTCGTGGATGAGTACTAGAGGCTGGGTGGTGCCTCCATGTCCGCCCGATTGGATTAGTGATAGCGGATCCTCGAGACTCGAAAGTTTTGCCAGTCCAATCGGCGGCAGCATACTCGGCGTCGACTCAGGATGGGGAGAAGTGGATGAGGCCCGGGTGGGTGGAGTGGAAGGTTGCGGAGTGGAGAGTCGCGAAGGAGAATCAGAAAAGACTCTGCTGGAGGCGGACGAGGACGAGCCGCGTTGTTCAAGCACTGGCCGCAAGCTCCCACCGTCTCGTTGTGGAGGGTGTGCGTTATTTGACCTCTTTTCCAGCCCTAGTAAGCCCTCTATATCCCCGACGGTCTTACAAGATGCAAGTGTATTTCCTTCTAAACTTTCCGACGATATCTCTTTGAATTTGTCCTCCAGTTCAAACATCATGAGTGAATCAATGCCCAGGCTCTCAAGCTCAGTCTTAGATGTAACAGTACTCGCATCAACGCCACAGATTTCCACTATTATTGAAGGAACGGATGAGCCGGGAGATCGGACTGGGCTAGGCTCTCTTCCTTGTTGAGTTGGTGTACTTGAGGAGACTGCGTCTGCTCCAGGCTGAGATGTTCCTGTAGTCTTGGAAGCTACAAGGGCCTCGACGTCTTTTACTGTCTCGCATGCTGTTAACTCTTGGCTGGTAATCGTGGCATTGACTGTCTCTTGGATCCGAGAGCCAAGTTCGAGTATCATGAGCGAATCGATACCTAAGCCCTCTAGATCGCTTTCAGACGAAATTGATATCCCTCCGGTTCCACAGACATCCGCTATGATGGTCTTGACATTCATGGTTGCCGACGGTCTGGCCTGCGGAGGATTATTATCTGTCTTGCCAAGGCTCGAGGCCTCCACTGGCTGGCGCGAGGAATGATCTTTTTCTTTACTCATTGCATGGCCATTGGCTCCAGATGGGGCATGTGCTGCGCCGGAGACGTGTTTAAAACTGGCTTGAACTGCCCTCAATTTGACGCGGGTAAAGTGCATTCCCTTAAAGACAGCAAGCAGCTGGCCACTGAAATTCATGGCATATCCGTTCCCGATTGTACCCTCGGCAACGTTGGTATTAGAGCAGTAGATTTTGAATGGCTTGTGAATTTCGGACTCCTGCATGATCACTCTGGCTGACTTTACCTCTTTGCATATGAACGCTTCATCTTGTCCAGCTGCGAGATTGGCAATAAACCCTGCAACGTGGAGAATTACATCCATGAAAACTGGGTTGACGGCAAAATTAGCTTTAGGAGTGGCTTCCAAAGGTGGTAATTCTACCGCTGCTACTGCTTCTGTTCCATCATCCGAAACACTGATGGACTGGACTGCTTGGTATGTTTTCGAGTACGTGACTACCCGCGTAAATAACTTTTCGTAGATTGCTCGGGTCCGGAAAATCTGTATAGAGTTCATGGACTCTAAGAGTGACATCGGCTTTTGTATCTGAGCATGAAGCATGGAAAAGTTGCTTTCCTCCGAATTTCGTGAGTGGCGTTTCACTACACCTTTACAGTGCTTTGTGATATCTTTCGGATTTGATGGTTCATAGGAAGATACTTCGAAGCTCTGGACGTCATCTTTATCCCGGTCGGATCCATGAATAGAAGCTCTTATCACTCGCTTACTGTCATCAACGTAGATGAGCGGGTTCAGATAAGATATCTGGGACAGTACGTTGATGTGTGAGCTGGTTTGCTGTTGATCTGAACCCCTCTCACCTCTCACAAAGAGTTCGACAGCTGCGAAAACGATCTCGTGATACACTGAAGCGGGACAGAGCGCGAAGCCGCACACTATGTGTCCAGTCACGTACTGAGATAAGCTCTCGATTGGAGTTTCGAAGACCATCTCATTGGGGCTCGAGGAAGAGGAAAGCCCCAGCTGGCGGGCGAGAAACTCATACCCAGTTGAAGCAGATTCCGGACCACTCTTGCTGTTGGTTGATTCACGAGCGTACTCAACGAGGAAGTCTTTGTAGTCAAATTGATAACTGGGTAAAGATGTGCACTTCGGAGAATGCGTTTTCGTGAAGGTGTCAAGCCAATTGACTGGAACGTTTGACCGGTAGAGCTGACCTTGGGCTTCGGATAAGGTACTCCAAGGGTTGACAGACTTACGCATCGACACAACAAAAAAGTGCTGCTTGCATGAGGCCTGCGACTTGACCATGGGTATGATTGACGGATGAGGTCCTATCTCAATCCATGTAATGTGCTTTTCAGGATCTTGTGAAAGGGCATGTTGGATTCCTTGGTCGAATAAGACGGTTTGCCGGCAATGGCGAGCTGGGAACTCTGCAGTGAATGATCTTTCGTCCTTGGCAACCACTCGGCCAGAAACGTTGCAAATGACAGGCACTCGTGGTGGGGACCACTCAACTGAAGAAGCTGCTTTGTTGAGATCAGGTAAGATACCGTCCATGGCCTTTGTATGATACGCCAGTGGATTACCCAGAAGTGCCGCTTTGTATTGACGCTTCCCTTTGAGATCATCTTTCAATAGCGCAAGGGGTGCCAAAGGCCCGCCAACTACGCAATCATTGGGGCTGTTGCAGCAGGCCACAGATACTTCTTGGAAGGCTGGGTTGGTGGACAAGTATTTCTCGATATCGTCTGCGTTCCGATTGATTGCTAACATTCCCGTGGCCTCCAACGGGCATTTCTCGATCATTAGACGTGCCCGGATTGCTACAATTTTCAGAGCGTCAATTAGGCGAAGTACTCCCGCAGAGACAAGGGCGGCATATTGGCCGATGCTAAGGTAATTAGTATCATCCCCATCATTGTTAAGTATCAACACGTACCTGTGCCCAGCAACCATCGCGGGCTGAACACCCCATTCGCACCACATTCGAGCAAGAGCAACTTCAACTACGAAGATCGATATCTGCATTGCCTGTAAGATGTCTTTATCGTCCTTGTCCACTGTAGTGCTGTCTTCATTGTCAATTATTCGCAAGCAGCTTGGGAAGCCAGAGTCTTGTAGCCATGTTTCGCAGTCTAAAACAGTCTTACGGAAAATCGTCGAAGTGGCAAAGAGATCTTTGCCCATGGAGATATATTGACTTCCTTGCCCGGAGAAAATAAAAACCACAGACGATACCGTGTCTTTCTTGACCTCAGTACATTCGGCATGCTCTAATTTTTCTACCAAATCACCCACAGAGCTCGCGCAGACGGAGGTACGATACTTGTAAACTTGTCGTCGAGCTGTGCTTGTGTAACACAAGTCCCGGAGGTCATTGTCTTCGGCATTTTCCTTGAGGAAAGAAACAAGTTTCTCCTTATATGCAGAGAAAGAGCTTGCGGTCTTAGCAGAAAACCCAAACATGTAATACCGGCGCTGATTGACATCGGTAGAGGGATTTTCATGACCATCCTGATTGGGCTCCTGCAGGAGTAATGCCCCATTGGAGCCAGCTGCGCCGAAATTATTCAGCATCGACAGACGGGGTTGTCCTTCGGCTGTTCTCCATTCCGTTTGGTCACGAGCAATGACTGTCCCATCAACCCCTAGAGGGTCTATCCTAGGATTCAGTTTGTTTAAAGAAACCTGTTTAGGAATACTGGCTTTTTTGTCATTAAAAGCAGCTTAGCCAGTGCAGCAGCGCCGCTAGCCGCTTCGCAGTGACCTATATTTGCCTTTATTGACGTCAGAAATAACGGGTTTGTTTCATCCCGGTCCTTGCATAAAACGCTGCGTATGCTTTTGGTTTCCTGGGGATCTCCGGCCTAGAAATGATTAGCTCCTGGCAGGTTTATGTCCAAGGGACTCGTTAGACTCACTTGAGTCCCCGTGCCGTGTGCTTCAACGACAGAAACCCGGAGAGGGTCGATATCAGCCTTGCTGAAAAGCTTCTCAAACAGCTGAGTTTGGGTGGGTGCGTGAGGGTGCGTGATTGAGTCTGCGTTGCCACTTTGATTTATCTCAACGCCTTTGATCACCCCCAGGATATTGTCATTTTCATCGATTGCATCACTTAGTCGCTTCAAAATAAATACGCCGCAGCCCTCGGAACGGCAGTAGCCATCAGCAGAAGCATCAAAAGCTTTGCATTGACCAGTAGGGCTGAGGAAATGCGCGCGATCCAACCCAAGATACATCTTGCAGATTGTTAGCTTTGCACTCTTGGCCCAGGGCAGTTGAAAAAATGGACTACTTACGTCTGGACTCGTAATGACATTGACACCGCCAGCTATCGCAGCTCGGCAATCTCCCGAGTTCAGCGCGCGACAAGCATGGAAGATTGAGACCATAGACGAACTACAGGCTGTATCGACAGTCATTGAAGGTCCACTGTTGCAAGATCTGGAGTCAGCATTCCCAGACTGTGGTAAGCGTTGAGCTGTAAGATGTTTCTCGATGTCTCACAGTTCCCGAAAAAATCTGGAAAAGAAAATTATTGCTCTGAAAAGACCTACCTAAAGCCGAAGACGTATGATATGCGACCGCTCAAAAAGGCCCTCAAAGTGCCTAACGATGGTCAGCCTTTGCTTAGGCTTGTCTTCAAGACCTGACGTCTTTGTATACGTTACCTGGACTATAGTAGACATCAATGTCATCTTTAAGGTTATCTGGATAGTCTAGAGTGGCATTTCCTATGTAACAGCCAAATGTCTCGCGAGCGAAAGAGGGCGTCGCGTCGGGGACATATCCAGCATCTTCCAGAGCTCTGTAGGTCGTATGTAAGAGAACTCGTTGCTGTGGATCAATTGATTTGGCTTCTCGCGGGGAGATCCCGAAGAAAGAATTATCGAAACGAAACGGATTATCCATAAAATTTCCAAATTTGGTACCAAGGGATCTGTGGGGATTATCACTCTTGTTTTTGGAGGACTTGTGGAAGTCGTCAACGTGAAAACGAGATGTGGGTATCTGCGCGTGTCAGCTGAGGAAGCGAGTTGTGATTTCGGCCGAAGTCGGGTAATCGCAGTTCTGTCAGGGTATATGTTCAACTGAGATTGCTTCTACGTACCTCTGTAACCACATTGATCTCGTCTCTCAGAACTTTCCACAAGCTGGCCGTGTCGGGAGCTCCCGGTAGGTCAACAGACATCCCTACGATAGCAATGTCGCCAGCCGAAGCACCAGATGTCGGTATGGATGGCCTTCTCGCAACAGATACGTCATGCACTTGGATATTAGGTCTGCGTTGAGCCTCGCTTTTAAGCACACCATATCCTGGCCCAAAGTTCAGAATCTCTCTGATCAGACTTCCGTCGTCCTTAGTCATGGCAGGATCGGAAAAGATCTGATCTTGCGCAGACAGCCAATCTACTGGCCGAGTGAGAATACGATCCAAAATCAAGTCCAGCATACTTTGTTGCATTGTTGCAGGGTTCATGGACGATATTGGCTCTCCAAGGTACATTGGAATTTTGAGCTCAGCTAAGGACGGAAAAGAAAGCTTCCGCTCAGCAGCATCCGCGAGAACTCGTGCTCTGACCGAAACGAGCGTTTTGGCATCATGATACGGAGAGAAGATATCTGTCGGTCTGACACGACAATTTTTCGGCAGTGAAGAATGAGAAAACTCTCGAAGCTCGTCTCCTCGGCCACTTAAGGTGAGGCATTTTGCCGTGCTTCTTGCACTGACATATATATGTGTTCCCGGAATCTTAACTATTGTTAGTTTGAAACGCGTCTTCAGATCTCATCTGGCTTACCTTGCGTTCGTACTTAGAAATGATATTGTCCGCCTGATCCATAGTGATGCCATCAACTATGATACTCCAAGGGTTATTTCGATCGCAGCCAGTGGACTTCATGACTTGTTTAACGTGTTCCTCAACGCGTAGCCCAATTAGGAGAGCAAGATGAAAGGATCTCTGGCTATACGATAGAAAGCTGACAATGTCTTCACACGCTGCAACAGCCATGGTGACCAGAAGTCCGGAGCACACTCCTGCCGCTCCAGAGATAGCATGTTCGTCGTCTTGAGGGTTGTCCAAGATGTAGCCCAGGTATCGTAGCATCTGCACCAAGCATAGGGTTGTATTTTGAATAATGGCATTTTTATGGTATTTTGGTGGCGGTTGGAGCAAGTTCTGCGGGTGTCGGAAATCCTCAACGGCGATACCTAGCCTAGCACTGTCACTCAGAGATTTGGCAGAAAATTCACTTAAAAAGATTTTATGACAAGCGTTCAGCAGTGCTTGAGCTTCTGGGGCGGATGCGTCGGCCAAAGCAGTTGCTTGTGTAGAAGAAGAGAAGAGGGCAGGAGAGCCTAGCCCAGCAAACACCGACACACGTATTGCCATGGCCTACCTCGAGATGGAATGCACGAAGACAGAGGCCTCTGAGTTATTCACAGGCCTACCATGCTGCAATAGATCAGGCAGATTTACCAGATTCCTTTCGTGGAATTCGCTAGGCGGTGAGTAGTCTGACAAGTCCCTGAGACGTGTAGGAATATCATCGTACCATCTTTGCATCGATCAGTAAGCCATCTCTCAGCTCCATCGGCACTTTCCAGGCGAGCTGCTTTGAGGCTCATCGCGTGGCCGAAGGTCCCTTAGCCCTATGTGTCTCACTAGCGCAAGGGTCAGCACCGAGTAAGGTAGTTA
Organism: Physcia stellaris; assembly: GCA_018902385.1. Classification (NCBI taxonomy): domain Eukaryota; kingdom Fungi; phylum Ascomycota; class Lecanoromycetes; order Caliciales; family Physciaceae; genus Physcia; species Physcia stellaris. The sequence continues at coordinate 231,892 of JABSSW010000031.1, read as the reverse complement.
GAGTACGGGCGTTCAGCCATTGGAGAGATCCCCAGAGCCAGCCCGTACAGAAATATTTTCCGTCCCTATGGACTGGACGAAGCCCCACGCCATGTGCCCTATGGGCTGTTCCAAGCGCTTAGTGCTAGGGACCAAAGCATGGTCCATGTATTATGGCCCACACGAGACCAAGAATTGAGCCCAGCCATCCACGATTTCTCGACTTCTTGAGGCGCAGAGTCCACACACCACCGTCGGCACCCGATGCGTGGTTGGTCGAGAGGATGGCATTGCCATTGCCGCAAACACGAATGCATCATTCGGAAACTCAGGAGAACCTTGGCTGCAACTATGGCCAACCTAGTGCAGAAGTTTATTGAAGATCTTAGTAATAATGTACAACAATCTTTGCTTGATACACCATTTCGCGAGTACGATAGCGCTCGAGTTCGGCGGCGGCAACCGCTCGCGCGTGAGGGCAGCATTGCAAGCAGACCCTCGGCAGGCGCATTGCTACAAGACTACGCATAGGCAATTTGGTACACCTTCTGGCCGTCCTCGTGCTTTTTGAGGGAATTCAATCCGAAGATCTGACTGGCCATTGCACCTGTGAAAACTAGTGGAGAGTGTACCCTGTGGCTTCTTTAAGACATGGTGCAGTGACTGACCCACCAGCCCCTGATACAAAATAGATGTGACGATTATGGTGCTCCGGCAAGTGATATTGAGAGGATAGTTGAGAAGGGAAATATTGCAGACAGAGGACATTGGAGGCATATCACGTGCTTGCCTAGAACTAGTGGACGGATCTAGCTACGGCGAGCCGCAAGGTCTCTAGTGCAGTCTGCAACATTTCTGTGTACATCACCTTCTCGAGACCGCTTGCACTGTACCGCGTTATGCTCGTTCTTCTCCAAGTGATATGCTCACTCCGTGATTAATATACTTGCCTACCATGGCCCTTGTCGCGAGGATGATGGCCAGCATCGAGTACCCTCCACGCCCAAACCCACAGTCGCCGCGTCCGTCCGATCACGTCCAGCCAGCAGATAGACAGATCTGATCTTAGACCGTCCGAAAGAGGATTTGGCCCTTCCCGCTGTGGGTACGATCATACATGAGGTTTTCATTCCTCCAACGATCGCTTTAGGGACATCTTCTAATGCGGTTGTCCACGCTGTCTAGGATGTGGCCGAATGCATGGAGGACCTCGTTCCCACGAACATAATCTTCACTGCTCACAAGGACGTGATCCGCGAGTGCTCTCCTCTGAACCTCCAATACCACCACCAGATGTTGACTGTTCACCTAAAACAATGCTTGTGATGCCACGATACCGAGAGTGTCGTGCTTGGCACCTTGATGGCGGCATATTGCTATGGATCTTTGCGAAGAGCGCTCTCGGTATGAACAGGAGGTCGGAGCAGTGTATGATGCCAAGAATGATGCTGTGCTGGGCTTCACCCCACGATCCCTCATCACGCTTTCCCCATACTCCAACCCACCTTGAGTATCCGTGTAGCGGACTGCAACAAAGCGCCAACGAAAACCAATATGCCTGAGAATACAAGGAGACCCCAGTACTCCTGGTGGCCGGCTGAAGACTGGCTGTCCAGGATGGCACCGGCGATCGGAGCTCCAATCAGCAGACCTAAACCTCCAATTGCTAAAGTCATCCCGAGCCTGGTACCGAATTTCGATAAGTCTGGACACAGGAAGGCTACCGTTGCAGGAACTACTGCTTGGATACTGCCACTGATAAAGCCGTACATGACTGACATTGCGATTAAACCCGCCTGCGACTGGACTCGGATCCAGGACAAGATTAAGATCGCAGACAGGAAGGTACACGGGATTAGTATGTTCAGGTTGCCTGTTCTACGCTGCGTTAGTAGAGTTCAGAGCAAAGGAGAGCTACGTTGGGGCTCGTACTTGTCTGCTACAAACGGCGGGAAGATTCTTCCCAACACACTTGCTGCGTTCATGATGATCAGCATATAGAATACCATGTCTCCCCGAACGCCGATGCTAGTGGCATAGGATTCGATATAAAAGAAGGGGACATATAGTCCAGTATAAGTCACAAAGACGGCTAATTGGGCATCAGTCGGGTTCTTTATTGTACGGATGACTTAAGTCGGCGAAAACTTACAGACCAAGAAGATGGAATATGCAGGATCCTGAAATGCGCTAAAATCAACTATAGGCCCTGATTTCCTAGGAGGAAGGCGAGATTTCATCAGGGACAACGAAAGAAGCAGGGTCGCAAGCATGATAAAGGCCATGACGCGGACAGCCCACCCAAAGCCGATTTGTGTAATAAGTCTTCTCAAGACGATGGGATAGATTATGCCGCCTGCCAAGACGCAAAGGTCCGCTGTCAGATTTTCCCATCGAGAGTATCCATGGGGGAGAACGTACCGACACTGCTACCGGTCGTTGCAATACCGATTGCAAGGGACCGGCGGGTTGTGAAATAAGTGCCTACGACAGTCACACTGGGTATGAATGTGGCGCCAGAGCCAAGTCCGGAAATGACACCTTGGGCTATTACGAATTGCCAATATTCGCGGCAGATTGATACCATCATCATACCGAATACTGTCGTCGCTATTCCGGCAGATAGATTTAAGCGAAGGTACCCAGCATCGATGGCACGTCCACAAAGCACGCCGATTGTCAGCATGAGGAAACCTTGGATTGAACCGAGCCAGGCGATTGCTGACTGGGAAGCTGTGAAGGTGGCACCGGTGGCATAATAGTCTTGGAAGGCTCCAAACGTATTGACAAGGCCCCTGCACGTAAACAGTCAGCTTGGTTGTCGTTGCGCTTTGCAAAGCCCTTGCGGAGAAGACATTGATCCGCTACCATGTGTTGAAGTTCAAGAAGAAGGCGCCAAGAACTTGCAGCCATGCCGTGAAGCCTCCGTTGGGCGGTGGTCCGGGATCAGGTGAGAGGTTTGGCCGCTTGGATTGTTCGCTATGGTTATCATTTTCTTCGAATGAGGGTGAAGAAGGGCTTTGGTCGTCGCTAACTCTTGGCCAAGCGGTTGGCAGCGAGGCAAAACTCTCCAGCTCCTCATCGTCGCTGCGATTGACATGACTCTTGCGATGGAACAGCGTCGGCCGTGTTGCTTGCACCATGCCTGCCATATCTTCGTGTTTGGAGCGTCGATGAGCAAAGTAGGAAAGTCTTACAACCAAAGCTCGACGTAACTAAATAGGCTAGCACAGCCGTAATGAGGCTGACAGTTGGCACTGCGCGCTGGTCGTTCGTGATCTCACCAGTTTAGGCTGAGGGAGTCGGGAACAAGTAACGTGGATCAAGGAGGAATGTCGCTGTCTCAGTCTTACTCCGGTCCTACTCGGGGTAGGGTGTCGCGTGCCCCCATGCAAGGTCTGCTCTTGTGAAGCCCCATGAATCCATGTGTCACGTGGCACTACACTCAACAGCGCAATGGCGCAATGGCTTGAGTTGAATACGTCGTTTGTCTTCAGATTATTCATGAAGTCGGCAGCACGGCAACCGGAAGTCACACTGCTTTCCTCTTGATAAACGGGTAGTCGACTTGAAGCAGAATGGCACTGTCAACGACGCTCGCAGTAGCGATTGAGTTCTCTAAAGCTCACACCATTCTTCTCGCTTTCTGTGGATTTCTATCTCTTTTTATATACCTCTTAGCGACGTATATTCGCCTAAGCCATGTACCCGGCCCATTTCTCGCCTCTCTCACCAACCTTGTCCGTCTGCGCTGGGTCTTAACGAGAAGGGCACAATATATTCATATCGACCTCCATCGAAGGTACGGACCGCTGGTACGCATCGGCCCAAACGCAGTTTCCGTCGGGGATCCAGCCGAGATACAGCAGATATACGGTTTGACAGGCAGCTATGTCAAATCCAGCTTTTATCCCGTTCTGCAACCACATGCCAAAGGTGCCGCAATGCCGGGGCTTTTCAATACCCAGGATGAGAATCTCCATCGCGTCTTGAAAAAGCCAATCGCGAACATCTATTCGATGAGTAACCTGGTCAGTTTCGAACCATACGTCGACTCGACCATGTCAGTCTTTTTCAGAGAGCTTGACAAAAGGTTCGCCGAGACTGGTGAAGTCTGCGACCTAGGAGTCTGGCTTCAGCGGTTCGCTTTCGACGTCATTGGCGAGATCACTTTCTCACGTCGTCTCGGGTTTCTTGAAGATGCGGAGGATGTCGACGGCATCATGCATTCCATCTGGCATCACTTCGAGAAAGCGGCCCCGGTCGGACAAGTACCCTGGGTTGACAAGCTCTGGAACAAGAATCGGGTGCTGGCCTGGCTCTGGCCTCCTAAAACCTCGCCCATTGTCCGTTTTGCCACGGAACGAGCAAGTGAAAGGAAGACCAAGTCTTTGGGGGATGATTGTGATCTGAACAATCGAGACTTCTTGTCTCGCTTCATCGAGGCCAAGTCAAAGGACGACAAGGTCCCTGACTGGGCGCTCACCGCGTGGACGACATCCAACGTACTAGCAGGTAGCGATACCACAGCGATCCTGTTGAGGACTATACTTTATAACCTTCTCAAGCATCCCGAGACTTTGCGACAACTTCGGGATGAAGTACGGCAGCTAGGAGATGTGTCTGCGCCCGCAGTTTCTTGGAGCCAAGCCAAGGATCTCCCCTATCTAGACGCCTGCATCAAAGAAGCGGGCCGATTGCATCCACCTTTCGGTTTGCAGCTGGAACGCATCGTTCCTCAAGGCGGGGCAAGCATCTGCAACACGCACCTCGAGCCTGGAACGATTGTGGGTATCAATGCCTGGGTCGCGCATCGAGATGAATCCGTCTTTGGGTCCAATGCATGCGCCTGGGACCCCAACCGATGGCTGAGGGCGGACGAGGACCGGCGTAAACTCATGGAGCGGTCGTTGCTGACGGTAAGCCTAGAGAAGTTGAGACAGAAGCTGGGACTTCCGGATCAATGCTGACAGTGAGATTCGCGGTGTAGTTCGGTGCTGGACATCGTTCGTGTATCGGGAAAAACATATCGCAGCTCGAGGTGTACAAACTGATTCCAACTCTGCTGAGGAAATATGAGGTAAGCCAGAGTCAATGACGTGTTGCTCAGGAATACTGCTTACTTGATTACTCTACAGTTGACATTCGCGGAGGATGATCAAGATTGGCATGTTGAGAATTGTTGGTTTGTGGTTCAGACGGGGTTTAAGGTCCGGCTCGTCAAGAGGAACTAAACACCTCGACCCTGCAAGGCTGCATCATTAGGGGATATTAGCGCTTACTACAAAACATCAGCGATGCAATACGGGCATGTTTTACATGAATACGTACAAAGCAGTGATTGGGCCCAAGCTTCAGCTCATCGTCAAATCTGTTCGAATCAGGTGCGGCCGCTTGCCGTGCTCGGAAGTGTTGGTATGACTGCAGACTGCAGCTGCAGCAGGGACAGGGATGAGCCCACCATCAGGCCAGGTGTGGCATGTTCATTATTGAGGCTGAATCCTAATTCATGCCCCACTACACACTCAGCTAGAATCCTCCGTCTGTTCGACCTTCAACCGTCACCATCCAAAAGCTGTTCGCCTGGACGCCTTATGTTCCCCTGTTGCTCATGCAAACATCTGGCACAGCATGTTCAATGTCAGACCTTAGATTTGCAAAGACCTGCATGGTCGTGCTTCGCTGTCTTTCTCGAATGTCACCTTTCGAATCCTTCATCCTTTACGCAATGCCCTCTACTTCTTAACCTGGATCCCACCGCTCCGGCCCGCCGAGATCAACATAGAATAGTCCCGCAAAACTCTCTCTTATTCGTCGTGGGACCCATCAACGTCAAGCTCGCCCGTTGCTGGTCATAATAGTGTGGTCCCTTAGCTAGTGTAATAACTTGAGTGACAGATCTGTCCAAGAAACCTTCAAATGGCACGTGAACGTAAGAATTGGACATCAAGAGAGGACCAACTACTGGAACAGGCCGTAGAACAAGGTCCAACGCCTTTTCACTCCCGAGTCTTTCTATCTATTGATAATGTGTAGCTCGAAGCAACTTGCAACCCCTGCAGTGGAATGTGGTAGCAGCCAGTGTGCCGGGTCGAACGAATAAAGATTGTCGGAAACGCTACTATTACAAGATATCTGCAACGGTCAACAAAGGCATTTGGACAAAGCCTGAAGACGACAGACTTCGTAACGCGATCCAAAAGCACGGACTGAAGTGGTCGAGAGTTGCTGCCGAAGTTGGCACGAGAAGTGGCGATCAATGCTCCAAGCGGTGGAATAATACCCTTGACCCAGGCATTGACCAAAGCCCCTGGAGCCGGCGAGATGTGAGTATATCCCCAGGTCTTTACTACATCAGGCTGAGCCAAATCCTTTCGATCAATGCAGACTGAAGCCCTCGTACGATGGGTCGAGAAAGAAGGTCACAATTGGCAATCGATCGTGAATGACCATTTCCCTGGCCGCACTGCTTTATCTGCGAGGAACCAGTACAACTACATGTGCCGCCGGCCCGGGACCTCTAGTCAACCGTCAACCCCGAGCTCTGATCCATCATCTGGCTCTTCGAGGCATAGGACTGGCTCACGGGTGCAGGCTCGGAAGGCCGGCATTGGCTCGCAAAGAGCAAGACTCAAGGAAACAAATGTCGAGAGTGACGTGGGCGAGTCAGACTTCGACAACTACAGCTTGAGCGACGATGATGAATGTGAAGAGTGGCCGATGGATTTTACAACTGGCCCACAGGACCATGCAAATGACGATGGTTATGCTGTTTCACCAGGGTTCGCCCTCGAGCCCAATACTACACCTTTGATGGAAATGGACATTCCGGGTACAATTACAAACCCGTACGGGAGTTCTCACTATCAGTCACTAGGGCACTTGTTCCCTTCTCAATCTATCCCAGGCGTGGAGGGCCATCAGATGTTTTTGCAGACACCTTCATCAGAAGATGTCACAACACACGTAGAGGAGCCCTGCTTCCATCCTATTGATGCTGTCCGCTAACAATGCCCAGGTCCGCTCCACGCTCCATCCGTCTCAAGACTCGTACTTCGGCTCTGCGGCCATCAAATACTCCGATGCTCCAACTGTGAACGTCGCTGAGGTTGTGCCATTGACGGAAAACATCGAAGTTGACCGGAATATGAAGAAAGCCGTCACAATTACAGCTACATGCTCACGCACCGAACTACGGCGTCTGATGCAAGCGACTACTGACGAATTACAATATATCGACTTTTCAGTTACATCCCGTGATCCCCATGCAGCATTGGATGGTCCAGGAACCGGGCCCGATGGAACCAAATTGGTTGTCATCACCGCGACATGCCCTGCCCATGACGTAGGCAGACTCATGGAAATGGCCAGCGACACGCTTGGCTCTGTCAGCTTCTCAGTGTGCCCGAGCCTTCAAAAGGTCGCCTGAAGCTCAGCTTGGCAATCCGCATTCCCGTCACCGGAATCATCGCGGGTCATGCACAGCGACCATCTACAACGGATCGAGTATCGTGAAGCCGTGGTCTTTTCCAGCTAGCGGCAGATTGAGGGCTATGGGAAAAGTGTTAGGGCCCGCCAGAGACCCTATGCAGGCAGGCAAAGATTGTACACCATCTTAAAACAATATACGGCCACAACAGATGCAGTTCGCTCGTGCTCGGCTTCACTTTGCACATAGGCCTGCATGAATCGGATTCTTTTACAAGTGGCTGCATGGACTTCCACACCGCCATTTCGCAGCGTTACATCGACCGGTAAGACGACCCTTTATAGTATATTGTGGCTGCTTACTTTATGCCGCGCAAGGCTCCTTGCTTCTCGTCAGCTCTTGGTGCCAATCGGGGATTCCCGAGTCGCGTTACCGTTACCGTTACCGTTACCGAGTACTAGCCTGGCCCCGAGTACAGACTAAGCGGACCAAGAACCTAAGGTACCTATGACCCAAAGCCTTTGGCGCCAGCCGTCCCTGCCCCTGACCAAAGCTGCAAAAGGATCATGCATGACAGATCTGAGACACTCAGAAGGATGCCTCAGGATCCCATACGCCTTCTTCGGCTGCAAGATGCGGGGAGAGATATCTTGTGCTCCCCGACGTCGTATCGAGATAAGTCACCGTCAGTACGAATGTGCAAACACAAAAATGTGCAACTCCTCCGTGTAGACGAAACATTCAGCCAAGCGTGATCGTATTCTCCCTGCTCGAAAGTAAGACTCGAGAGGCAAGCCTCCATAAAGTCATTCTGCCTTGCATTGATATTGCCGACTGCCAGCAAACCTTCGATTGATAGCGAGACACGATGGCAGTCTTACCAGCGGCAGATGGTGTCAAGCATACATTCAAACGGCCTCCTCTTGAGAGACAGAATGGTATTTCACCGAGCAATGCCTACAAGATTCGCTCTTTACTCGATCTGGTCGATTACAATGCCTTCCATAATCCCGATTTCATATTTTGTCTTCAAGATTCGAAGGACAGCCTGAAACCTCAACAAATCACGTACAGGCAGCTAGCGGAGGCTGTGGGGAGATGCACTGGATGGCTGGCATCTCAAAACATCAAACTTTGTTCTGATCAAAGCGGAAGAAGTTCCGAGGCCAATCATGCTCCTGTAGCATTACTCATGAGTAGCGACATAACTCTATTTATCTACGTGTTAGCTCTGATGCGACTTGGGGTTCCCGTACATGTTTCTTCCTTAAAGTTAATAAGTATACCACAAGACTAATTCGAGCCAGGTTGCTTTATTTTCTGCTCGTCTAAGCCCATCTGCCGTTGCCCACCTGGTCGAAAAGATTGGGGCCACTAGCATCATTATTACAGCTCAAACTAGTCGGTCCGCAAAGGACGCCGTGGATATTGTTGAGAGAAATGATCATAGGGCAGTACCCTACATCCAGAGCGTCTCCTATAATTCTTTCATAGAGGGCAAACATCCACTATACGATGAAGTTCCCCCTATCCTACCAATTATCGATGAGCTCGACAGGAATGCCATTATCCTGCACTCTTCTGGGTCGACAGGCTTACCTAAGCCCATCTACCATACACATGGATACCTCTTGAATTACGCCAAGTGCCATACATTTACAGAAGAAGACGATACTTCCAGGATGTGCACATCGACATTGCCTTTATTTCATGTGAGTCTTTCTGACTGTCCAATATAGACTCAGCGAGGATGTGACATAGTAACTTTTGCAGGGGTTTGGAATGTTGGCTCCTGCGTTGGCATTGTCCATTGGCAAGCCTTTCGCTCTGCCATCTGCTTCCACGATTCCAAATGCAGAATCCACAATTCGACTTCTGCAAACCTCCAGGTCCACTTCTCTCATGACGGTACCTCTAATTCTAGAGGACATTTGCCTCACTCCAGACGAGATTGGTATCAAAGCACTTCAAACGCTAGATTTTGTCGCTTGCGGAGGAGGCCCAATGAAGGGCAGCGTTGCAGAGACACTGTCGGCAAAGGGGGTTCGTCTACTGAACCATTGTGGAGCTACGGAGATTGGTGCTCTTGCACCAATTTTCAATCCACAGCCTGATTACGACTGGCATTACTTCGTCATCCGAGAAGACATCAATCTTCGACTCGAAGACGTCGTAGAAAAGCCTGGCTGTGTGAAACTCGTGGGTCGTGCTCCAGGATGGGATGAAGACTTTGTCGTGCAAGACTTCCTCCGGCCCAACCCAAAAGCTCCAAAGACTCAATTCCAATTTCTGGGCCGTGCAGACGATCTCATTGTTCTGGCGAATGGAGAAAAAATAAGGTGTACCTCATTGGAAGCAACAGTAGCAGACGATCCAAGAGTCACTGATGCCATAGCTTTTGGAGAGGGCCGCAACCATCTCGGCCTCATCGTTGAAGCGGCCCCAGATGTCCAATTAGATTGCTCGAACATCGAAAAGGTCGAGCAATTCCTGGAAGGAATCTGGCCTACTGTTGATAGTGGTAACAAACTCACGGACAGTCACGGTGCCGTCAGCCGGGACATGATAATCGTTACATCACACTCTCACCGACCCTTGAAAAGGACTGCGAAAGGTTCTTTGGCGAGGAAAGAGATCTTCGACTCGTTCGAAAAAGAGATTGATGCTACTTATGCTAAGGTCGAAACTGCGAACGTTGAATCCTTGCCAGATCTAGATGATTTATCAGCGCTGGAACAATACATACGCCGCACCCTCACTGATATCCTCGGACTCCCAGAGAAAGCCGCACCCATCGGCGTGGAAGATGACATCTTCGAGTTGGGTATGAACTCACTACAGGCCACCAGGCTCCTAAATACCCTGAAAGTTGCATTGAAGAAAAGGCGAGGAAGTGAAGCGGTTGAGCCTGGTCTTAGTAAAGGGTTTGTGTATTTGCATCCTACCGTGGCATCTCAATGCAAAGCCTTGGCAGCGTTTGCTTCCGGCTGCAATGGATTGGAGAAACCATCTAGGACAGCACTCATGCTCGAGGCAGTCGATAAGCATTGTGAAAAGATCGCAGCAATGAATCCTGAAGTGCAACGATCCAAATCAAACGGAAAAACAGAAGGCGAGAGTAGAATTGTCGTGGTTACTGGGTCTACTGGGAACTTGGGGTCAAATCTCGTCCACTGTCTAGTGCAGGACTCTGCCGTCTCTCAAGTTTTCTGCCTCAACCGACCATCTTCTGGGCAACCCGATGAACACGACCGTCAATATCACGCTTTCAACAAAGCTGGCATCGCTCTCCCAAAGCATCTCTGGTCGAAAATTGTACCCGTGGTGGTCAAGCCTCAGGAGCCTGACCTCGGCATAGCGCCCGATCTATACAAACAGCTCCAAAACGCTTCGCACATCATACACAACGCGTGGCCGATGGATTTCAACCGTTCGCTGGTATCCTTCGAAGCCCAATTTCAATACCTCGACAACATCATCCATCTAGCATTGCGCAGCACCAGTGCCACACCGCCGCGGGTGTTGTTCACATCCTCCATCGCAAGCGTAGCCCGCTACCCGTCCATAACGCAAGAAACACTCGTGCCCGAGATCGCCATGGACGACCCGGAAGTAACCGCTCCCTTCGGCTATCCCGAAGCGAAGTGGGTCTGCGAACAGATCCTGCTTCGAAGCGCCCAGCTGCACGGATCCCGGCTCGAGCCTATCGTCGTCCGCGTCGGCCAACTCACGGGCTCGACGACTGCGGCCTCGTGGTCGGCGACGGAGCATATCCCCTCCATCCTGAAGTCCTCACAATATCTAGGCGCGCTGCCAGATGTCGGCGGTGTAAGTATCCCTAACACCCCCCTTCCCCATCTTCTTCCCACCTTGCCCCAAATCCCCTCTCCCTCCATTCACGGCTCACATCTCCAAATCTCCACTCCATCAAAATCAATCATGTCACCTCACTGACACCCTCCCTCCCCTCGCAACAGACCCTAAGCTGGCTCCCCCTCGACCACGCCGCCTCCTCCCTCCTCGAAATCCTCTTCCAACCCACCCCAACCCCAACCTCAAAGATCTACCACCTCGAAAACCCAACCCGCCAGTCCTGGCCCACGATGCTGGAGTGTCTTTCCCGACTCCTATCCCCATCCCCTTCCACATCTCCAGCCCTCCCCCTCCTCCCCCTCCCCCAATGGCTATCCCGCGTCCGCGCCGAGGACTCGAATCCCGCTGCACGATTGCTAGGATTCTTAGAAGAGAGTTTCAGCCAGCTGGGCACGGGAAACTTGGTCCTGGGGACTGAGCGCGCGAGGGAGGTGAGTGGTGTTTTGAGCGGGGTGGGGGCTGTGGATGAGGAGCTGGTGGGGAGGTATGTTGCGTTTTGGAGGGCCGAGGGGGCGTTGGTGTGAGGGGGAAAGAAGGGGGGATATAGACTTTTTGGGATGACGTTTTGAGCGGGGAAGGAGGGGTGATGACCTTCCCTACCTTTTGGGCAGCTCCCTAGATCCCACACTTATGAACTGGAAAGTCCGCGATTTCAAGTCTACCTGCTGAATTGCGCCGTTCTGATTCTCCACTCGCCCTTCCCTCCCCATTCTTCAAAATCAACGCAAATCCCGCTCATCTCAACCAACTACAATATCCCATGCCCTGCCACCGTGCGCTCGTCTTCAATTAGCGCCTCGACGGACCGCCCTTCGAAGCCATTCAGCTGTGAGCTCGGCCAGGGCATGAGATGTCTGCTCGAAAACCCGCACCCCCTCTAGATTTTCCAATCACAAAAAACCTCAACGACGGTATCTTTTCGAGATCTGGAGGCCCCTGTAGATAGATATAGAGATATATACCTCTGCAGCTGAAAACAGGGAGGGGTGAGGGTTCCTGAAGTAGTCTTGTTATTTCTTGGAGGCGGGGGGTTATGTATGAATTGAGCGTTGACTTGGATGTCGAAGTTGTCTGGTTTTGGAGCATGTCCTTCCGGTCGTGTTCTTCCGATCCCACGGTTATGAACAAGGAACTTTTGGGTTCGATAATGTGGCGCTTCTGATTCTTTTTTTTTCTTTCTCCTCCCTCACTCCCTTTCCTTTCCCCCACTAAATCAATATCACCCCCCCTCATTCTATCCAGACAAAATATCCTCGCTCTCGAACCACCACCCTCTCCACATTTTCCATAAGAAGGATGATGGTAGCAGCGATGTCTATAGGCACATATATCTCTATATATAGATACTTTTGAGAATGAGGACAGAGAGTCTGTTGCGGGTGAGGATTTCGTGTTTTCTTTTCACGAGTATTGGTACGTGTGGAATTCGGAGAAGGGGGATGGATGGATGGAAGGGAGGGAAATAAGGGGAAGAAGGGAAAGAAAGTATTTGGGATGGAGGGGATGTGAGGAATGAAGGGTGGGATGGAATGTTGGGTGGAGAGAGAGCAGGGGAGAGGGAATGTAAGGGTACTGATGAAGGGGTAGCTCTGAATATTTTCTAAACATCTATAATTGTATCTGATGAAGCCCAAGGATTATCGTACGGAAAGTACAGATTGCAATCGACGGAATCTTCCGCGCTAACCTTTCCTGGTACTACTCAAACCGAGAATGGTAATTGAACAAAGTACGAGTACACGATCACGGAGATAGATGGGATCAGCGGACTTCAATCAAGCCCACTCAATAAAAAGTAACAACCAAGCCCTCCAAGATAAACCACAATCTCAAGATACAAAAATGATAAAGATCATCGCAAACACCCAACGATTCCAATTCCATCCAAACCAATCTCAACACCAGCAAACCCCATTCCCCTTCCCCTTCCTCCCCCCAACACCCAAACCCCCACCCCAACACTAAACAGGAACAGGATGATACCCCCCAAACACATCCCCGCCATCAAACCTCCTCTTCAGCTTCTGCAGCCTCGGCAGCCGCCACGCCTCGTACCCGTAAAACGCCTGCAGCGGCTCCGAGTGCGCGTAGTTCTGGTACACGTGCAGCTTGTCGTAGCCGCTGGTGCGCTGCATCTGGGCGCGGAGGCCGGACGTCCAGCTGTCGACCGTGGGCGAGAGGGAGGCGTCCGTGTACCAGGATGTGAGGACGCTGGAGGGGGAGGAGGGGGTTAGTTGTTGGGTATGGATTTGATTTTGGGGGATGGAGGAAGGGGGTGGAATGGCGGAGGGGGAATAAGGGAAGATGGAGGAAGGGGGAATGAAGAAGTGATGAGGAGAGGAGAGGAGGAAACAGAGGGTGCTTACGTCAGAATACTTGAAGTAGCACGATTCGGGAACGCCGAGCCCGCGCTGGGCGCCGCGCGCACGGCCTGCTGCCCGTAGACCTCGAAGAGAATGGTGCTGGCGTTGACGTTGGGGTGCGCGGCGAGGAAGTTGCCCCACGAGGTGTAGACGGCGCGCATGGTAGCGGTGTTGAAGGTCGCGAGATTGACGCTGTAGGTGTTCTTGAAGCCGTATTTGAGGCATTGCGCCGCGATCAGGCCGTTGGCGGCCTTGAAGGGGAGTTCGGACCAGTTGAAGCTTGCCTCCACGAAGGTGAGTGGGCCGAGCGCTTTCCATGGAGCGGACCACTTTCGGCCTTCAGATTGGGGTCCGGCGTAGACGAAGTTGATTGCGATTATGGGCTGTCAATACGAGATTAGCATTCAGGTTTAATTACTGGTATCGGGTGACAAGACGGGGTTTACCTTGAGAGTAGTGGTGTTGGCTCCAAAAACAATGTCGACAGCGAGCTGAGCAGGAAGGGGAGCTTTAATCTGTTGGTTCATGAGCTCCAGCACCTTTTCCAATTTGTCGTCCGCGAACTGCATCTCAACATCGTAGTGTTGTCCTTGTAGCACCTGAGGCGCGCTTTGGAAATCGGCTTCAACAACGATACCGAAATTCTGGCCAGCACCTCTAATTCCCCACCAGAGATCTGCGTTCTCCTTTTCGGATACGTTGATAACCTTTCCGTTAGCAAGTACCACCCGCAGACGGCGCAGGGCGTCAATGCTCATGCCGTGAAGTCCCTGTAGTCGACCATGGCCACCACCAAGAGCAGCTCCAAGAACACCGACGCATGGGCAAGATCCAACAGCTAGTCTTCGTTAGCAATCGAGCGAAGGTGAGGGTTTAGGATGGACACACTCATCTCTCTGCCTGCAGCGTAAGTGGCATTTATGACCTGCTCGTAGACAGTCCCACCACCTACGGTAACGATGCCTGTCTGTTTGTTGATCTTCACATGGTCGATGTGTTCCATGTTGATCAAGATGCCATTTTGCACCTTCTGCAGCTCCGGTGCGTATCCATGACGTCCGTTCTGGGCTAGGAAGTTGATATTACGCGACACTGCGTAGTTGACCTTGATGGCGTCAGTCTACACATTCCTTGTCTTCAAACCTCGAGATGCCACTCACAATGGCTACCACGTCGGACTCTGTGACTGGCTCGACAGCTACTCGGAAAGAAGGCGCTAGGTACTTGGTCCATCGTTCTGTAACATTGTTCCATTCAGGGTCTTGAGGAAAAATGATCGTGGCGCCTGGCGATAGGCGAGTTGCCAGAGTAGAGGCTACATCGCGTTTTTCAAATGTGTCTAGTCGTGTTGTCCCTTCGAAAGTTGGTGCCGAAAAAACAATTGATGCGAAAAGGCCGACACCAGCAAGAATCGAGTTGAAAAGCATGTTTTTAATATCTAAACAACCCTCGGTGACTTACGAATCTACTGTATAGCGAGAGGAAGAGGATATTGGAAACGAATGGCGTAAGGTCTAATACCCAGGGAAACGAATGACCGAAACAAAAGCTGGAATTGCCTGTTGAAGAGAGAACAAGCGATGTGGACATATTTATACAACAATCAGCCCACCTTCCATCGTATTGTCTGCCCTCCTTTATTGTCGTCTCCGTTCCCGTGTCATCCTGAGGGGCGGCGTTCCCAAAGTGGATGCCTCATCATGCCTCCTCCGATTCTTAGGAGCGGGGCACAGCAACACCACAATTTGAGACAGGCGACTTCAGCTCAGAGGGACTTGTTCCTTTCCGTTCTTTTGCAAGCCTCCATTATCACTAGTAGGGCGGCAAGGCTTCCCCATAGTATATGGATGAAAAAAGATGACCCAGAGTAGTGAAATTGTAGATCTGTCGGCATTCTGCATACCCTCAAGCTAATATCTACTGTAATGAGATCACCACACAATACCTCATCGTACTAGAATCCTTGCAGTGCGGCTCATATCGCCGGGCATAAGATGGGTACCTTGCAGCCTGCTAATGCAACCACCACGAGGGCTTAACATCCGATGTTGCATGCTGACTTGGCCAGAGCGTTCCTCGCTTCTGCGGGTAATACTTAGCTTCCCATCCATGGTTGTCTGAAAACCCGTGAGGCTCAATCTGGTCCCGAGTAGAAGGCAACTTTGGGCGGGGCCTTGTGGCTTTGCGAGGACAAGCCGTTCGATGGTCCCCGGATGGCCCTTAGACATACAGATTCAAAATGCAATACTAGCACACCGAGGATAAGCTGACGCATATGCTAAATCGTGATTTTCCAACCAGGCCAATGCAAAGCTGCGTACGGAGTATGTTTTGATGGGATCGGCGCTGTACAGTGGCTAAAGCCAGGCTCCGTGCCAGCCATGTGCCAGCCATGTGCCAGATCCAGATCCAGCTCAGGAAATCTTTGAATAAGTCCCTCCGACAGTCAATAGTACTATCCTCGCGTCTCCAGGTGTGGCATAGCGTAACCCGAGTAACGGCCCGGTCCCTTGCATACATTAATACAACGTATTTTAAATTAGTGTGACGCTAAATCAAGTCCTGGTACTGTTTATTTCGCCTGATTGCTGCCTTGTCCTTCGAACCACTTTATCTAGACCATTAGACTCTCCGACCGACCAATAGCTACTGGTCAATGAAGTCCGCAATCAAGCAACTCGTTCACATTGGAGGACGTAACAAAGATCAAGACTCCGAAACCGCCAAAACCAATCAACTAGACACGCCAGAATCACTAGGTCCACAGAGTACACCCCAGAGCATCCAAGAAGACAACAAACCTACGGCAAACATGAGTTTAGCAGGAAAGGTCGCTCTCATTACCGGTGCCTCCAAAGGCATTGGCAAAGCTACTGCCCTTCGTCTCGCCCGAGATGGTGCCCGTGTGGTGATCAATTACAGCTCCGACAAGCAGGCTGCCGATGAAGTCGTCCAGCAGATTGGTCCCAATCATGCAGTTGCCATCAAGGCCGATGTCAGTAGGGTTTCCGATATCGAGTTCCTGGTCAAGCAAACGGTGGATATGTTCGGCAAAATCGACATCCTCATCCCTTGTGCCGGAATGCTTCCAATGAGTCCACTCGAGACAACAAGCGAAGAACTCTTCGACAAGATCTTCGCTTTGAATGTCAAGGGCCCTTATTTCTTGGCACAGGTATGTGCAAGACCAGTTCCACGCACACCACTGCTAACAGTATGCAAGAAAGCAGCGCCGCACATGCAAAGTGGCTCCCACATCATCTTGATCTCCACCACCCTCACTGCTGCTTCAACCGTCATGCCTCCATACCTTCCCTATCTGGCAACCAAGGGCGCCATCGAGCAAATGGTCCGTGTCATGTCCAAGGACTTGGGAAAGAAAGGCATTTGTGTGAATGCGGTCTCGCCTGGCCCCACTGGCACCGAGCTCTTCTTGAAGAACCAGAATGAGCAGACTCTGAAGATGCTTTCCAGCATGAATCCACGTGGCCGAATTGGTGAGCCGGAAGAGATTGCGGACACGATCGCTTTCCTGTCTGGCAATGACAGCCGCTGGGTTACCGGGCAGAACTTGAGGGTCAACGGCGGGATGGCTTAGTTGTCCAATTCCGTGTAATTTAGAGGTGCAGTGGGAGAAGGTGTTCAAGGAAAAACGATTGCAAATTGCTGATTAGAACAAGTGGTGGGGGCGCATGGGTGACATGGCTAGAGCACAAGTCAAATGGCATCTTTCAGTCAGCCTGGTCAGTATTACCAATTGGGCCTAATATTCATCCGTGAACCAAGGTCCACTTGACCTTTCAGGGTCGTTCCGAGCCGATAGACATGACTGGATTGAGAGATTTGTCGTCCCCCAATAGCCGTGAAGGTCTGGGAATGAGGAGCATGATAGAAAGCCCAGGCTGCCACTGACAAGGTCGAAGAAGGGGTGGAAATTCCAGGCTCAGAAACGGGCGTTTCGTGAGCGGTCCTCTCAATGCGTGCGAAGTGGGAGTCATGCTCGGTAACGCGGAGCGTTGATAGCTCGGGCCATGAATGTATTCCCCGACTTGTGAGTGCAATACGTCACCTGCGAACTTTGATCAGATCGACGATAGTGTGTTCATGATAGTGCTGGGCTTGCGGGCCAAATCTCTATAACCTTCCAAACTGTAGGCTAAGCTGTTGCCTCGAAGGATTATTGGTCCATTACTAGACGGACTTTATGAGGATTACTAATGACAACTTCCGTGATGTCAATTGTTTTTCTCGCATCTTTCGGTCTGCGCCTATGGCCAGCAGAGGTGGGACGCCACCGGTAATATCTTCGCCCATGGCCTTTTTCGAGATCCGCGTTCCTCTCGTCCCAGCCCTTTGCCCACAAAGCCTGAGAAAGGTATGCGACTTGGGGGAAGTTTTACGCCATAGGGAGGGTAAGGATGAGATAAGCTGAAGAGAAGACTTGAGCTCCTAGGTGGCAGTCAGCTCAGCAGAATCTACGAGGAAGGCGTCGAGAAGGTTGTGAGGTGAGTTGGTAGGTCTCAACGACCATAATAAACTAGCGACAACGATATGATGCTGGATGTAAGCTGTGACAGCTTGCGGGCTGCATCGGGGATTGTATCGCACAATCCCCATCAAATCGATATCAGAGACCAATATGCAGATTCTCAACAGGATCTCGGATCGGAGTACCGGAGTAATCGAGTTCCAAGCGCCCGTTAAGTCCGGGACGCGCGCCTAGAACCCTAAGCCCTCGGTCAGTCCTGGACGCTAAATCCCTCCCGGTCTAAGGTAACTCCGTACTAAGTACCTTCCGAGTCGGACGCTTAGACATCTGATAGTCCGCGTTAAGCACTGCCTCCTCCCCTCGCCAGCGAGGACACAAAATGCTGACAGGCGTCGCTCTGAGCGATGATCTGTATGTGGTAGAGTGTCGTCTATTGCGAAGTAGGTACGTACAACAGGAAAGATTCAGAACTCTACGAAATAACACGAAATCGAGACGAAAGATCACACACCACAGATGAAAACTCATCATCATGACGTCAGATGATAAAGAAAGCGAATATGCATAATTCAGACTTCAAGGCCTCAGATGCAAAAGGGAGTGTTAGGAATCGATATGCCTCAGAGCCTTGGCAGCACGTGACTAAGGTAATAGGCCAAATAAGCCACGGTCGCATGGAACTAGAAAACCTACACACACACATACACCAATGCAATACGATTCAGACTCCAACAAATTCAATGCTGGAAGAAGCACTGTCTCCCGGCCGCCTCGAGGTGGCAGTTGTAACCATGTCGCAAGAGCTGGTACGCTCCGTGAAGCAGTGGTATGCCAGCGCCGCGAAGTCACTCCGATTGTGGTACAGCAAGCAACGACCATCAAGCAACCCGGAACATACCCCGGATGCCGATACCTGGACCACGCACGAATCAAACCTTGCTCTTTTCGAGTGTCTCTCTCGGCCCATTGGCAAAAGACCTGCTCTGCCTCCTGAACTTATTTTTTTGATCCGGGCTGAGCCAACGCGATGGGTCTTGCAAGCTATTGAGTCCTTCCCCTTGAAGACCCCGCGGCCCATGTTCGGTAGTCAGGCTAGAGTGACAAGGCAGCAAGGCAGTGATCAGGAGCCTATCTTGACCATGAGACAGCTCTCACGACAAGAATTGAGAAGCTTGGTAGGCGCTACGATCACGTTCCGAAGCATGGACCAGGGATGGAGCAGCTACCGACGATTCCATGGGACTTACCACCAAAGCTACACATGGATGGAAGTAGGCTTGATCCGCAAGGGCTCAGACTTCCCAGACCAACCGCGATGGGAATTGCAGAGGAACAGGCACGCAGGTCGAGAAGCGGAAGAGTACACGGTGGAGCTCGATCAGAGCCATGGGATGTTTGAGTCTCTCGAAGAGAAGGATGAAATTGCAATATGGGCAAGAGCTATGTATCCCGGATGGCAGAACTGCGTCTACAATGCAAATATCGACCTGTGCTTCGCTGGCCCGGATCGTTTAGACCCCAACCTGGAAGCCCTGTGAGTCCAATACCTTGTGTTGTAGGCGTAGGGGAGCAGAGGCATCGGAGATGGGCGACACCAAGAGGTGTTCATACCCTCTACATACTCTACATCCACCAAAATCTGGATAAAGCATTATCCGACACCGTGATGTGGTAACAGGCGACAGGACGCCATCCAGTGTCTTGGCTCAAAATTATATGATTGCCCAAGACATCAATGAAGTCGAAAATGATGCACGTCTTTCCTCGCGTGCTACATAGGCCTTCGGCCAACCGCTATACTGTTAAGTTCTGTGGCCGAATTGAGTCTCTCCGCTGGTAAGGATACTCTGTATAGCATGTTTGTCGGTCATGATTAAGCTATTGCATCAACGTGCAGGCTGCAGCTGATTGCATATACTGGGACAACCAGATCGAGATCGAAATTCTCACAGACCCCCGTCCATCGCCGTCATTGTATGGCTTTTCAAATCCCGTGATCTCGTGGTCCGCTATGCGCATCCGCCTGTCTTGGCAGGTATATACTATAGAGCAGGTGCTTGGTCATAACCTCGCTATCAATGCGCTTACTGACCTGTTGCCGATTTTCGAGGCATACGAGGATTGCAGTTCATTCCCTACCACAATGCGTGATCCCGGAACGAACATTCCCCGGGCTCTGAATTATCGCCCGGGCGGTGTGAGTACGGGTTTCTCGCTCTTCACAGTTGGTGGATGTGCGAGTATCTCGGTAAGCGATGGGTCCTCGTCTCACCATCATCTTACATGGGAAATTACCAGGAAATGGGAAAAAGATCTCCTCTCCGATCTGTATCTAAATAAAGGTAACATCGGAGCCATATAATGCTGCTCTCTCTATAGCACATCTGTCTCCTCTACTAGCCTACCAAAACCGATTTCTTCTCAAATTATTTTTGCTATTCATTCATCCATCCATCATGCGACTTGTCTTCAGGTCTCAGAAAACTCTAAGTTGTCACGATGAACGTGGGAACACATCCGCTAACCCTCCTAACCATACTGGCATTTCTTTCGCTCAGAGCCTGTCTTAAACCAACCTTTACGCGCCTTATCAAGAACGACTCCGTGGTCCTTCCCAGGATGCATACCTGCTAATCATGTCAAATGGTCATCGTCGCCGAGTCGCAAGATCATAGCCCAAGATACCCGGAGTTTGCTCCACATAGATTCCCTTCCGCCAGATACAAAGCTTCACAATCCTCATCAACCACTGAATATCACCTCCCTATCCCCACCCCTCCATGCCTCTCCAGTTCAATCACCAGAAATACACGAGTGGCGCGCGAGGGGATCCTTGCTCGCAAATCTCCTCACGGACTCTGAATATTGCTCCGATCCTCGTCAACAGACAATGAAAACGAAACAGACGCTCAGATCAGAGACCGTGGGACTCTACACACACCTCATGGATGCTATTGGAATAGATATTACCGCACGCAAGGGAATTGTGTTTAGTGTCGAGCAATGAGTCGCGCTGCTGCAGATAGAAAAGTTTTAAAAACATAGTCGAAACGAGAATAGGGTTCCAGAATGTTGGGAGTATTGGAATTTTGAGATTCGACATCTATCTCCGAGAGCAATGTGCAGAAAACGCAAAAATATGATTTCTTATGGCCTGAAGACGTGCGTCTCATGTACGAGTACAAGTGTCTGATGCGCAAGTTGTTCTATCACGCTTCTGTTAGCAGGAATCCTACGTCCTGCGCCTAGTCGCATTGAGCAAGATTGGATGTTTGTTGTTTGTCCTATTGAGGCTATGATAGATTTTCTTCTGTGGTAAGCATTCAATAATAATATTCTCTAATCCTTTAACGGCTTCTCCGAAGGCATGGACGGTGTTTGTCGTGGGGCTATTTTGGTAAGGAATAGAGGTGGGAATACTCTAAGCACGCCACCGGAGGCTTGAAGGATGAGAAAATCTATGAATTAGCTCATTCATCATTGCGACAGCATCGAGACGGAGCGACGTTGCATCGAGGCCAGGATAGGCTGCGGTTCTCATGTATCATGTACTCGTACCACTCTTATCTCGTAGCAACACGCTCGCCAGCGGCAAACAGTCAGGTTCTCCTTTTCTTTGGCTTCTAGAACCAATCAGTTAGTATTTATAAACTACCCATCTCTTGCAAGAGGAGCGATGGTTCAGGAAACTTGCACGTCGCTGCTTTTGCATGTTTTCGACTTTGAAGCGTTGCTTTGTCGACTTATCTTCTGCTTGACCATGCTGGCGATTGCAGAATGACGGCGACAAGCGAATCCCGAATCAACGTAGAGCTCCCTCGAAGTAGGGTCTTTTGAAGGCAGAAATATATATTCATCAGACTGGCCTGTTGTGATGATCTTCGTTGTCAAGCTCCGTCCGATGAGCATTGAAATGGATGCTCTTCGCTTTCGCTGAAATTGTAGTTGATAGCCTATATCCTTGCTTCCACGTTAGATTTGCTTCTTCAAGAGGATCTTGTACCTTCCTCAAGCCATCCGATATCGAGATACGATCATGATATCTTATATCATAATCTTTCAACGAGAGGCCGGGATCGCGTCAATATCTCCTCCCACCACAGCTCAATTGTTCCTCTTATTCATGAAAGGAAAGAATCGGGAGCGCTTTCCAATCCCCCTGAAGCATGAAAGCCGCCCAATGATACGGTGCCTTCCTCGTTCCATCAGTGTTCTTGCTCACTCTCACCGTCGCCTTCTGCAGCGCTTTCGCAGTATCCACAAACTGTTCCGCGTCGGCTCCACCCTCCGATGCCAGCCGGCGAGCGTCTCCGCTCAACTGAACCAAGAACTCTTCATAGAAGGCTTCTTGAAATTCATGCGCGTCTTCCATCCGGATCTCCCACCGCGCAGTCAAAATGGAGCCCGCGCCCGCATACAGAAGCGCCGTGGAAAGTCCGAATTGATCATCATTCGGTCGTACATCGGACATACCGCTCTCACAGCCTATCAGATTGACGTGTGCGCCGCTCCGCAAGCGGATGTCGAACAGCTCCCGAGCGGTTACGCGCTCACTCTCAATGCCGCGGATGGCCATATAGTGGTCCAGCGGGCTGCTGTCTTCAAAGTCTTTGAACTTTACGTGGCCGTAGAAATGTATCAGGGATGATCGAGTAATGGCTTCTAGGAATGAAGACTTCGTCAAGCTCGAGCCAGAGAGGAGTCGAGCGCCGATCTTGTGAGCGAAAGCCATGGTTGGTGCTGACGCATGCATGGACTCTGCATCTGATAGTGCCTGAATGGCGACTGGATTGGCGGGCGGGTCTGCCGTCAGGGATGATGCAGAGACTGCACACATGTAGAGGATAGTCAGGCTCTGTGTATAGACGACTGGATTCCGCTCGATCAAGGGCTCCTGGTCGACGGGAATCGCGTGGAGTGGGATACTGAAGAGAACACTTGTCGGGCACATTACGATCGTGTCGCCAGGCTCTGTGGCTTTGACTGCATCAATGATTAGGGGCAAAAGTTCCGCCAGATGTTCGCCCGCTTCATCCGTTGACAGAGGTTCGTGCTCTCCTGCAAAGGCCTTTTCCACCCATTCGTTGAGCCGAGCGTAGTTGAGGTCGGGCGTGACCCAATTGCTACTGTACTGGGCCCCATTCTTATATACCATGCATATTATCTCGTTTGGTACGGCTGTAGACGAACTTGGCAAGTAGACATAGTCGACCAGGATGACGTGGGGTCCGAGACCGTGGCTTAAAGCCAGTATCTGTGGGAAAGTGATTGCCACACCGTCTCGAAGGTTCATGACTTGTTCCAGGCTTGGGCAGTCCCTCATACCTTTTCGAACCCTTTCAAGCTGTTTGCTAAGTTCAATAGGCTCGGAGGGATGGGAGTCAAATTTCGTTTGGAGTTCTGCCTCTGTTCGGAGCAAGCCCATCGCCGTTTCATCATTCTTCACGCCAGCCAAAACGGTGTGCGGTATGATAATTTCCGCCCCTAAGACTTCTGTTACGCTTCTGGCTTTTCTCTTCTGTGCCCAATCAATAAGCTCACACATCAGGGAACTACTTGATCTCTCAGGGGCAGGTGTCGGTACAAAGTCTCTGTGCTGGCCTTGACCCATTACTCTCTGCCAGCGGGCCTGCATTCTTGCCGGGCCCATTGCCTCGATGCAGCAGGCCATAGCTGCAATGTGATGGTCCGTATCTCCGAATTCTGCTGAATTTTGTGCCCTGGCTGTCAAGTTTTTTGAGCCTCTGAGGATTGATCTCTCCCTTCGCAATCCGATGTAGATTTCATCGCAACTCTTATACGCAGCCAAAGCTGCATCCGGTGTCGTCGTTCCAAATATATTGTATCTATGCCGCATAGCCAACGCACTAGTTGAGAGGCTTATCAGACGCATTTTCTTTAGAAAGCCAGGATCTTCACAATAAGCTCGTGACATCCAAGTTTGCACCTCGTGGAGGTCGTCATCTGTGAGGATACCATCTTGGACGGCTTTAATAGAGTGCGCTAAGCCATTCTTGAGGCTCATCAGATGCCATTCATCGGACAAACCACCGACTTGACTCGCTCCAACAGCTCCCCTGTCCACCCTTTTCCGAAGTTCGGCCATTCGAGATCTCTCCGCTATTCTCAGACGATGTATTTTAAGCTGAAGCTCGTGATCGACAAAATCCCGAGGATTATTCTTCCTACGGTGATAGTCTAGAAGCTTCGTCTCTCTCGCTGTTTGCATGTCTAGCAACATTGTATGTCGCAAGCCTCGGTCAACTCTGACGGGAGAATCCCAAAGCCACCTCTGGTAGCGGCCAAAATGTGAATCCCAGACACTGGCGTCTACTGGATTATCAACGTCTCCGTAGATTCTATCAGCAAGCTGCTCGGTCTGATCTGGCCCAAGATCTGCGGCCAGGGTTTCATCTGCCATCTGCTCGGGCGAAGCACTTCCTTGATTGAGGACCAGCAGTTGTGTTACAGCCAAAGGTGATAGCGAACCTTCTTTGTAATCTAGCTTCATCCATTGATGAAGCGTGACGAAAAAGTCCAAGGGCCAGTCCGAGCAGGACTTCCCTCTATATCGGAAAGTCTGGAAAGCAAGTTCGGGTGGGAGATTTGCCCAAGCTATTGCTGACTTCGCATCATAGTGCTGGTAGGACTCAATATCCGCAAGTTTGAGTGCCGCATCAGATGCGCCTGTATACAGGGCCAAACGGTGAAAAGGGACATCGAATTCAGGGAATCTTGACTCGAAATTCCTTAGACGATGTAAGTACTCACTTGCCGTGGTTGTTGTAAAGTCAATCCTTCCAAACCTCGAGAGATTATCGCTGGTGGATAGCGCATTGCCGGTATCAGAATCAATCTCATCGAGTCTCTCCAGGTTTGCAGTCGCCACGGAAAGCCAGGTTGAGTCTCGCTTTAGCCCATCAACTTCGTAGAGAATTAGATGAATGTCGAGGAGCACTGAGGTCTCTTGACGAAAGTCCTCATTCTCCTGCATTGCTGAGGCAAGCTCTAGCCAAGCGGCCAGATACTCCATATTTCGCGGAACTCGAGAGGATATCTGTAGCTTGCGAAGCCAAAGCGCTGGCGCGTCTGACGGCTCAATCCAGGAAAGATTTTTTAATGTGAGATCGGTCTCGTTGATCTGAGCGGAGAATTCGTCTATACGCTCGAGACCAAAGAGGTATCGAGCTAGCGTTAGCCTTGCGTGGATCAATTCTAGCCATCTCTGTTTGTGGTCTGTAGGCAGTTGGGATTCAAGTTGATGGACAATCTCGAATAGATAATTGATGTCTAATTTCTCATCCATGAGGTCTCGGCTGGCCGGAGATAACGATAGGCAGTCATGTATATTGTTTGCTTGCCTCAATCGCTCTTGTATGGTGCGAATGACGTGCCAGGATGACCCATGACATGACTCCAAATAAGGAGGATCATTTTTATGGTCTACCCAATTCGACAAGATTTGACAGGTTGCCAAGATCTTAATGTATTGCACGGCGCAAGCAATCTAAGATGGTCTCAGTAATAGCACTACAGTAAGCACTTTTCACGCAGGCTAGTTGAAAGTTGTGAAAGCAGATATGCTCGATACGACCACGTCAGGATCTCGAGTGAGGATCCAGTCAAGCTATACGTCACCGCAACAGCTCTGTGACTAGTCTCCCACGTGGAATATTTGGGAAATTGTTAGTCCTGTTGGTAGTGGTTGATGAAATCTTGCACGAACCTCGGTTGGAGACCATTGCTCGACGGGTCTACCTTGCCACATACTCTTCATCTTCCGCGCTTCCACAAGCGCTGAATGCAAGCTTCCATGTACCTCTATTCTTGCTGCTGCCGCGAGAATAGTCACGAGCTTGACTTCCTCATCCGATGGTGTTTGTCGCCAATCCGCCTGCGACGCCAGAAATTGTTCTAGGATGTCGAGGCCATATCTGTATCGTAAAAGTCGAGCTTGAAGCTCCGCCTTCTCTATGGCCAAGACTGCCACCGTGTGCGCCGGGGGAAGCTTTTCATCCCATAGTTGACGGGCCTGTCCGTAGCGACCAAGCCTACGTGCAAAGATTGCCTCCTCCAGGTTCACGATTTCCCCAGAAGACAAGGGCCCATACATGTTACTATGCATGCCCCAATAAGGGGTACCATTTTGGGATCTCGAAGTCATCGTGCCGTGACGGGTGTCCCAGTGCGTGGTCGCAGAAGGGATCAAGAGAATTGATTTCGCAGCCTGGCACCCTCCAATGTCTGGACTGCGGCCTATGGTGATTAGTCATGCGTCCTGCACGATCTCGTCACAGTGATAAGCTGCATAAGGCTGCGAGAAAGACCAGCCTAATCAACTAAGTCAAAGTATCCGGCCAGCATTCAGGACTCTTCGAAATCCAACTCTGTTTCTGACCACAAGATCCCTGATTTTAGATTCATCCTGCGAGATCCTTCATAAAAACGTCCGCGTGCCGTGCAGCATGGATAAATCCTCGCTCCCAGCTCTTGAGGGTTACTTTGAGCCTATTGAAACCGCGGGTCACCATCTCAACGGGCCTCAGCTTGTGCCAGAAGAGATTGCAGAGCAGCAACTACGGAAGACATATTGGAGACTTTCCTTCGAGCGTGTTCAATTTGGAAGATACCTTGACCAGTATGCAGGCCCGTTGCCTGCATGCCTGATAGTCGTAGAAGCCAGATTTGCACCTGAGGATCAAGAGCGACACCGCTTCACCAAGGTCAATATAGGCCTGAGTTTTGAAGGCGAAGCTAAGGGCGACATCAAAGTTCAGCGTTTTGCTCCAGAGTATGCGAGAGGAGTCACGGTGCCCGGGATTCGCACGTCGAATTGGGCAATAAGGTATGACCAGGTGGATCTGCGTCTTTCGTGTCTCAGCACCAGCACTAAGCCATGGTGACCTCAGACCTAAGATGTCTATATCAGCTAGCCCCATTCCGGTCAGTATTGACATACTGGACGGTGAATACGGCCACAAAACAAGCTATCAAGTCGCAAAGACAGCCTCGATGAAAGGAGTGAAGAAATTCGGGGAAAAGGTACAATGGACCCTCAGTGAAGCGGTTGATGAGGGTATCCCACTGCGCGTTCCATCCCTTGTGGTCCTGGTGACGCACAAACCAAACAAGCCCTTCAGGTTTAGACTGAAATTCGACATCGATGCGTCAATCGGATTCTCGTTAAATCCACAGCGTTGGTCCGTCGTGAAGAGACTCGGGAAAAAGCTCGAGCCCGTTCTGCTTGAGGACAGCATGCAGCTGGTTTCTCTCGAAAACGCAGTTGACTCAGACTTCACCTCTTTGGAGCTGCAGAGCCTGACAAGGACGAACTTCACCAACGACATGTGAGAGGCTGATAGATGCGACTATGAATGGATGATAGTAAGCTTTGCATGCTATTTAGGGGTAAAGAAGGTCTGTGCATGTGGACTCGGTCATGATGGTTCATCCTATCTCGTGAACACGGTCTTCTTGATATTCTGGCAAAGTAGCGAGGCCATTGAGGTATCTCGCTGGATGTCTCTTATAACTCCGCCAGCATTCATGGCTCGGGAGGACTGGTTGGATGAAGGTAGGGGGCTTTGATTCATCGACGAGAGCAGTCGAGGCATTTTCGTAAAAAAACAAGACATTGCCGTTGAATATGCAACAGCGTTCTAAGAAAAAAAGCAAAAAATTAGAATTCATAAAATTGAATTCGAAACAAAATTAATTCATGTCGATTTTTGCATCAATTTCATTTTATCAACATCATGATTTGAAACAAAATGAATGAAAAAAACATTTTGATCGCAATTGACGTGCATTAATTATGACGTTTGAATCAACGATTGTTACAATGAAAAAAAAAAATATTCGTACAATTCATTCGTGTTGATTAAAAATTCGTTGAAACGTAATTAATTCGAAAATTAAAAACGCAAAATATGTACAATAAAAATCATTTCATCGAATTTTTGTGTTAAAACATGATTTTGAAAAATATTTGTTTAATAAAATCAAATGAATTTCAAACAATGAAATTTTGTTTTCGTTAAATCAATGAATCAAAATGTTTATTCGTATTAATTCGATGAATTTTGCAAAAATCAAAAAAAAAAAAAACAATGAAATTGATTATAACAAAAAAAATCAACATAAATTTTTCAAAAATTGTTGAAATTTTTTTGCAATATCGTATATAACGATTTTTGCAATAAAATCGTTTTTCAATACAAAAATTTTCATAACATGATTTTATTTTTTCACGACGCATATTTATTTTTTTATTTCGTTTTTTTTTTTTTTTTTTTTTCGTTTTGTTTTTCGTCACAATTCGATTCGACGTCGCGTAAATTTTACGACATCATTCGAATCGAAAACACGCAAAAAACGAAAATAAATTTTTTTTTACGACGATTGATCGTCGTGAAATTGAAATTCAAAATTTATTTCGTTTTGAAAAAAATATTTTTGTCGATTTTATTTTTTCGATCGTAAAAACAATATCATTCGAAACAAATTCGAAATCGAAATCGAATTCGTCGTCGTAATTGTCATGATGTTGTTCAAATTGAAAATTTTCGTTTTCGTTTTTTTTTTCGTTTTGAAACAAAAATAATGATAAATCGTCGACGACGTTCGAACGATTATTTAACGATTCGTCGTCGTTGTCGTTTTTATTGAATCGCGCACGATTATTTGTCGTAATCGTTGTTGAAAACAACAATCGACAACGTTTGTTCGATAATCGTCGCGAAAAAAACAAATTTGCGACAAAATAATTTTCATCATTTTTGATCGAAATTTTAATTTTTTTTTTCGTTAACGAATTTTACGTTTGTGATGATAATTTGAAATATCATTTTCACGATTTCGAATTAAACACGCATCGAATTTGAAAAAAATTTAATATTTAAAACATTGAAAATTGAATGCATTTATTGAATGAACAATTCGATATTTTGTGTTTGAATATGCAATTTTCGCAAATTTCGAAACGACGTCGTGTTTGAACGCATCGAAAAAAAACGAAATCGATTTTGTTTTTTTTCGTGATCGCGCATCGATCGCAAAATAATAATGTTAAATTTTCAACGATTTTTTTGACGTCAAAACAATCGTTTTTCAAAATTCAAATAAATTCGCGTATTTGAATGATTAACGTTTGCAATTGTTGAAAATGCGTCAAATTTGCGAATATTCGATTCGCAAAATGCAAAATCATCGAACGCGTGTTATAAAAATTGACGAATTGAAAACGATCGAAAAAAAAAAACGAAATTTCAATTATTTTATCGTCAAATTGTATTATTCGATTTTTCGTGATTTTATTTATTTGCGCGATATTGACGAAAATCGCGATTTCATTGTAATTCATTGATTCAATTAACATACATTTCATAAATACGATAAAAATACAATTTACAAATGATTTAAAATTTCGTTTGATTAAACATCGTGATACATGAAAAAAAAAAAAAAAAAAACAATCAAATGTGATCGTGAAAACACGTTAATGAATTATTGATCGAATGAATACGAATAACACAAACAATCGAAAATTTATTTTCACATACAATACGATGAAAAAAATCGTTTGTCGAAAATTCGATGAAATAAATTTTACATACGTTAAATTTAAGATTCGTTTTGATAATTCATTGCAATCGTACAAATTTGATTTAAAAAAAAATAATAATAATAAAAATTTTCGATAATTACAATGAAATTTGAACATTGTACATACAAAGTTTCAAAACGCGAATATCGCATAAAAACACAAAAAAAAATATTTTTTGTTTGAAAAATATATTCATTTCAATTCACAACAATTTGAACAAAATATTTGAATATTTTGTATTTGCATTAAAAAATTAAAATTAACACATTGTTTACAATTTTTTCGTACAAAAATTCATGAAAATCGAAATATGTTTGTTGAAAATATCAATAATAATAAAAAATAAAAACATTGCACACGTTTTAAATAAATTTCATCAATATACACATTTTAAAAAAATCGAAATATTCAAATTGAAATTGTTTCACGACGAATTTGTTTGATTACATTCAATTTTCGATCACGATCATAAAATTAATTTCGAAAAATTCGCAAAATTCAAATTTTTTTCGTATCAATGATATGATCAAATTTTGAAAACAAAATTAACAAATGTAACAAATACGATTTGCGACAAAAAAAATTATAACGATTCGCGTTTGAAAAAAATGAAAATGATTCGATGAAATTGTTAAACGAACACGTTAATTTCAATTTTATACATTTCATTGACAATATTTTTTAAACGTTCATATTCGATTATCGTTTGTTGATTTATTCGAAAAATCTTTTTGCACAAAACAAAAATAAAAATTTGATTTCATCGTTGTGTTTTATTCAATGCGATGTAAACATGTTTTGAAACGAACATATTATTATCAAAATTTATCGATATGTCGATCATTGTTAACGATTGAATTTTATGAACGATCAAAACGAAAACGTTCAAAATTGAAAATTAAATTCGAATATAAAATACATCATACAACGTTTTGTAATCGATGTAAAAAATTACATACAATTTTTAAAAAATTGATATCAATCACGTTGTCGCGAATATGAAAAAAATTCAATTTTTATACGTTTTATCATTGAAAAAATCACGATAAAATAATTTTTGTCATTTATTTTAATTATTAATTCACAATTGTCGTTGATTATATTTCGAATTATGCAATTATTTTTCAAAAACATCATTCGAATTTCAAAAACGATCATCATTTCATTCGACAAATTGTTTTTTTTGACGAAATGTTTGTGAATCGATTCGAACAATTTTTTGTCGCGTTTTTTATTTTGAGTTTTGTGAACGATAACAAATGAATTGCAAATTCGTTTCAGCAATAACGCGTTGAATCGTAATATTTCATTTTTTCGAAAATGAAACGAAATACATTTATGAATAAAATCATCGATTCGAAATTTTTGTTTTCGTTGATAAAAAATATTCATGATTTCATCGATAATTTTTTCAAAACGAACAATTTCAAAAAATCGTTCGAATTTCGAATCGTTATCGTGTTTTTTGAAACGTTTCAAAAATAACGAAACAAAAATTTTTCAAACAAAAAAATGAAAAATTTGACGATCGTTAATTGAAAATAATTGCAATAAATCGTCAAACACAATAACATGAAAATTTTCAAAAAAAAACGTATTTTTGTGTATTTTGACAAACAATTTCGAAACAAAATTGAACATTTCATTATTGATCATGAAAATTTCATCAATGATAAAAATTTTGATTTTTTTGAAATCGTTCATTGAATTTTCGATACAAAATATATTGAATTGCAATGATTCATAATTTGAATTTTTTGAAATATTGATATGCAAATTGTTGTGAATGATTTTTTTTCGACGTTTTTTGCAACAATTTCGATGAAAATTATTTTCAAAATTAATAATTTACGATCATTGCATCACGTCACGAACGTGTACAATAAAAAAAAAATTTTGTTTTTTTTGAATTTGTGACGAAAAAATTTATTTTTCGTAATTTTCGAATTGTAACAAAAAAAAAATTGTTTATAATACGTTGATACGTCACATATTGATTTTTTTCGAAATTTAAATTGTCGTCGAATTTCGAAATCGATCGAATTTTGATTTGCATTTTAAGAAATTTTTGTCGTATGCATTCATTTTCGATTTCGAATATTTCGAAAAACAAACGATGAATTGTTTTCAAATAAAAAATGTTGATTTTTACGTCACGTTTGACGATTTGAAATGTTGTTCAAAAATTCAAATTTCGATATTCGTTTGAATACAACATCATGAAATGATTTCGATAACAAATAATCGTGAAATTTGATATGAATTTTCGAATTTTTTTTTCAATACGTCACGATTCAATCATGAAAAATTTTTCGTAAAAAAACGTTTTTTCGTCGATTAAACGTCGTTCGATATTTCGAATCAAAATGTTTTGAATACGTTAATCGATGTAAAAAACGATTTTCAATGAAAATTTCATATTCGTTTTTTTTTGACAACGTTTTTTATATTGTTCATCGTTTCACGTTCAAAATCGACGATCGATTTAATCAAATTGTATTGCGCATGATAATCGAAATACGTTAATTAATCGTACGACAAATTTGAAAAACGAACAAAATATTTTTCGATTTGATTTTTGTAAAAAGAATCAGATTTTTCGTTTTTTTTTATTTTTTGTTCGAATAAATTTCGTTTTAATTGTTAAAAAAATTTGACGAACGTTGATCGTTTTTCAAACAACGTAATATCGATATACATTACAATTTTGTTGTATCGAAACATGTCGTAATTTAATATCAATATCATCATTTTCATTGATTTCATTTTACGAATCATTAAATGATTTTTGACGACGTTACGAATGAACAAATTGTACATTTCGTTTGATTTCGTTTTGATAACGTACTTGTTAACATAAACGACAAAATAAATTTCGATAATGTATTGAATATTCATATGTGCGTTTCAAATCAAAAACATTTAAACGTTATATGAAAACATTCAACGATTTTTTTTTTCAATCGTTTGTAAATGTAACGATTGTCGTCGTTCACGATTTCAATCACGAACGACAATAATTGAAAAAAATCATTTTTATATCGTGATTCGATGATTAAATTTTTGCGACACATATTTGAACGATATATGTGAATTTGATGTTTCGTAATTAAAACGTGTAATTCGAATTTTTTTTCTTTATCGAAAACATTTGTTCGTATGAAATTTTCGACAATCATTTCGAATATGAACTTTTGAATTCAAAACAAAACATGAATGTGAATAATTTTTTTTAATTGAAATTTCATTCGTTTCATCATTTTTTTCAATTTTTCGAAATCGAATATTTTCGAATTTCGCAAAAGATGTGTTTTAAAAATTTTTCATCGAAAATGATAATATATTACAACTTTTCAAAATCGATTATTTGAAATGATATCGCGATTGTTTGTGTTTGCAAAAATTTCGACATATTCAAATCATTTTTCGAAAAATGTCGTCGTGAAAAACAAATAAAATCGACATGTTGTTTTCATGATGATGTTGATTTTCTGTTCAATTTGTATTCAATAAATAAAATCGATTCGCAATTGAATTGAAACGATAATCGTTAAATTTTCGTTAATAATCGTGTGAAATTCATAAACGTTTTGTTTGATCAATTTCGTTGTGACAAAACGTTCGATCATTTGACGTTTTTTTCGTTCGATCATCAATTTATTTGTGTTTTGAAAAATGCGAAATGATTTCATTTTCATGTACATTCATGTTGTTCAATAATAATCGTCACGAAAATGCGAAACGTTTCAATTCAATTTGTATTGTGCGTTTTTGAAAAAAATTTTGAAATAAAAATTTTTTTTTTTACGAAAATGTTCGACGTCATAAAAATATAATCAAGAAAATATTTTAATTTTCAAATTTTTATCATTTTTGAAATATCAACGATTATCGTTGATCATGTTTTGTTTTTCAAAAAATCGATTGAAACGAAAATTTTCGTCGTGTGTTTTCGAATTATATTGATCGACAATCACGATAAAATCGAATTTGTAATATAATTTTTTTTCATTTGAATCGAAAATTTCGAAAATCGAAAATTTCACAATGAAAATGTCGATGACGAAAACGATATAATTTTTCAAAAATCGATTGTGAATTTTCAATCAATTTGTTGCAATCGTTAAATTTTTTGCATTTTGTTTTTTATCGAAAATTTGAAAAAACGATTGAAAAAAATTTTCGATAATATTCGAATAAAAAATCAACGTTCGCGAATTTTTGAAAACGTACATGAAATTTTGATGTAAACGTGAATAAACATTTTCAAATGAAATTACGATAATTTATTTGAAACGATTTTGTAAATTGTTCAATTGTTTCGAACATCGTCAACGTTTTGAATTTTATTCAAATTCGTCATCAATTTCAAGAAAAACAAAAAAATTCTGAATCGATAAAAAAAAAACATTATTTCGTCAAATTAAAATTTTATTTGAAATATTGATCGTGAATGTTTTTGACACGTATCGCATACGATTACGAAACGTTTTTCGTGTTCATCGAATTTGAAATGCAAAAATTGTCGAATGATTAAAAAAAAATCGTATTTTATATCGTTGTCGAAAACAAATCATTTCGTCTCGTCAAAAAACATAAAAATGTCGCAAAATGAACATAATGTTTTGAAAAAACGACGATTGTAATTCGTTCGAAAATCATGCAACAATTTTTGAAAAACGATATGCTTTAAATACAATTGTGACACAAAAACGTCAACATTCGAAATATACGTCGTTTTTTTCGAAATTATTATTTTCGATTGCATGTCTGTTTTTCGATAAATTGATAAATGTCGATTTAAATGATTTTGACGTCGAAAAAAACGATTGCAATATTCGCATTTTCAAATTTGATTATTAATATGAAATAAAAAATGTCTCGTTTTGATATTTTTTTTATTGAAAATTTTTTCACATGTATTGCAAACGTAACGATTTTTTCGTTAAATTCGAATTACGTTTTGAATATTGAAATTTTTGATTGTAATTTGAATATCATATATTGTCGTGATAATATTCGATTTTTCAACAATCGTCATTATAATTTTATTGAATAAAATGTTAAAAAACGTAATTTGTTAAAACAATAAATTTCGAATAAAAAAACATTTTATCAAAATCGAAAACAAAAACGAATTAAATTTTAAAAAATCAAAATTGATTTATTTCAATTGCGAAATTGTATTGTTTTGATTGTACGAAAATGTAATATTATATATAAATTTATTGAACACAAAAATACAACGATGTTTGAAAAACGAAAAAATTCAAATGATTAAAAAAATCGATATCGATTCAAACAAATCGAAAAAACGAAAAAAAATCGATTTCAATTTCAAAATCGAAAATTTTAATTTTTTATAAAGATTTGACGTATTTATCAAATTTGCGACGTGTGAATGCAAAAATAATAATACGAATTAAAAAATGTTTCAAAAAAAATTCAATTTTATTTTGTTGTGATCGTGATGAAATTTGAAAAAAAAAACAAAATCGTTTGAAAAAAAATAAAATGAAAATTTTTATTTAATTTGAAACGTCA
Organism: Physcia stellaris; assembly: GCA_018902385.1. Lineage (NCBI taxonomy): Eukaryota > Fungi > Ascomycota > Lecanoromycetes > Caliciales > Physciaceae > Physcia > Physcia stellaris. The sequence continues at coordinate 196,610 of JABSSW010000031.1, read as the reverse complement.
CGTGATCAGAATCTGATACAATCGATCGCTATGATAAACATAATGAATACGAAAATTATTTTTGAATCGAAAAATTTTATACGAACATCAATAAACGAAAATTAAAATGTCGACAATTCAAAAAAAAAATCGAATGCGAATCATTGATGACAAAAAAGATTTTTTTTCAATTCAAAAAAATGTCGTATTTAACGTCATATAAAATTTCATTACGTTTGATTTTGAAAATCAATTGAAACGAAACAACAAAAATCGATACAGAAAAATCATTTAATTTGTTCATTATCAAATGTTTAAACGTAAAATCAATTCGTTATCGTTTGTTTTTATTTGATTTTTGCATTTCAAAAATCATCAATTGCAATTTGATATTAACGTTTTCGACAACATTTTTCGTATTTCATGTTAATTAAATGATTTTTTTTTTCACGTTTGATTTTTTTTGTTGAAAAAATTTCGTTCGCGATTTTATCGACAATCGTTTGTGCAATCGCGTTATCGAAATTCAATTTCACGAAAATCGAATGATTAACGTTTGAAATTATTGTGTTCGAATTATCGTCATTTTCGATTTGAATTCGATTCACATGAAAAATGAACGAAAATTGTTGAATTCGAATCGCGACAAATTCGATGAAAAAAGTTGTGAATTTGAAAAAAATGTTAAAAAAATTGTGAAAAAAAAGATTTGCGTTGTTGAAAAATTTGAAAAAACAAAACGTTCGAACATGAATATTGTCGTTTTCAAACGTTTTTTTGAAATCGACGTCGAAAAACGCGTTTGCAAATCGATAAAATTGAAATTCGTTATTTCATCGAAAGTTAAATAACGAAACAATTGATTAAAATTTTTACAAAAAAATGAAAAAAAAAATGAAAAAAATGAACATCAATCATTTTCATCGAATTGAACAATATAAATGACAATGATGTCGAGAATTTTTTCAATAAAAAAATTTTTGTTTTCGTTCAAATATTGATTTTTGTTTACATATTTTTTAAATTTGTAATAATACATGAACAAAAAAATTTGTTGAACAATCGATTAATGAAATTTTTATGAATTTTGAACATAAAAAACGTATTTGCGTGATTTTTTTGATTTTTTGATCGTCACGATTGAAATCGTATGTTTTTCATTGATTTGTGAAAATCGTTTTTGTATCATTTACAAATGCGACGACGCACATCATTCGCACACAATCGATAATTTGAAATTCAATTTGAACAACGATTAACAAATCGTCAATCAAAATCGTCGAATGTGAAAAAAATTGAAAAAATTAACAAAAATCACGACGCAATCGCAAAATCGAAATCAAATTTGATATGAAAAATTAATTTTGAACAAAATATCGTCGTTCAACAAATACGTACTTTTCGATTCAATGATGAATTCGCTATTTTGAAAATTGAATCAATGAAAAAAATTTACAATTTTTTGTTTTTTTCATTTTTGAATGTAAATGATTTCGAATTTGCGAAATTTGTTATTCGTTTGAATTTGATCGTCAATTTCATCGACGATAACGAAATACATGTTATGAAACGAAAAAAAATTGAAATCATCAAAAAAAAAATTTATAAAACGAAAAAAAAATGATGAAAAAAAATGAATTTTGAAAAATGAATTGTGAACGATAATTAAAAATTTTGTTTGAATGATACGAAATGAAAAATGAAAAAAAAATTTATATATTCGAAATTGACAATTGCATTTTTGATTCGAATTTGAAATATTCGTTTTGAATTTTTGAATTTTGAATAATACGAATATCATTTTCGTCGAAACGATTTAAAAATTGAATTTTCAATAATTCGATTATTCGAATTTTGAATATCAATTGATTTTTGAATATTCATGATATGACAATCGATTTGTTGAAACGTTCGCATGATATTCATGTAATTTTTATTTTTTTGCGTTTTGTCGATCAATCGCATACGAATAAATCGTATACGTGATACGAATTCGAACATTTTCGAATCGATTAATAATTGAAATTTGAAATAATTCAATTATTCGAATTGAAAACATTAAATCATGATCGAATTCATGAATTTTAACGAATTGAAAATACGAATTTGAACGAAATTATTTCATGTTGAAAAATTTCGAAACAATGATTGAAAAAAATATACGTGATTCGCGATATACGACGACAATTTCGAAAATTCGAACAATTAAATTATTTTGTTTATGACGATCACGAAACAAAAATTTAAAAATCGTTAAACGACAAAAATTTTTAAAAAAAACGTTAAAATGAAATGCATTAAAAAAAATTATTGTAAAAAATGTATATAATATATGCATATGATAAAAATATAATAAAAATATAATAAAAATATGAATTTCATATAATAAAATAAAATAAAATAAAATAAAAAAAATGTTGAATTTTTCAAAAATCAATTGAAATTTGTTTGAACAAAACGATCGATATTTGCGATTTCAACGTGATTTTGAAAAATGTAAAACGCAAAATCATTAACGTTTCATCGTATAATCGAAAAATGAATGTCGTCGAAAATCATGTTTTTTACGAAAAACGATGTTGTTGTTGTTATAATCGAAACAAAAATTGTTAATTACAATTTTAACATTTCACGATGAAATCGATGCATCGTTACGAAAAAAACAATTTCAACATAATGCAAACAAATTTTGCACATCGAAATTAAATTAAACATTTATATAAATTTGTTGTTGATTTCGTACAATATTTTATGTTGTCAAAATAAAAAATAAACAATTTTGAAAAATAATCGTTTTTATTATCACAAATGCAAAAATCAATATGTTTTTATTGAAAATCTTTTTTGTTTTTTTGTTTTCAATTCGAAAACATCATGAAAAAAACAATTTTTGAACGTTGATAATAAATTTTTCATTTTGAAATTAATTTCGATATTTTAACGTATGTAATTTTGATTGCGTACAATGTTTTATGCAAAAAAAATATGAAATTCAAAAATTTGAAAAAGCGAAATGTGAAATGAATAATGTTGAAATTATTTTATTTTCGTTGTCAATCATCGTTGTTTTTAATTCGAATCATTTTGTTTTTTTTTTAAAAACGTTTGTTCAAATTTCATTTGATTTTTTTTTTTGTCATAAAATTCGTCGATTTTTTTTTGTAACAATGTCGTTATCATTCGTTTGTACATTTTGTTTTTTTTGTTGTTAATCACATACATCGCGATTTTTTTTTAATTTATTTGTTCGAATATGTTTTTGACGACACGTTTGAATTCAAATACAAAAAACGAAAACAATAATTTGAATTTTGAAAAATAAAATTTATAACGACGAAAAAAAAATTTACGATTACTTTTTCAAAATAAAAAGCGAAATTTTTTAAATGAAATGAATGAAATTGACGATGTTATTAAAACGTTAAATAATAACATTATAATTTCAAAAAAAAATTATTTGCGAAACATATCATTCAAAAAAATTCGATCGAAAATGAACATGATTGAAACGAATTTAAATTTAAAAAACAAATATTTCAATATTTTTGACGCAAAATGAATGAAAAAAAACGAACAAATGTTTGAATGAAATAAAAAATCATTACGACGATCGCATTTCGATAAATTTTTGCGATAACAATTCGAAAATTAAAAATGATACGATGAAAACGTTTTGTTTTTGCGCGAAAAAAAACGTTTCAACAATGACAATTGCACGATTCACATAATTGCGTCAATTGTCAAAAATAATCGTTTCAAATAAAACGTCATAATGCATGTATTCGTAAAATCACATTTTTTTTTTCGCATCGATACAACGTCAATTGTGAATAAAAAAAAAATTCAAAAAATCAATTTAAAAACAAACATTTCATTTCAATTGTTGTTTCATGATCGTCATGTCGTGAATTGATGTTTCGAAATCGAAAAAAATTTTTCGCACGTTCGTTTAATTCAAAAATCGTCGTTTTCGCAATTTTTTTTTCATTTATTTCAATTTTTGTTTTTCATTCAACACAATACAAAATCGTTCATTTTTCACATTTTGACGATGAATTGTAATACGAAATTTTAAATTTGAAAAACGTATTTTTGACACGATTCAACGCGTTTTTGAATTTTTATCACGTCGTAAATTTCACACACGTTTAATTGTGATCGTACGATCGTGTTTTCGATAACGACGAAATGAATAATTTTCGACATCAATACATGAAATTAATTTTTTTTAATCAATAACAATTTTACGATTTGTTACGTTTTTTTTTCTTTCATTTCAAATTAAGAAATTTGTCGAAACATTTGTTGAAATCGTTTTTTTTCGATTTTTTTCAATTTTTTTTTTTTAATCATTAGCAATTTTACGATTTGTTGCGTTTTTTTTTTTTACAATTCAAATCAAAAAATTTGTCGAAACATTTGTTCGATTCGTTTTTTTTTGTTTTTTTCATTTTTTTGTTTCGTTTTTCATTATTCGTTTCGTCAATATTATTACATCGTTTTTATTTTTTCGATCGACGTTTTCAACATTTTTTTTTTTCGATTCGTACACAATTTCGTCACGATTTTGTTTTGACATTTTTTTGTGCAATCGTCGTTGTTTCGTCAACGTTTCAATCATTTTTTTTTTGTTTTGCGTTCAATTTCAATTTTCAACGTTGTTATAACAACAAAAAAATAATGTTTATTGTTTGTTATATTTCACATGTTAACAATGATTTCAAATTATCAATTCGATTATTTTGAAAATTTTTATTCGTGTCAAAATTTGCGTTTTGAATTTATAATCATGAAATAATTCATTCGATTGTTTAACATTTTGTTCATCATACGATTCGAATTCGCGATTTTTTGAATGAAAAATATTTATTTACAATTTTAATCGTTAAATTATTCAATCAAATTTGTTTCATTAAAATATTGATTTTTATTTGCATATATATACATTATACGACATTCAAACATATTTACATTTTTTCAATTAAAATCGCATTTTCGTCAATTTTTCATTTTTTCATTTTAACAATTTGCAATTCAAACATTTTTTACATTCGTAAATTTGTTTTTCGTAATTATTTTGTATTCGTTCATTTGAATTATCAATTTTTTGTTCGAAAACATCGTGATTATTTTCATTTTCGTTGAATTCATCATGATCATTCAATTATCGATAATGTTGTAATTTTAATTTTCGAGCGTCAAGCTTTGCATCTCACGTTAAGAAAGAATTCTTGTATTGGGTTAACATAAGCGAGAGGAAATGCCAAGATTGGATCTCGCTTAAAAGTCCTCAACCCTTACCCTTGCGAAACCGGTGGTTTATGACGTAGACAGCTCTTCATGGCTTCACAATCTCCACCACCTTCCTCACCTCGGTGCCATCCTCATCGCAGCCGACCCCAAACCTTCACTCCCTCAGACCCGCGACTTGTCCTCCAGCGGCTCCCACATTTTCCCGCAATTAGCCTCCTTCGCCTCTCCGCACAGGTCGATTGCCCTATTGCAATACGCCGCCGCAGCGATCGGCATTGCGCCTTTCACGTTCATGCTGATGGTGCCGACGAAGTTTGCAATGAATGGGATCAAGGAGACTGATGAGGGGCCGGTGGAGCGGAGAGGGTGAGAGCGTTGACACGGAAGTCTGGACGGCTGAATGCGGTTAGGGGTATGATTATGGCGTTTGGGGGAGGGATGGGGCTTTGGGCTGCTTTGAGTGGTTGATCCTGGTGCATGTAGGTAAAATGTGATTGCAAGCAGGCAGGGAAGAGGTAGGGTAATGTTGAAGATCTGCATACGGCCTTAGGTGCGATGTTTGGGTGGAAATTCGACTACTTGTAGTACATCCAGTAGAGTAACAAAGTAGGTACAAGAACGATTCGTCGGGTTTGATATTAGGTAGGATGGGGTTGTACAACTATACCCAGAACCTAGGCGCAGTTTTCTTTTCTACTTGTCTTCTGTTCACTGCTCACATGATCCGTGGCTTTTTCCCTTAGTCTCTATCGCAATTAATACAATCACCTTTACTATTCCGGACTCCTTTTGCTCGGCAACATCAAACGAGGATTGAATCCGAGAGGTGGATACAGAAAAGCCGAGAATGCATATAATGAATTCGCAGAGAAATTTACTGATATTATCTTCGGTGACGAGTGGGAAAACCGATCCACCATGTGACAACACTCCAATCTTTCACCTCTGTCGCGTTGGGATCCTGGATCCGTCGCTGTATGAATGCAAACACGAAAAGCTCGTAAGCCAGCGACATCCGCGGTCCGCACTTGCCAGTGTCCAGAACTTTAAATTAAATCTCACGATCCCACCCGTCGAGATTAACAGAGAGATTCGCAGGATTGAGCGGCTGGATGACGTCGGAGACATTCTTGTATGACCTTGTCGCATCCATTCGACACTGCCACGCCGTCGTCACGCTGATGAGCTATCGAAATACTTTCTCCGTTCTGCGCGATGCGATCAGACCACTGCGAGCTTTTGAGCCTCTGACGGTGGAGATCAGACTTTGGCCTGCGGCAAGGGATGTCAAGGGCACAAAGATAGGTGCCAGAAACTGTAAGACGACTGCACGGTTGCTAGGAGCAAATGAAGAGAAGAAGCCAGCTCCGGGATTGGGGTTTATCTGGCACGGAATCAGCGATGTTCAAAGCAGGCGGCGGATAAAATAGCGATGACGACGTTCCCGGTTATTGAGATTGTAATACCTGTCTGCTTTCACGGTAAGAGTGTTAGATCCTAAGACTCAACAGCAGACAACAGCAAGACCGATACTCGGCTGTGAATAGTTAGTCGAGAAGCAAAGAAGCTACTCTCGACTGACGAACAGCGTACAGTTGCTGTAAACTAGATAATTCTTCCCGGATGATGGAGAGAAAATGCACGCAAAGAGGTTTCAATCTTCGTACTGACTCGGAAGCGATCAGGTCAACAGCATGATAGTCGTCCCTGTGTATGGCATCCATCAATACATGCCTTGCTGCTTCGATCCTCTCTCCGTCAGTAACACAGCCACCAGCTCCCAGGAAAGCCTCTAGGAAATCTAGCCTGTTCCTCGTTCCAGGAACCGTTGAGGATCTTCTCCAGTATCGCGCACGTATCGCAATAGCAAACAAAAGATCTCCATCTGGCCACAGATCTTATTGCACAATCCCCGTTGTATTGGCACCGAGTAACAGAAACCGATTATCACAACCTGCATCAGTCGATGTCTAGCTTTGTACCACGAGCGAGGATGTCTTGATCCTCCGCTGGGTCCATTGAACTCCACCTAAATTTGCGTCCTCGTTCCCAAAACAACCAAAAGATATTTACGCTCACGGTGAACATCGATATATGTTGTATAGTTTGTGGCTAGGCCTGCTTGATTCCTCGCTGATCATGAATGTGTCTTGATGAAAGTCAAGAAATCTCTGCGGTGGGCATCGGGTCATAGCGCTTCGTGACTGTGAACCTTGAGCTAGGATGAAGTGTGCGAGTACGAGTATAATTCCAGCTTGATCTCCGTCGTGCTTCTTCTATCGGTCTGGCAGTAGGTCAGTACAGTCTCGGCCATTCTCCTTCTTGATAGCCAGTCTTTCCTCTTCCTATATTAGTTCCCAACATTCAATCCACTATGGGATCCCGCACTGGGATACGGCAAATATCTCCTTCTGCCTGATGTCGACCACTTTCTGCCACAAGCTCTTCCCGATCCCCTCGGTATCCATCAGCCAGTCTACCCAACATATCTCTTTCAAACTCGCTTCGACATCCTCCCAGCTCTCACACCCCGTTTTCCCCATCGTGCATGCGATTTCTTCGGCAAACCATACCTCCTCGGATATATTCCTGCTCAACAGCCCACCCATGAAGCAAACCCACAAAGCTGAACGGCGTCGAGGTTTCAGACCGGGAAGAGGACCTTCGGCGGATTGAACCAACGTGATGAGGCGATCTTTCAAGCATTGGAGGAAGGACGATAAGCGAGGGTGCCCAAGGACTACGAGGTTGAAATAGATCAGGGCTGCGAGCCGGTGGGTTTCGAGAGTGAAGACGTTGTCCGCTACCGAGATGGCGGGGTGGAAAGAGACGGTGGAAAGAGTCTTCAGGGATTCCTCGACGAAGGAGCGCAGATCGCCGTAAGTCTCTGCCGAAAAAGACCAAAGATCACATTTGGACCTGTGGGAGGAGAGGAACCGGAGTCGTTGGTAGATGGGAATTAGTGGATCGTAACAATCCTCCCCTTCTGTAGGACTGTACTCTACTAGGCCGGCATAGATGAGGGTCTGCTTTGCAAATGAACTACTAGACGATGGCTTCAACTGAGGCGAGGTAGCGAGAATGGCGGAGGAGAGCAGGTCTTCCCTGTGACCAGTTGAGGTGAGCAGGATGGGAGAAAGACGTGGGGGTAAGGGTGATGTGGTAGTACGATGCACGTACCAGAACAGGAACATATGAAGTACACCTTCCCATCCTAGACTGCCGACCCCGCCCCGAATGTGCACCATTCTTGCAACGGCTGGTAGGTGGATGCTGACTTCCTCGAGATCTCCGTTCATTCTCTGGCGAGACAACGAATCAGAAGTGTTCTGACCAACATCAAGACTTTCTGGACAGCGAGAGGGTTCCCATGAAGCTTACCGCCATCCCAACCAGCATGCCAACCGCGCCAATAGTCGAGTTGCTTATTGTAGCTTCAGTGTTCAATTGCTCATTGACCATCCGCATTGTCCGACCCTTTCTTGCCACTGCCGCAACGTGGTTTGGCTGTCCATATAGATTGTCCAGATGTACAGCAGCGAAGTTGATTGTGGCCTGGAAGAGGACAGGATCACTCAAGACGAAGGGGATCCAAACTGTTCGTAAGGGGTTAACGCCCACCTCTTTACTACCATACACCGCAGGTACTTTGCGTGCCATGACATTGGCGACTGCGGGATATCTCTAGGTTAGCCATTATCCCCGGAGCATAGGATATTGTGGGGACTGTCGTGAAACTGACGGGTTGGCAGATGAGGGTGCATGGGAATACCTACAGTGGCTCAATAGATGGGTGTTCTGAGAGTCACAATGGACGGGATAGGCGTTGAAAGGGTCTCTATTACCATTGTCCAACAACAAACGACGACGTCTGGGATTCGGTGATTGGCGCTCATACGGATAATTAGAAGCAAATGCAGGTTTCAGTCTACGTGCTTTGGTCTGTCGCGGTGATGAAGCGTAAGAAGACGCTGGTAATATCGGCAGATCAGTGTATGTAGTTTGAGCATCATCTAGCACCTGATCGCATTCGGTTGGCCAATGATCGATCTCGTCAAAGGACATGCAATCGTCCCAAACCTGAGACTGGCCCCCTAGCGCTTCTGAGTGTGGGATCGGGGCAAGCATAGCGTGACATCGTGGCAGGAAGCTTGACGCGGGCGAAAGATCTGAGGCTGATTTTCTAGGGTAGTATCTGTGGAGCTCGCTTTTGGATTTCTTCCAGGAATCTCGTGCTGCATTGACCCGAACAAGCCTTCGGTATTCTGAGTCTTCCGCTGGTCTCGATTTGCTAAGATTAATGAATTGCCAGTCCCCACCTCCTTTATTGGGGACTTTCGTGCGCGTTCTCTGGGCCTTCGTATCAAGGCAAGTGGCTTGTTTCACGGACATCGCATTAGTCACTGTCAGACAAACACCACATTGCAGAATGGTCCTTGAATCTGGGAACTGAGAAGTAATCCAAGAAAACCAAGACGCGGAAGATGATTAGCCTGCTGAAAGGGCTCATATAAGATCCGCTGCGAGCGAACACTGGACCTGTCTGCGGAGTGCGGACTTCACCTCACAAACCCATGCAGTATGTGCTTGTTGAATTAATAATCATACCTCAACTCATGTAAACTTCGATGATTGGTCTGGTCAGACACCGTTCCGTATCTGCAGCATCCGACTCGATGAGACCCAAGCTATCGGAGACGTTATCCCCTTTACGGAAAATGCATGTAAGCGGGGCTAGTCGATTAGAGGCCGAGCTTCAAGAGGCCTTACTCTTGATGATATTAGGAGTCTTAGTCTGACGAGACCGTAATCTGATTCGTACCGACATCGGACACAGTCACACTGATCCTGTCGCTGACGTGGCGATCTTGACTTATCTCGTATGTCTTCTCAGCCTACGTCCCAAACGTCTCCCCTCCATTTTCCAGGTAATTCCTCTCTTCAGCTGTGCTCTCCCGTCCCAGAACCTCGTTGCGATGGGGATATCTTCCAAACTTCTCCAGAATGACATTGTGCTTCCTCTCGAAACCGATGTTTGTTTCGAGATACTTGACTGCATCCGCATCACCCCGTTCGTGCATTCTTCCCCTCATATCTAACAGTATGTCCATATATCTTTTATGGTCCTCCGGATCTTCCGAGTGCGTCAGAGGCATGTAGAACCACATAGACCAGGCCGGCGAATCGTGATAGCGCGCATGACGATCAAACCCGTGATTTCGAATCTCTTGGAGTACACTGCGCGAGATACGATCATAATGATTGTATATCAGGGCTTGCTTATCCCGGAAGCAGTTCCGGGTGAATTGATCAAGGAGTAGGATCATGGCCAGAGCAGTCTCTTCAGGGGCGGGATCACGACTCTGGGTGATTTGCGCAAGGAGGGGCGCGGCAATCTTAGGCACTGTCTGCTCGTCTAGAGGGAGCCTCGAGGGCTGCGGTAGGGGATATCGCTCCGGTCCTATTGAGACAAGAGCGTCCTTGGCTGTTGAGGAGCATTGCGTGTCAAAGGCAGCACGGGCTTCAGGTGTGACACCGACGGCAAACCAGCGGCCGAGGGCTTGTGGAGTGGCTGACGATGCAGAAGATGGCAGGTCCTTAAACCACAGGTTAAGAATGCTGCGGTAGAGGCCCGGATTGAACAATGCTGGGTTCAGTGTCGAGCTGACGGACATTGTGCAGATGGGTATCCGAAACCTCGGTGAGACAATTTCAATATTGGCAGGCTATCGTGAGCAGGCGCGTCCTTTAAGACCACGTAACCAGATCAGAGAACTTTTACTGGGAAATCAGATGAAGTGCTGACGATTCGAAGATTTGGAAGCCACTCGTGGACCGGGATTGACTAGGGGGGCTGTAGGGACCTCGGGGGGGTAAACCCAACGCCAAGTCTCGAGACTGTTGACGTAAATAAATCTGTGGGCGAGTGGGGAAGTTCCCATCACGTCAAACCGTGATTCCATCTTTCCAATGCCTCCACTTCATCCTCCTTCTATACCCCAGCAACCCAAACCACCAGACGACTTCGGCTGAACAATTGACACCATGCCATCCACCTACCTCACCCTCATCACCTTCCTCGCACTCTCCAGTCATGCAGCAGCAGACCTCCAAATCCCCATCGTCCCTTCATCCCAGCTCTCAATGCCTCCCCTCGGCTTCGGCACCTGGAACCTCGACACCTCCAACGTGTCCACCGCCGTCTCCACCGCTCTGCTGTCCGGCTACCGCCATCTCGATTGCGCCGCCGCGTACAACAACCAGAAGGAGGTTGGGAAGGGCATTGCGCACGGACTGGCCGAGCTGGGACTTGAGCGGGGGGATATCTGGGTGACGTCGAAGCTGTGGAATGACCAGTAAGATAGTTTCCAATTATCTTTAGCGAATGGGGTGGAGGCCGGTGGATGAAGAAAGGCTGATGATGAACAGCCATGAGCCAAGTAAAGTGGAAGAAGGGCTGGACACCACTCTCAACGACCTGGGGCTCGAATACCTCGATCTGTTCCTCATGCACTGGCCCGTCGCCAGCATCCAAGGCACGAACAAGATCTACTACCTCGAGGTGAGCCAACCCCACATTCTCCCTCCAAAATGAACGCACACCGCTGATGATAGGACACTAGACATGGCACGCGATGGAGAACCTCCTCGCAAAAGGCAAAGTGCGCCACATCGGCGTCTCGAATTTCGATCCCCACCAGCTGAATCTCCTGATCGCCCACTCCGCCACCAAGCCCGCCTTCCACCAATTCGAAACCCATCCCTACCTCCAGCAGTCCGCGTGGGTGCAATGGCACAAAACCCACGGCATCAACGTAACCGCCTACTCCCCGCTCGCGAACGCTAATCCGATCTACAACTCCCCCAGCGGCAACGACGATGAGGATGAACCCCCCGTCCTGCTGGAGAATGAAGTGGTGACGAATATCGCGTGGATAAGGGGATGCACGCCTGCGCAGGTGGTCCTGGCGTGGGGATTGAGCAGGGGCACGAGCGTGATCCCGAAGAGCTCGCATGCGGGGAGGATTAGGGAGAATTTCGGGAGTCTGAAATGTGTTTTGCAGCAGGGGGATTTGGATGAGATCACGGCGCTGGGGAAGAAGTGGGTGAAGCGGTATAACAACCCGAGTGAGAGCTGGGGGTTGAGCTCTATGAGGGCTTGGACGACGCTTGAAGGAGTGGTCGGAAGAGGTGGTTGTGGGTTGGGGCGAAAGTCGGGATGAGAAGCCTGTTGATGGTGTCGATTAAGGAAGGTATTTTAACCTAGCCGAGTCACCACCTATTCATTTAGTCCAGCAACTCTCTCACCAGACTCTCTCTCAGCCAACTTCTCCATCCCTCATCCGTCGCCCACCTCATCATCTCGTTCCCCAAATCCAAACCCACGACTCCTCTCGTCTCCGCATCGTCACCCCAACGTACCCTACTAGGCCAGTAAGCAAGATGAACTCCCATGTGCATAACCACCCTCCTCACAAACGCCTCCTCCAGCTTCCCACCTCGTTTGTACCCCGCCAGAAACCCCCCCAATAATCCCCTCTTCCCCCTAAACCGATCAAGCAGCCACGCTTCCGTAGCGAACGACCCCACGTCCGTGGCCCCACACCCGCGGCGCACCATCTCCCAATCCACGACCGTCATCATCCCCTTCTCACCAACGAGCACGTTCCCAGGCCAAAAGTCGCCATGGCAAACACAGTCATCGTCCGTAGCAAGCAAGCTGCCAAAATCAGCATCAACCCTCTCACGGAGCTGCGGATCAAGCTCCAAACTCGACGCGGTTACGGATACATTGGCGTATGCATGTCTGTAGCTGGTTTTGGCAGTGCCGTTATCCCCGACGTCCACCTCCTTGGTCCGGTCATGCAGACCGCGCAGCCAGATCCCGAGACGGCGGCCATATTCTGGGATATCGATTGCAGGATCTGTGTACGCTTCCATAAGCGTCCTGGGACCGCCGTCGGTGATGGTGAGCACGTGCTGCTCGGCGTCGTAGGCGTGGACTTCCGGGATGCGGATCTGGCTGTCTGCTGGCAAGTGGGCTGGGATGGTCTTCAGCGCGCGGTGCTCGAAATCGATTCTGTCGACGGGCCAGGGGATGGAAGGGTTGGCGGCTGCGTAGGGCTCGCCGTGCTTGATTATTTTGGATGAGCCCGATGGGGACGTGAGGCGCCAGATGTGGTTTACGATTCCACCTGTTAGCTGCTCGAGGGAATGGTAGGGAGTCCCGCTGGAAGCGAGGTATTGGTCGATGTTAAATGGGGTGGGGTTTGCCATGGCGGCTGAATGACAGATGGTGCTGCGGAATCCTGTGTTTGTCGATGATGGAAGCAGAGTGCTTCAATCGCCCCCTCGGATGATGAGGTGACGGACACGAATGCTTTAAGGCTCCATGCCTATAATGAGGTCGACCATCAGGGCGTGAGTCCTAGCTGTATCATGATTCATGAGAAGCCGCAATGGTCAGAGGCCGAAGTGCTCCGACCACGGAGAAAGGCGTGAAATTCGGACTTGATGTCATCTCTTAAGCTACGCGAAGTTAGTATTGGATCTGGAGGTATGGGGAGCTCTGATAGTGGAGGATGGTACCTCGCGCCTAGCAGGATAATTCCTCAGAAAAGTGACTCACTCGCACATGGTAATAACGTACGAAATAGTATGACGTAATGCCTTCAAAAATAACTCTATGAAATGATAAGTATGAATGTGTAAATATGTACAAACTGCATATCTCATGTAAATGTTTTATCAATGTCTCTATGTCATATCAATTAAAGCTAATTTTATCGATTTTAATTTTCGTTGCTCAGTCATTTTCGCACTTCTTTTTGCCAACATTTTTCTCTTTTAACAAGTTGTCGTTCTCGACAACATCTCGTTAAATCAACTTCAAGCATGTAACATAGATTCTCATACACATAGCAATCTTGACATCGAATAACAAATCAAACAGATCACGTTGTATGCATGAAACAATGAAATTCGCAAAACACATATCGGAAATTGCTGAAATATCGTAAAAATAAAATTTTATTTTCGTCGTTTTCTGTTTGCTGATATGATGTTCTGAAAATTTGAACAACACGTCGTTTTTCGTCTGCTGATATTCGCACTAAATGATTTGAACGACACGTTGTTTTTCGTCGTTTGATATTTTACGCTGAATGATTTGAATTGCACGTCGTTTCTAATCTGTAAATATTGATTTTGATTCGAACAACACGTCGTTCTCGAATTTTCTGAATGATTTGAACAACACGTCGTTCACGAATCGTTAACATTCTGTATTGAATAATTTGAACGACACGTTGTTTCTGATTTTTTAATATTCTGTACTGAATGATTTGAACGACACGTTGTTCACGATTTGCATTAAATGATTTGAACGACACGTCGTTTTTCGTCTGTTGATATTGAATGACTTGAACGACACGTCGTTTTTCGTCGATTGATATTGAATGACTTGAATTGCACGTCGTTTTTTGTCTGCTAATACTGAAATTCTGAATGCTGAAAAACTGTATATTGCTTTTAATGTTTCATAGTCGAATGTGCGATGTATTGCTCTGTGTAAATGCTGAAATGAATCACTTTACAATTTCGATATTTTTGTCAAAAAACGATTAGCAGCGATCTGTTTTGACGTTCGTTTATCTTGACAAAATCTTCAAAAAAGTGACTCATTCGCACATGATAATAACGTACGAAATAGTATGACGTAATGTTTTCAAAAATAACTTTATGAAATGATAAATATGAATGTGTAAATATGTACAAATTGCATATTTCATGTAGATGTTTTATCAATGTTTCTATGTCATATCAATTAGGGCTAATCCTATCGATCCTAGTTTTCGTTGCCCAGCCATTTTCGCACTCCTCCCTGCCAACACCCAGTCAACCCTAGGTTGTCTGGTTACTGGGTGGATCCTTCTAGGGTTGGAGGTGTCCGAATTATTCTGATAGTGGAGGATGGTAATATGCGAGCCATAATCCCACCCATCATCCATGGCCCCGCCTGATCTCTCTGCAAGTCTCTTAAGGCGCAGCAATTGAGGATGCAGCTAGTTTGTTATCCGGGTTCCGGAAGCGAGAAGGCGATGAATAAGATGAATACGAAGCGTCCAAACCAGCTCGAGGCTAACCGCTTGATGCTTTACCTGCATTAGTTCAATTGAAGGATCTCCAAACTCATTGGCTTGTTACCATCGCAGGGTCACTGGTTCCCTCTAAGATCCCGCAATCTCGACCTGAAGTTCCTGCGTCTTCTTTCCCTTATTGTCGCAAATTGGCATTCTGCTGCAATTTGCCTCTTTCTTGGCTTTTTGGGCCATTGACTTATCGCAGACAGGGAAAATTGTCAAGCTGATTGAGGCTTATGGACACAACGTCCTGTCTTTGACCCAAGGCGCAGTGCGAGTCGAAAATATTGGCAAATAAGCCGAAGATCAGGCATGGCTCAGCCAAAAGTTCCAGCGAACCAGCCGGCTATCGAGGCAGACCCAGACGTAAAGCCCCACAGCCCTCGCCGAGTCAAGCTTATGACACTGATGCGAATGTCTGTATAAAGCTCCTCAACGAGTCCGATTCCGCCCTCGGCGACGATGTGTACGCCTTGTCCATTCAGTCACTGTACGAGTCCGCAGCTAATAGCAACGAGTTAGATCGAAATACACCGCTTCGCTCACCAGCAGTATCCAGGCTTATCCAATCGAGAATGGTCGCAGGTAGAGGGCCACATACGGATTTTTACGGATTGGAATGCTGATCTAGGGTGATAGATATCATGCGTCAGTGCTCCTAGAAACATGACACCTTCGAGAAGCAAAGGCTCACGCAGGACCGAGATCGTAGCTTCAAAGACGGCTGTCAGTCCTCTGCCATCCACCTAGATGTCAGTCAAGCTGATTACCAAAATAGCATATGTGATGCCTAACGATGATGTAATCCTACTCCTCGGGTGCGGACGTTTCAAAGGCTGACGCCTGTATAACCAAGAGCGAACTCGAACGCCTCGACGTGACACACCAGATGCTGAAGATCTGCCTCGGCAACAAGCTCTACCTCGCTCCCATCGACAAGAAGCTGAAGGGGCGGGTGCTCGACCTTGGGACCGGTACCGGCATATGGGCCATAGAGTTTGCAGACGAACATCCCGACGCCGATATCCTTGGTACAGATTTGAGTCCCACCCAACCGTCCTGGTAAGCAGCCATTTCACCCTGCGCTTCTTGCCCAGTTCTGGATATCGAACTGAATCCGACTGGGGGTACAGGGTCCCACCAAACCTAAGGTTCGAAATCGATGACTGCGAAGCCCCTTGGACCTGGCCCCAACCCTTTTCTTTTATCCATACCCGTTACATGGCCGCCGCCATCGCCGACTGGCCCAAACTCGTCTCCCAAGTCTTCGCCGGCACTGAACCTGGCGGCTGGGCCGAGTTTCAAGACTTCGACCTTCGCTACTACAGTGAAGATGGCTCCTTCAAAGACGAGTTGAGCGTTAGTAAATGGGCGAGTACGCTGTTGCAGGCTAGTAGGGATTTCGGACGCGATCCAAGTCCGGGCATAAGGTTAGAGCAAATGATGAAGGAAAGCGGGTTCGATGGGGTGGTGGCCCAAAAGTTTAGGTTGCCGATTGGCCCATGGCCTAAGGATAAGCATCTGGTATGTTTATGTTCTTCCCATTTACATTAGATTTTGTTGGAGGGCGTCAGGTTGGCTGACGGGCAGCAGAAAACGGTCGGCTCGTGGAACCTCGTGCAGATAGAGGAGGGTCTGGAGGCGTTCACACTGCGGCTGTTCACTCAGATGCTCAAGTGGGACACAAAGGAGGTGCAGGTTTTGTTGGCGGACGTTAGAAAGAACCTGAGGGACCCCAAAATTCACGTGCAATATGATTTGTGAGTTTGCTATTTTCCCGTATTTTGATCTAGGATGAGATCTGCCTTAATTCGATGATGGCCGAGGCTGATTATGTCTGTAGCTATGTGGTGTATGGACAGAAACCCAAGGCAGTGAGTAGTAATGAGTGAGATGGGTGTAGTTTTGAAGTGGACGATGAGGTCGTGTTTGCGGACCTAAATTGGCTCAAACGTTCAATCTGGCATAGGTGCATGTCGGAGCTTTGGTGATATCTGTAGTAGCACATGAGGGAAGTATTGCCCGAGATTTGGTGTCAATTCGGAACCTTCGATAAACAGGTACAAGCTGACAGCTGGACGGCTTCTTCGAGTTCTCTCATTCCTTTCGAACGTAGATACTTCAATTGCAGCATGTGACAGCTTTGCCGTAGTGTCCTGACAAAAGAACACGTTTCGTGCAGAGACCACTTCAACTCTGTTCCTTCTCTGATCGCATGATAGACTTGTATCAAATGTCTGATGGGGCATCTGTTTACTGCCACAGGCTCTTGTACTCTCGCACATATGTATAGTCAGTACTGGGGAAGGTCGAGAGATTCATTCGAGTACCTCTGACTTGATCTCACGAAAGAGCTCCCTAAACTGATCAGGATCGGCAACATTGACAAAGCGGACAGACGTTCTCCCTGCGGGCCCTTGGTCAAGTCCCAAAAAAAGATAGGCAAGGTATAGAGCGATATCGTAGCTGACCATAGCACCGTTGTAGTCCGGAAAGTACTCCTTGAAGGGTTTAATCTCTAGGCATTCTTGCAACAAATCATACTTGGTGAAAAGGAGAATGATAGGAGCCTTGGTGGCATTAGCAACTGTTTCGAAAGCGCCCATCGCATCTAACATTTGATTCTGGAACAGTCAGAGACGTTTGAGGTAGAGCGTTTCGAGAACTCACAATTGCACTATGGTCTGGCGTGCAGTGACAGTATCCTGGAAGCGAAACAGTGAACAGGATATAATCAGCATTTAAGCATGATTTGGCCCAGGTCTTAGTTCGTTCTTGATATGTCCCGCCATGGTCAATGACTTGATAGAGGAGTGATCCAAATGCGAAGACATGTTTATGACGGTCAACGGTTGACGCCGTTCTGGCATGAAAAATATCCAAATCCGCCACTATAGAGTCGTCGAGGAAGAGTGACTCGAAATGATGTGCAAAGCTATAAGTGTACTTAGCTATTACTTCGACAAATGATATCGAGAGATTCACTCACAACTCAATGTTATCGTTGATGCCATGCCAGTCCTCCGAGTGCATCAGGCGGCAAACGGCGGGTATGCTCAGAAGATAGCGAAAAGCCTCTGCATAACGGGCGACAGTAGCATAGCTCCAAACGTAACTGTTTTCACTCAGTCCGTGAAGTGGAGTCAAAGCAGCCAATTTCTGGTATTGGAAGTCAGCCCAGGAAGGATCAATGTCGGGGTATGGCAGACCTCGCGCACCAACGGATCCAGCTGTATCCCAGATGTGTCGATTCGGAAATAGATCAGAATTGATGCCGATCGTAAATTATCGAGAATTGTCGTGCGAAACTTCTCTCTTTCCGAGTACGAGAACTCACGCCCATATAATACTTGAATTTGCCTGTGAACGGTTGTTTTCCCAGACATTGAGGTACCTAAGATCATTACCTTTGTCAGCGCTACGATGCCATACGAGGTCGACTGTTGCATATCGATTGTATGAAGCGACCTTGCAGCCCAAATCCCACAATTTATTGACCCTGCTTTGCGTCTTTCTGGCACCTTAACAGACTGAGCTTTGAAAAGGGCTAGTGCCCTTGTTGCTGTCACAACTGGACCTGAAATAACCACACTGGATTGAGGTACTAACCTAGTATAGCTATTTGTCTAGCGGACGACTGTGCGTTGCTCTTGCGATTAATAACTGCTATTGTACTACTAGGGTCTGCATTGACCGGCTTGTGCAAACTGGTCGTCACACGATTTGGCCGTACGATTGAACGCCTTTCGTAATGACTGCCGTTGGAGAGCTCGGTCAAAGCTATTGGTAGTGATATCACGGATATGTCGGAGACATTTGCGAGACTCATTTCCGAGAGACACGACCATCCAAAAGATGGCGCAGTGGAAGAGGACAAAGATTCCAGCGAATGCCTCCTTGTTACCCGCTTGTACACTTTGCATTGCCTCAGGTCTTGTTCAAATGTGAACCTCTTGACGCCGATCCCATTTATCTCACTTGTCTCGCTCGTCTCCAATATTGGATCGCTCGCATGTCGCTTCTGGCGAATGGTAGATGCATCGTCCTCGTCATCACTCTCGTTGAGCAGGAGTGTGGATTGTATTGCTCCATCGCTCGACAACGACTCGAGCCGGCCAAGTCGCACGCAAAGGTCTTGGTTATTTTGCAGCAACTGTTGGACAAGACTGGTCAGCGTTTCCACTGACGTCGTAGCTTGTTCGACCGAGGCACTAACCACCAGATCTATTAGCTCAAAGAATATACAACCTTCAAAGCGAATCAGACATACCAGGTCAGAGTTGTGAGCATAAGATTGAGAGATAACTTTGACGAGTTGAGGCGCTGGCACAGTCTCTTCAATACAGGCTCTTTTCTCATCCACGCAATCCGTCCAGTGATTTGCGTTGGAACACCACAGCTCAAGTTCTTGAGGATTTCTTCAAGCTCCGAGAACGTCATAACGCACGCTGTCAAGGTGACAACGACTTGCTCCACCATTATCAGCGCAGTGCGTGACCTTGTCCCGACTCTTGTCCCGTCCAGAAAGGCCTGCAGTTGCGCGAGACATGCAGCGATGTCTGCCACCTCTTGTAACACCCCGTGAGCAACAACGGGAGCATCTTTGACGTCTCGGATGAAGTCGTTCAAGAGGGTGGACACCTTGACGGTAGCTCCAACGAGGCCTACCACGGACGCCGCGACCGAGATAGGGTCCATTGTCGTCGATGCTGGCTGCTCGTCTCCGTGCTCAGGATCGAGGGAGGAACATAGTATCCCGTGCCATGGTCTATGGACGATTGCAGGAACCGTGTGTTTTCTTGAATGAGTGGTGTTGAGACGGTGAGCAAAGAGCGCCGAACACGCAGAGTGAGAAGGATTCGAGGTAGACCCGGCCCCTCGCTGACAGCCTTGCAGGCCATGTTGAAAGCCTCGTTTCGTGAGTGGCAAAGCTTGGCGGGTGGGTAGGAGTGTTGATTGGGTTCTGCCAGTGCCGAGTCTGCGAAGAACATGCGACCGAGTTATGCATAGATGTAGCCAAGCAATACGCTGCCTGCTGTCTACATACTGTGAAGATTGGGCAATAGAAGGATGTAGATTAAGGCTGGTACTTTGGATGATGGCACGCTTTATCCGTGTTGGATTCATCCACCTTGGGTCGCTTAGGTAAGCCTTCAGTAGACTAATCCTAGAAGGTCCCACCCGGTAACCGGACAAACGGGGTAACCGGACAACTCAGGGTTGGTAGGGGCTTATCTAGGGTTAGGGCGAGAAATCACGAGGCCAACCCTAGGTTGTCCGGTTACCCCGTTTGTCCGGTTACCGGGTGGGACCTTCTAATGAGGAACGAGCGCCGCAAGCCCCCCTTGCCCCCCTATCTCATGCCTCTCACTCTCTCTTTGGACACACCAATAAATACCAAATAGACCAGTGGAATTTCAGCCCGAGAATTGTTCTACTTTCCTCTTCATGCCTCAGCCTCCAGGTTGGTATCCATGTCTTGCCAAATAGCGAACCGTTAGTGCTACATACAACCAGCATCATGACATGTCCTTTCCTATACCGCAGTCATTTGAGACCTATCAGCCTGGGCTGTTCTGGTAACAACAACAATCAAGTGCTTTCTTCCGCAAACCGAGGTTTCATTCCTGCCTTTTCAGCCTCGGCGAGAACAATCTCAAGTATATCCGGATCCTCGTCCCAGCTCTTCCCCGCCACCATGACCTCGATCGGTTTACCAGCCGCGACCTTGCCGTTAAAGTTGCAATAGTCCATGGCAGGCCACTCGGCGACAGGTTGGGAGTTCACCCAAGTGAAGCCTTCCCACTTCGCAAATTCCAATAGGTTCAAATCGAGGGCTTGCCGCAAAATTGTCACTGGGTGGGCATCACGAGGAATATTGCCTAGCTTGGTTTCGGTGTCTTCTGGCAAGAAATACGTGGTAAAGATCTCGTCTCGGCCCACTAGACCATCTATGAATCTCTGGTATTGCTGAGGGTCGATTTGGGCACTTGGCAGAAGGAACTTAACGTATGGGCGCTGTCGCGAGTGAGAGAAAGCATTTGGAATCGGGTCAGGACAACATCCATGCCAGCTACCGCCCTGTACTGGGGTACCGGCTTCCCGAAATGGCTGACTATTGGTCGTAAGAAGACCAAAGTCATGGAACCGGAGGAGATTTGCGCGAAGAGGGTTTGTCTCCTCATCCAACGGGCCAAAGTGGTACGGAGTGCAATACAATTCTCCGCGAATGAATCGACGATTCAGCTTGAGAACCTTGAGGTAGTCGGCTGATGCATTCTCCCATTCTTTCCCCGCTATGTTTATTAGCTCAAGTTGGAGAGACTTCCGCATCTCTCTAGGAATGTTCCGGAGTGCGGCTACTAGTGCCTTGAGCCAAGCTAGCACAAAGAGCAGTAGCATCATTGTTGGAGACGTATCTACCAGCTTGAAGCCTAGACTTCGAGTTATATCATAGGTACAGATGTAGATACTGGGAGTGAGAACCTACGTTTAAAAAGAGCTTGGGGTCAGACTTTGCTGGTGTCCTTGTACTATTCAAGATTTGAGGCTTCTGTTAAGCGTGTAGGAACCACGCTCGGAGGAAACTGTCTACTTTTAGTAGGAGGCAACAAGGCATTGATGTTGATTGTGCAACAGCGTGCTACAGAGTGATCAGAAAGAGTTAAGGTTGATATGTCAGTCGTATCGAAATAAAGTTTCTTCTTGTCGATGAAAATATCAACTTCACGACATTCATTTCATGATTTGAAATAAGATGAACGAAAACAATTGTTTGATCGCAATCAATGCTCATTGATTATCATTTTTCAATTAATGTTCTTTTAAATTGAAAAAAAAGATATTCGTACAATTCACATTTGTCAATTTTGAATTCGTTGAAGCATGATTAACTTGTAAAATAAAAACAAAAAATTTGTATATCAGAAATATTTCATGATGTTTCATGTCAAAACACGATTTTGTGAAATCATCTGTTTGACAATATCAGTTGATTTTCAATCATCAAAATTTTGCTTTAGTTGAATCAATGAGCTAGATAATTTGTTCGTATCAATTGAATCAATTAATTAAAAAACAAAACGAAAAAATAAACAAACGAACTGATTATTTCACAAAGATTTAAAATAGTTATTTCAAAAATTACAGAAATTTTTTCACAGTATCGTGTATAACGATTTCTGCAATGAAATCGTTTTTCGATACAAAAAATTTCATAACATGATTTCATTTTTTCAACGTACATATTTATTTTTTTATTTCGTTTTTTATTTCGTTTTTTTCGTTTTTTTTTTCTTTTTTCGTTTTTTTTTTCGTCACAATTCGATTCGACGTCGCGTAGATTTTACGCATTCATTCGAATCGAAAACATTCAAAAAGCGAAAATAAATTTTTTTTTACGACGATTGATCGTCGTGAAATTAAAATTCAAAATTTATTTCATTTTGAAAAAAATGCTTTTGTCGATTTTGTTTTTTCGATGATAAAAACAATATCATTTGAATCAAATTCGATATCGAAATCGAATTCGACGTCGTAATCGTTATGATGTTGTTCAAATTGAAAATTTTCGTTTTCGTTTTTTTTTTCGTTTTGAAACAAAAATAATGATGAATCGTCGACGACGTTCGAACGATTATTTAATGATTCGTCGTCGATATCGTTTTCATTGAATTGCGCGCGATCATTTGTCGCGATCGTTGTTGAAAACAACAATCGACGACGTTTGTTGAATAATCGTCACGAAAAAAACAAATTTGCGACAAAATAATTTTCATCATTTTTGATCGAGATTTTAGTTTTTTTTTTTTCGTCAACGAATTTTACGTTTGTGACGATGATTTGAAACATCATTTTCACGATTTCGAATTGAACACGCATCGAATTTGAAAACAATTTAATATTTGACACATTGAAATTCGAAAATATTTATTGAATGAACAATTCGATGTTTTGTGTTTGAATACGCAATTTTCGCAAATTTCGAAACGACGTCGTGTTTGAATGCATTGAAAAAAAACGAAATTGATTTTGTTTTTTTTCGTGATCGCGCATCGATCGCAAAACGACATTATTGAATTTTCAACGATTTTTGCGACGTCAAATTAACAAATTTTCATTTTTTCACAAAAATGCGTATTTGAATGATCAACGTTTGCAATTGTTGAAAATGCGTCAAATTCGCAAATATTCGATTTGCAAATTGCAAAAACATCGAACGCGTATCATAAATATTGACGAGTTGTGAGCGATCGAAAAAAAAAAACGAAATTTTAACTAATTGTCATCGTCAAACTGAACATTTTGATTTTTCGTTGTTTTATTTATTTGCGCGATATTGACGAAAATCGCGATTTCATTTTGATTCATTGTTATAATAAACATACATTTCACACATGCGAATGAATACAATTTACAAATGATTCAGAGTTTTGCTTGATTAAACATCGTGATGCATGAACAGAAAAAAAAAACAATATTGCAATTAAATGTTGATCGTGAAAATACGTTAATGAATCATTGATCGAATGAATATGAACAACACAATCAATGAAATTTTCAATTTCATTCACAATATGATAAGAAAAAATCGTTTTATTTAGTATTCGTTGAAAACAATTTCACATATGTTAAATTTGTAATTTCTTTTGATAATTCATTGCAATCGTACAAATTTGATTTGAAAAAAAATAATGATTGTTAAAAAATTTTCGATAATTGCATTGAAATTTAAACATTTTTCATGCAAAGTTTCAAAATGCGAATATCAAACGAAATGAAAAAAAAATATTTCTTGTTTGCGAAAATTATCATTTCAATTCACAGCAATTTGAACGAAATAATCGTATATCATGTATTTGTAATTAAGAATTGAAATTGTCACATTGCGAACATCTTTTTCGTACAGAAATGCAAAAATGTCGATGTACGTTTGTTGACAATATCAAGAATAATAACGAAACACGATATTGCACACGTCATGAATAAATTTGATTCGTATACACATTCGAAATAAATTCAATAATGCAATTTGTGTCATTTCTCGACGAATTTGTTTCATCACATTCAATTTTTCTTCATTAATGTGACGAACGTACTATGTGTTGAAATTCTGATAAATGTTTGAACTCTTATTTTATCACATCGAAATTCGAATTCGAATTTCGTTATAATCAAATCATCTACATATGATCTGTCAGATTTTCATAGTTAGTTTTGTAATCTAGAATTCTGTTGTTTATTCATATCATTGCATGACATCTTACATTATTCTAAATTCTTATCAAATTCAATCGAAATATGTCTTCGTACATGTCTCAATCATAGTCTGAAGACAGACAGTTGAATCGAGCATTGCGAATCTTATTTCGCAACAAAATTTCGTCGATCAGATTTTAGTTTCTAAATCATCAATCAACGAATCTCGATTTCTTCATTTTACACGTTTACTCAGATCAATACAACAATCTATTTACATTCTCGTCGAAATACGCGAATTCTAAATAAAATTTCATTTCAATACATTACATCATCGAAAAACGACTGTATCAAAAATTCTGTCACAGTTTTTTCAATATCGAAGTCATTTTTTCTGTTCGAGAATTTTTCAAAATTCTATTCAATTATTTAGCGAATCGATTATTCTCTTCTGTTTTCAAAATGCATTGTCAATATTGTGACGACGAATTTTCTGAAACGTTTACAATTAATCAGCATTATCAACGATCAATCAAATGTTCTGAAACTATTCGACATCGAATTGCACAATACATTCAAAAAGCCGAGTTGATCAGTCAAAAATGACAAAAAAAAACCGAATTGACCGAGCAAGAAGCTCAGAAACAAACTGAATTGATCGAGCAGAAAACTGCAAAGCAGACAGAAATTGAAATCATTAAAATCGCAAAATCAACATCGATTTTCGTCAATATCGATATTTTTGATTCAACATTATCGCGTGATATTGAAAAATTTGATTTATACAGCAAAATGTTGAAATTTCTGCAATATTTTCAGCAAATTCAACATCAATATCGAAAATCAAATGTGCTCGATTTATTGTTCAAATGCGTTCGAAATTTTGCTTTCGCATAATTCAACAATCAGTCAAATTTCATCATCATACAAAATTTCGACAAAAATTTAACATGTGCATTTTCTATTTTCATTGAATTTGCAACGAAAACATCAAATCAATCATTTACTACATTTGATTCGCATGTTTCACATTTTTCGTTTCAATATCATTCGTGCGTCGAATGCTTCGCTCAATTCTCGTCAATGATTCGATTTCTGAAACATATCAAGCAAAAAATCGCTTGTTTCAAAATCATTTGCAAGCATTGCGAACAAAATTTCAATTTCAAAAACAAGTTTCACGATCACATACGCGAACATCATGTTCAGAAATTTGTCGTTTCGTTCGTCACATCAAAGAATTCGAATTTCCGATTTTTTACATCAAAATTTACGTACAAAATCGAAAAAAGTCAACAATCATTTGTTCGTCTGTTTCGTTTGTTTCGCTTGTTTCGTCGACTTTCTTTGCAACATCACGAAATCATATATTTTATTTTGCAACAATTTTCAAATCGATATCATCAATTCGTTCGAATTTCTCGATTGCGTCACACGAAATCTCATCAAAGCAAACGAAAATCGCAACAATGTTAATCACACGAAATTTTACATCAAAGCGCGTCGAAATTGCAACGTTCAATTGTTCGTTTGTTTCATTTATTTTCTTTGCAACATTTACATCGATATTTGAATCAATATCATCAAAATGTTCGGATTTCTTTATTGCGACACTCAATATCACATCGAAATCGATGAAAAAACTATCAATCAATTCACTTACATTTTCGACTTCATTTTCTCGAACATTTGTATCAAAACATCAAAAATCTCATTTCATCATCGATGATTTGATTCACATGTTTCGTGAAAAATCTAAATCATTTGATTTATGTCAACATTAAAAAAATTTTGTTTTTTCGCAAAGCGACGATACTCGTTCATTTCGTCAATCATATCAGTCACGAATAATCGTTTACTTTCTGTCTGCAGTCAATCAAAAAACACCGATTAGTCAGAATTTGAAAAGCTCGAATTCGAAAAGTTTTCAGCAGTTTACGTTTGCGAAAATCATTCGTTTTGTTTTTGTTTTGTCAAAGAAATCGATCATTTCATCATACAAAAAATCAGACATCTTTTACATTTCGTTGCAATCAAAATTCTCATTTTTGCAATCAAAATTCTCATTTGCATGATTTCGATTTACGTTTACGTTTTCGTTCGCGTTTTCGTCTACATCTTCGCCATTTTTTCGATTTCGAATTTCAAATCACGTTTGTTGCATCTGCTTCGATCATTTCAGCTTTCGCAATGATTCGTTCAATTATCGACGTTTTAATCAACGATATTTCTCGAATCGTCGATCGATGAAAAAAGAAAAAAATGATTAATCGTTTCGAAACGAAACTGAAAAAGAACGAAAAATAATGTGACGAGCGTATTATGTGTTGAAACTCTGATAAATATTTGAATTTTTATCTTATCACATCGAAATTCGGATTCGGATTTCGCTATGATCAAATCATTTACATATGATTTGTCAAATTTTCATAGTTAGTTTTGCAATCTAGAATTTTGTTGTTTACTCATATCATTGCATGACATCTTACAATTAACACGAAATTATTCTCGAAAAATTCGTAAAATTAAAACATTTTTCGTATCAACGACAAAATCGAATGTGAAAAACAAAAAATCAAAACAAATTTTCATCAAGAAAATTAAAGAAAAAATTGTTGAAAAAATATGATTACAAATCGATTCGATCGTCAATTCATCACGTTAACTTTTGTTTCATACATTTTCGTGACAATATTTTTTAAACGATCATATTCGACTATTGTTTGCTCGTTCATTCGAAAAATTTCTTTGCATAAAGTCGAAATGAATATTTGATTTCATCGTTGCGTTTTATTCAATGCGATGTATGCGTGTTTTGCGACGAACATATTGTTATCAAAATTTATCGATATATTCGTCATGATGAACGATTGAATTTTATGAACGATCAAAACGAAAGCGTTCAAAATCGAAAATTGAATTCGAATGTAAAATATTTCATACAACGTTTTATAATTCGTGTAAGAAATTACATACAGTTTTTAAAAACGAAATCAATAACGTTGAAACGATTAAAGAAAAATTTTAATTTTTATTCGTTCGATCATTGAAAAAATCACGATAAAATAATTTTTGTCATTTATTTTGATGATCAATTCACAATTGTCGTTGATTATGTTTCGAACAATGAAATTATTTTTCAAAAACATAATTCGTGTTTCAGAAATCATCATCATTTCATTGAGCAAATTGTTTTTTTTGACAAATTGTTTGTGTACGAATTTTGTCAAATTCTCATTTCGCTTTTTATTTTGAATTTTGTGAACAATAACAGATGAATTGCAAATTCGTTGCAGCAATAACGCGTTAAGTCGTAACATTTCGTTTTTGCGAAAATGAAACGAAATACATTTATGAATTAAATTTTCGATTCGGAATTTTTGTTTTTGTCGATGAAAAATATTCATGATTTCATTTGTGATTTTGTCAAAACGCATCGTTTCAAAAAATCGTTCGAATTTTGAATCGTTGTCGTGTTTTCTGAAACGTTTCAAGAATAAAGAAATGAAAATCTTTCAAACGAAAAAATGAAAAATTTGACGATTTCGAATCGATGACAATTGCAATAAATCGTCGAAAACAATAACATGAAAATTTTCAAAAGAAAATGCATTTTTGTGTAATTTGATAAACAGTTTTGAAACAAAACTGAACATGTCATTGTTGATCATGAAAATTTCATCAATAATAAAAATTCTGATTTTTTTGAAATCGTTTAGCGAATTCTCGATGCGAAATATATTTGACAACAACGATTCATCATCGAAATCGTTTTGAAAATTGATATGCAAATTGTTGTGAATGATTTTTTCTTCGACGTTTTCTGCAACAATATCGATGAAAATCATTTTCAGAATTTTTAGTTTACGATCATTGTATCATGACACGAGAATGTGCAACAAAAACGATTTGTTCGTTTTTTTTGAACTTGTAACGAAAAAATTTGTTTTTCGTGATTCTCGAACTGTGACGAAAAAAAAATTGTTTATGATTCGTTGATATGTCACATATTGATTTTCATCGAAATTTAAATTGTCGTCGAGCATCGAAATCGATCGAATTTTGTTTTGCATTTCAAAAAATTTTTGTCGTATGCATTCATTTTCGAATTCGAAATTTTCAAAAAACAGACGTTGAACGATTTTCAAATAAAAAATGTTGATTTTTACGTCACGTTTAGTCATTTGAAATGTTGTTCAAAAATTTAAATTTCGATATTCGTTTGAATAAAACATCATGAAATGATTTCGATAACATGAAATTGTAAAATTCGATATGAATTTTCGAATTTTTTTTTTTGTTCGTCATGATCGAATCATCAGCAATTTTTCGTAAAAAAACGTTTCGTCGTCGATTAAACGTCGTTCAATATTTCGAATTAAAATGTGCTGAATACGTCAATTCATGTGTAACGTGATCGTCAATGAAAAAATCATATTTGTTTTTTTTTTTGACAACGTTTTTTACATTATTCATAATTTCACGTTCAAGATTTGCGTTCGATTTTGTCAAATTACATTGCGCGTGATAGTCGAAATACGTCAATTAATCGTAAAATGAATTTGAAAAACGAACAAAATACTTTTCGACTTGATTTTTGTAAAAAGAATTTGACTTTTCGTTTTTTTATTTTTTTTGCTCAATCAAGTTTCTTTTTAATTGTCATAATGATTTTACGAAGACGAATCGTTCATTTGATAACGTGATATCGACGTATATTACAATTTTGTTACATCGAAACATTTCGTAATTCAACATCAATATCATCATTTTTATCGAATTCATTTTACGAATCATTAAATGTTCTTTGATCGCGTTACGAATAAAAAAATTGTACATTTCGTTCGATTCGACTTTGATAACATATTTGTTGACATAAACGACAAAATAAATTTCGATCATGTATTGAATATTCATGTGTGCGTTTCAAATCAAAAGCATTTGAACGTTATATGAAAAAATTCAACGATTTTTTTCTTTAAATCGTTTGTAAATGTAACGTTGATCGTCGTTCACGCATTCAATAACGAATGATAATAATTGAAAAAATTCAATTTTACATCGTGATTCGTTGATCAATTTTTTGCGACACATATTCGAACGACACGTGTGAATTTGATGTTTCATAATCAAAACGTGTAATTCAGATTTTTTGTTTTTATTCGAAACGTTTGTTCGTATGAAATTTTCGACGATCATTTCGAATATGAATTTCTGAATTCAAAATAAAACATAAATGTGAATGATTTTTTTTAATTGAAATTTCATTCGTTTCATCATTTTTTTAGTTTTTCGAAATCGAATATTTTCGAATTTCGCAAAAAATAAATTTTAAATGCTTTTCATCGAAAATGATAATATATTACAATTTTTCAAAATCGATTATTCGAAATGATGTCGCGATTGTTTGTATTTGCAAAAATTTCGACGTATTCAAATCATTTTTCGAAAAATGTCGTCGTGAAAAACAAATGAAATCGACATGTTGCTTTCATTATGATGTTGATTTTTTGTTCGATTTGTATTCAATAAATAAAATCGATTCGCAATTGAATTGAAATTGTGATCGTTAAATTTTCGTTGATAATCGTGTGAAATTCATAAACGTTTTGTTTGATCAATTTCGTCGTAACGAAACGTTCAGTCATTTGACGTTTTTTTCGTTCGATCATTAATTTATTCGTGTTTTGAAAAATGCGCAATTTTTTCACGCGCATGTACATTCATGTTGCTCAATAATGATCGTCGCGAAAATATGAAACGTTTCAATTCAATTTGTATTGTGCGTTCTTGAATGCAATTTTGAAATAAAAATTTTTTTTTTTTACGAAAATGTTCGATTTCATAAAAATACAATCAAAAAAATATACGAATTTTCAGATTTTTGTTATTTTTAAAATATCAACGATCGTCGTTGATCATGTTTTGTTTTTCAAAAAATCGATTGAAACGAAAATTTTCGTCGTGAATTTTCGAATTATATTGATCGAC
Source organism: Physcia stellaris (assembly GCA_018902385.1). NCBI lineage: Eukaryota > Fungi > Ascomycota > Lecanoromycetes > Caliciales > Physciaceae > Physcia > Physcia stellaris. The sequence continues at coordinate 166,047 of JABSSW010000031.1, read as the reverse complement.
GCGCACGATGAAATCGAATTTGTAACACGATTTTTTTTTATTTGAATCGAAAATTTCGAATGTCGAAAATTTTACAATGAAAATATCGACGACGAAAATGATATAATTTTGCAAAAATCGATTGTGAATTTTCAATCAATTTGTCGCAATCGTTAAATTTTTTGCATTTTGATTTTTATCGAGAATTTGCGAAAACGATTGAAAAAACTTTTCGATAATATCGAAATAAAAAATCAACGTTCGCGAATTCTTGAAAACATACATGAAATTTTGATACAAACGTGAATAAACATTTTCATATTGAATCATAACGATTTATTTGAAACGATTTTGTAAATGATTCAATTGTTTCGAATATCGTTAACGTTTTGAATTTTTTTCAGATTCGTCATCAGTTTCAAAAATGACAAAAAAATTTTCGATCGATGAAATAAAAACATTATTTCGTCAAATCAGAATTTTATTTGAAACATAATTCGTGAATGTTTTTGACACGAAACACATACGATTATCAATCGTTGTTCATCGTCATCAAATTTATAATGCAATGATTGACGAAAAATCATGTGAAAATCGTATTCAACATTTTTTTCGAAAACAAATCATTTCGTATCGTCGAAAAACATCAGAATATCGCAAAACGAACATGCAATTTTGAAAAAACAACGATTGTATTTTGTTCGAAAATTTTGTAACAATTTGTCAAACGCAACATGCTGCAAATACAATTGAGAAACAAAAACGTCGATATTCGAAACATATGCAATTTTGATCGATACGATGATTTTCGATTTCATGTTCGTTTGATGAGTTAATAAATGTCGATTTTAATGATTTTGACGTCGAAAAAAACGATTGTATTTTTCGCATTTTCAAATCCGATCGCTTTTATGAATCGAAAAATGTTTTGTTTTATTATAATTTTTATTGAAAATTGTTTCACACGTGTTACAAACGTAACGATTTTTTCGTTGAATTTGAATTGCGTGTTTAACGTTGAATTGTTTAATCGCAATTTTGATATCATAAATCGCGATGATGAAATTCGATTTCTCAATAATAGTCATCGTAATTTAAATAGATATGATGTCAGAAACGAAATAAATATGATGTCAGAAACGTGAATTTACTCGAAAAATGAATCGTGAATAGAAAAACATTTTATCACAATCGGATATGAAGACGAAATAAGTTATAAAATATCATTTTTGATTCATTTTCGCTGACAGATTGCACAGTATTGATTGTACGAAAGAATTTGATCATACAGAAAATTATTGAAAACAAAAACACGACGATGACGACAAAACGAAAAAACGTAAACAATTTGAAAAATAAACATCGATTCGAACAAATCGAAAAATACAAAATTGTCAGAAATGTAAAATACGAAATGTGATATCAAAAATGTATAATCGAAAACAACATTGTTTTTAAATTAATAAATGCAAAATTACTCGTTTTACAAATTTTTAACTATAAAATCGTTTCGCATGTTCATTAATACGAATTAATCAAATAACGTGTCTCAATTGCAAATCATTGAACTGATTGCTTATTGTGATACAAAGAAATGTAAACAATATTTTTTTTAATTCGATGTTTGTTTTGCATGCGACTTTGTTGAATTTTTGCTGATTTGAATTCTGAAAATTCTGAATGTTTTACATGTTACATTAATGTTCGAAATGTCACGTGATAAAAATCTGATTTAATTGATCGTTATGTTGAATATATTGATCACGAAAATTATTCTTGAAACGAAAAACGTTATACGAACATTAATGATCGAAAACGAAATTGATGACAATTTAAAAAAAAAATCAAATGCGAATCACGATTGACAAAAATGATTTTTTTTCAATTCGAAAAAGATGTTAATTTTGACATTTATTTTGTTTAATCGAAAAAATCAATTCGAACGATGCAACAAAAATCAAAAAAACAAAATCATTTATTATTTGTTTATTAGCAAAAAATTAAACATTAAATCAAATCATTATTACGATTGTTTTTTCTCGTTTAATTTTCGCGTTGCAAAAACAATTATTTGAAATTTTTTGTTGATCGTTTTCATAATAACATTCATTGTTTTTCAAATGATTTTTTTTTCACGTTTGATTTTTTTTTTGATGAAAATTTCGATTTTCATTTTATCGTCAAACGTTTTTGTTGTCGCATTTTCGATATTCATTTCAACGAAAATTGAATGATTATCGTTTGAAATCATAATTTGAAAATCATCGTCGTTTTCGATTTCGACTTGAAACATATGCGAAATGAATGAAAATTGTTGAATTCGAATCGCGACGAATTCGATGAAAAAATCAAATATAAAAAAAATTATTGAAAAAATTCTCAAAAAGAAATTTGCGTCGACGCAAAATCTGAAAAAACGAAACGTTCGAAAATGAACATTGTTTCGTTCACAAAATTGTTCAAAAAATTATTGAAAATTGTCGTCAACGAGCGCGTCGACAAATTGATAAAATTTAAATTTGTAATTTCGTCGAAAATTAAATAACGAAACAATTGATTAAAATTCATACGAAAAAACGACGAAAAAAATAAAAAAAATGAATATTAATCATTTTCATCGAATACGACAATGTAAATGATTGTTATGTTCAATATTTTGTCGACAAATGAATTTTTGTTGTCGTTTAAATAAACGTTTTTATTGACATATTTTTTCGAATTATGATAATACATGAATGAAAACGTTTGTTGAACAATCGATTAATGAAATTTTCACGAATTTTGAATATAGAAACAGTATTTGAATAACGTTTTTGTTTTTTTGATCATCACAAACAAAATCGTAAATTTTTCATTGATTTGCAAAGATTGACGTTTTATCGTTTTTAAATATTGCGAAACACAACATTCGCACACATTCGTTTATTTGAAATTCAATTGAAACATTGATTGCGAAATTTTGAATCAAAACAATCGATTGAAAATGAATTGAAAACATGAACAAAAATCAAAACGAAAAAACACGAACGAAATCATATTTGACATGAAAAATTCGTTTTGAACAACATGTCGTCGTTTAACAAATACGTGTTTTCGAAATCGATGTTGAATTCATTGTTTTGTCAATGAAAAAAAAATACGATTTTTTGAATTTTTCATTTTTGAATGTAAACGATTTCGTTTTGACGAAAATCGTTTACAATTTGAATTTGATCGTTAATTTGATCGATAATAACGAAATGCATCGTGTGAAATTTGAAAAAATTGAAATCACAAAAAAAAAAATTTATGCAACGAGAAAGAAAAAATGAAAAAATGTAAATTATGAAAAGTAACTGAATGATAAAAAATGAAAAAACGAAAAAAAAAAAAATTATATATTCAATATTGAAAGTTGAATTTTTGAATTTCGAAAGTTTTGTTTATTCGAATTCGAAATGTTCATGTTTGATTCGAAAAATTAAATAATTCGAATTCGAAATATCAAAAATACGAAATGTCAAGATTGAATCAGTCGAATTCGAAATATGTAACAAAAACTATTAAGAAAAAACACGTTAAAAGAAAAAGCATTAAAAAAAATTTTTATAAAAATGTATAATATATGCATATGATAATCATATTGCATATTATAACATATTATGTCATGTCATGTCATGTCATGTCATGATATGAAAAATGTTAATTTCATCAAAAATCAAATGAAATTTGTTTCAACGAAACGTTCAATTTTGTTAAATATTGATTTTGTTTGTTTGTTGACATCTGTCTGTTAATTAATTAACTAATTTTGACTTGACAAATGAATATATTTCGATTATTTTGTATTTAGCATTTTTCAACTTTTTGCATTTTCATCGCATTGTTTTTAGCAATATGATAACATTATTTATCAAATCATCAAAATCAATTTGTTAGTTTTTCAATTAACATCGCAATCAGAAATTGATTTACTTGATTGTAAATGTTATTTCACATCAGAATTTTTCGTTTCGATGTATCGTTTCATCGTTGTGTTGAATCAAACATACGTCATTGTTCGATTTGTCATTCGATGCATTTGTCAAATTTTGCATTTGCGAATGAAATTTTTCAAATTTTATCGAATTTTTGCTTTTTTCGATCTTTTTTTATTTCAGTTTTTGTTTCTTTCAGTTACGTTCGTTATTTCGTTTTGAAATTATTTTTTTGTTATTAGACAATTTTCATTTTGTTAATCAACTATTGTTACAATTTTTGAATCACAAGTTTCAAATTGACGAATTTTAATTTTGATCGATTTCATTTGATTTTTGTCGTCGTTCGTATCGCTTTCGATTTTCGTCGTTTTTTGAAATTTCATCATCGATGAATTCGTGAAATTAGCGAAAACACGATACAGTTGATTATTGTCATAATCATTTTCAATCAATTTTTTTTTTTGTTTGTCATTGATGCTAAAATTATCATTAAAGTCGATTTTGAATTTCTGAATTATTCATCAGAATAAGTTATCAATATCACTCGTTTTCGTGAAAATATTCAAATTTTTCGAAACGTCATTTTTGATTATCGAACATTCGAAATTGTTCGCAACTTTTTGCAATCTAGACATTTCAGTTCAATTAACAGCAATAATTTTTCGTCAGACGTTTTATCGTCAAAATCTTCATGTAAATTTGAAATTTCACGAAATTTTCGTTTTCGTAACGTTTTTGAAAATCGAAATCAACAATTTCTAATTTTCGTACTTGACATTTCACATTTTTCGAAAAAGTCAGCATTTGTTTCATTCGTCGATTCTGTCAATAACTTAAATACGAAAAAATTTCTGCGAAAAAAATCATATATTCATTATTTATAAAATTTAATTTATTAGTTGTTTCAATGAATTCAAATTTTCAAACAATTATCATTGTTGTTGTCAGTGTTGTTGTTACGCAAATTACAAACGATATCAAAACAAAAATACGACAAAAATTACAACAAATTCAACAAAACAATGATCAATTTGATCAATCAAAATTTTTTGAATTTTTCGATTTTTCAAATTCGTTCGACGAAAATTTCAATATCGACGAAAATTTCTCATGACGTTCAGAAAATTTAAACTTTTTTGATTTCAAATTGTTTGTATTTTATGATTCAAATTTTATGATTCGAAACGACAAGAATGTTTATTATCGTAACGTTCATTTTTTTTGTGAAAAAATTCGAAATTTAGTTGCTATCAAGAATGAAAAGCTGATTCGAATTAATTTGAATATTTGTTTTTTTGATTACGTATTCATCTGATATATTTCGAAATTGAAAATTTTGAGTCGAATTGATTTGCGTAATTTTTCGCTTGAAAATGATTGAATCAAAAAATTTAAATTACGTTTTAAATTTAATCATTTTGTTGTCATCGACGTTTTCATTTTTGAACGATATATTTTAATCGATGTTCGAAATGATCGCGAATCGTTCAACTATGTGCAACAAATTGTTAATCATGTCATGAACGTCAATTTTCAAAACACGCAACAACAATTAATTTGAGCATGAAAAAATTTGAATTCTGATTTAAAACGTGATATTTCGACGTCGAATGAGATTATTTCGTTCACGAATTTTTTGCACATGATTGAAAACAAAAAAAAAATTTGACAAAAATTGTACATTCGTGATGAAAATCGAAACGATCGCAATGAACGAAATCGACGTTTTAATCGTCAAATCAATAAATTCAATCGACAAAATAGCAATCGTGACGACTATTTATCGTTCGACGACGTTTATGTTTTTTATTTTTATTATTTATTTTCTAATTATTATTTTGCGAATTCAATTTACAATAATCAGAAATATCAGTATCGCAATTACGATCGACAATCAAACGACGTCAAAAATCAACAACAACAATTTGTTTTTATTTCAGCATTTCAATTGTCTGTTGCACGTCAATCTTTTCGTTTAATCAGCGAAAACGCGTTCGATTTCAAAAATCAAAATTCACGATCAAACGTCGAAAAATCTAATCAACAACGAGAAAAAAAAGTTAAAGTTTACGTAATTGACGAAAAAAATGAAACACAATTGAAAAATATTTTGTCGAATGAACATGATTATCATGCTGAAAATGAAAATTTTGAATATTACGATCAAAATAATTATTCAGAAAAAACGAAATGTTTGTCAATTTCATTTTTTTAATTGTAATTAAAATTTCAAAATTTCAATGTCGTCGATGCAAGAAAATTTTCTCATTCAACAATGAATTACATTATCATTTTCGTGTTGATTGCAATTTCAAATTTGCAATTTCAATCTTTTCAAAGAAGTCGAAATTTTTCAACGACATTGAAATTTATTTTGTCAAAAACGTTATCTTTTTTACAATCGATGTTACAAAGAAAATCAACAATTTTAGTCAGTTTGACACGATTACGTTTGACGAATTTACGAGTTCATTTATCGTCGATTTTATTTCGTTCGAATTCATTATTATTCGTTTTAGCGTCGACTCGTCAACTGAAATAAAAATCGAATATGAATTTAAAAATTGAAATTATATCAAGACACAAATTTCATTGTCAATTAAAATTACAATTAAAAATGTTTGCATGAACATTGACGTCGACGTCACATTCGTCGATCGCGTGTTTTTCAAGCAACAAATTTCGAAAGAAATTATACGTATCATGATTACGTCATTGAAAATGCGTGATTTAGATACGAATAGACACGAAAATTGAAAATATGTCATTTGCGACATACATTTTAAAAGCATGAAAAATGACAAGTCAGTTGTTTCGATGTTACGTCGCGAAATTCATTTGATAAATAATTTCAAAATTAACATGCTCATTGACAATGATGTTTTCGATTCGAAAAATGTTGTAATAAATTCAATTAAAAGACAAGCTTTCATCATCAACACAGAAATTATTATATTTGTGAATATACGTTCGTTTAAAACATCAATTCAACGATCAATTTATATTCGCAAAATTATTGTTATTTCGTCGCAATCTGAAGTAACTATTCTCATTTATCACGTTTTTTTTTCGATTAGCAAAAACTTTTTATTCGAATCAATTAACGATATCAATTTTATTTTGTACGCTCATTTAATGAATGTTTTTATCTCAGTTATTTTGATTCGAAATGAACGAAATCAAACTATTCAGATTTTTCGCAATTTTCGATTAAATCGCATCACAAAATTAAATTTTTCAAATGTTTTTCAAATCAACATCGAGAATGTCGATAACGTGAAACATTTGACAATCAAAAAATTTAAATTTATTCACAAGAATGATTGATTCAAAAAGTTGCTCGTCGCGTGCGTTATCGTTTATATTGTTGTTGTTGCAATCAATTTTGATTTCGTCGTCAATCTAATTACAATCAATGTAATCAATTTAATTACGTCAAAATCGATGTCATCGATTTTTAGTTTTTTGTTTGAATTCATGTCGCAAATTTCAAGAATTTTCGAATTCACAATGTTTAACGAAATTATTATACATCAATTTGATGAAACGAACTCGTTTGTTAAAATAATTGAAAATTATTCGAAATTATTCAAAGACATTGATTTCGTCAATGTTTTCGAAAAAAATTGAATGCGCATTTCGTTCAAATTCGACTGAAAAAATCGAATTTCGAACAAAGTTAAAATGTATTTTTTTGATGCTAAAGATAGAATTTTGATTGACGAAACATTTGATAATTTGCATGTCGTTGACAAAATATGCTGAATTAACGAATTTACACTTTTTTTTTATTCAATGTTTTGTGTTTGAAAATTAAACGTTGATGATCAGCGCAAAAATCGCATCGTCATTAATATTCGAAATCTTAATGTCATAACTCAATCAGATGTTTATTTTCTATTTTTTCAAAATGAAATCATCATGATTGTTCGAAATTGTGATTACATTTTTGTTATCGATTGTTTCGTTTTTTTTTATCAATGACGTGTGCATTTTTCGAATCGACATAAATTTATAATCGTTAATCATCGAAATCAAAAAAATTTCAACGTAATTGTCATGAAATTTAAAAATTCGTCAATTTACGTTCAACGTCAAATTGATCGATTTTTGCGACAACATAAAAATTATGTTCGCGTTTACGTGAATGACATCGTAATTTTTTCTCGTATCAAGAAAAAACACGAAAAACATTTACGTGTCGTGTTTTTAATGTTCAAAAAAAAACAACATATCGATAAAATTCATCAAGACATTCATTGATTATTTTTCAGTTTCGTTATTAAATCAAAAGATAGATTCGCTAGATTTAATTATTGCAATTGAAAAATTCAAAATTATCGTCAAATTGCGCTTTTTTATCAATTTACGTCAATTAAAATCGTATTTGAATTTCATCGATTGAATGCGAAATTACATTTTTTTACGTCGACATCAGTAAATTTCTTCAAAAACGCAAAATCGCTTTATTTAGACATGATTTTGTAATTGACAATGTTAAACGCGCATATGTTTTCAAAACGCGTTTGAACAAACTTTTCGAATTAAAACGTGTTGTTTTCAATATTTTGCAAAGCATATTTTCGAAATCATTTTATTTAATTCATTTAAATAACAAACTGTAGTGACCAAATTGCTTGACAGAAAATTTTTCGACAATCGAAACGATATATTCGCTTAGAATTCAGAATCTAATTCTGATTTTGAATTTTGTCAAAGTCAATTATGCGCTTTTTGCGATTAGTCTATTATATAGAATCAAACGATTTTTCACATTAATTCTATTAGTTTTGAATTTTTACATTGATAACATCATTTTTTTTACATTTACAGTGTATTTGACTGTGCTCATTGCTTTTTGTCAATTCAAATTGCTTTCGTTGCACTTGATATTCATTTGAGAATTCAAAACTTTTAAAGTTTTTTATTCATTAATCATCATGTTTATTCAAGATGATAATTTAAAGCGTCGTCGTGATCGTTCAGATGATTTTTCACAACGTACGATTGTTTTCGATTTTTCAAATTTTGCGAACATTGCAACAAAATTCGACAATCAATTCGATGAAATCGTTGACGAGCTCGTCGAAAATTCGAACGAAAAAAACGTTGATTTCGTCGAAAACGATGTCGTCGCCGAAAATAATGTCGTCGTTTAATTAAATGATCAATTTCGTCGCGATCGTGAACGTACATCACGAATCAATTTACTCATGAATCACAATCAATTCTTTGCGAGCATCGTTGATTTTAACGACGACGATCATTTGTTTGATTTTATTTTGTTTGACGCGCAAGTTGAAACGCAAATCATTTTCGATGATCAAATTATCGATCGTCGTTTTTCAATTTTTCAAGAACGTGAACGTAATCATGCTAAAATCAAAAATTTTCTATTCAAACACGAGAAATTTCATGTGTTCAATTCATATTTAATCAACAAAATCAACGTTTTTATCGTCATCGAGCAATATCTCGAGAACAAAATTGATCAGTGATTTATTTCTTTGTTTGCTCATTTGCAAAAGTCTGATGACAAATGATTCGAATTCAAAAAATATTTTTTCATTCGTTGAGACGAACACGATTGACAACAGAAATTTTTCAAGATATACAACGAAATCATTCAGTTTGACGCATACAACAAAATCGTCGATTACAATAGCAAATTCACGTCGATGTACGAAAACATTCGCGAGCACGTTATCGAATTTGCGATCAAAAAAAGATATCGTGACGAACTCAAAATCGATATTCGAAATTACATTCTCAATCAGAATCAAATGTATTCGAATATGAGTTTGCACAACATGATGACGAATGTTTCGAAACACGAAAATGTCAACGCAAAAAAATATATTTTTCGTGCTTTTCGAGCAATTTCAGCGACGAATCAATCAGCACAAATTTCTGTCGCTCAAAACAATAAACAACAAAAAAATTTAAACGTTATGAATGCTTTCGCGAAAAAATGTTACAATTGTGATCAGACGAATCATCTGTTCTCAGTTTGTTCGAATTTCATCGTGTTTGAAAGTGATTCGTCAAATTGACGATCTCGTCGAAACGATAAAGATCGTGACAGAAACAAAGACTCGAAAAACGTTTGAAATCGTCGTCGCATGAATTGCACGATAATCACGATGAATCGTTCAAAATCGACAAAAAAGACGATTTGATAGTTGAAAATGAACAGATTTCGTTTATCACAATCACGATTTCGAAAATGTCAAGTATAAAGACGTCGAAATCTTGAAACTTTGAAATTCGTGAAAAAAATTCGTACATTTCAAAAGTACAATCGAAAAACGAATTGATGTTTTTAATCAATCTGAATGTTAATAAACGTATGTCGAAAACGTGATTACGTTTCGATGTGAACGCAAAAAAAAAACGTCGCGTCGTTGTATTTGCAAACTCGAATGTTTTTCATTGTTTCATTGCTCAACGCATTGTCGATTTGTTAAAATTAAAATTACAACATTTTTTTGACAAAGTGCAATTGAAAAATGATAAAACTGTTGACGTCGTTGATTTCACTAAGTTTAATTGAAACAAAGATGAATTTCATACAATCATTGATTGTTTGATTTTTAATATGAATAACGATCTGATTTTAAACGAAAATTTCTGACAGAAATATCGTTTAGTTTTTGATTACAATACGCTCGATATGCGTGTAACAAACGAAAATCAGAAATTTCTGTTTGCGAACATGAAAAATCACAGTTTTCGTTTGCAAATTCTCGAAAATCAGTCATTTGAAATTCAAGTTGTAACGAGACGTGTTTTCGAGCGATTGATACGAAAAAACGCTCAAGTCTATCTGTACGTTGTACGTATTATTGATCAAAAAATCGTCAAATCGCTTGAAAAATTTGTTTTCATTCAACACATTATCGACAACGCGAAATTGAACAAAATTTTGAATTTCGATGTGTTGAAAAAAGTTTTTAAAAACGATTTTTCGAATCAATCATTTTCGGAAAAATCGCAAAATCATCGCATTGATATTGAAGACGCTAAATCAATAAACAAGTTCTCGTACGAATTTTCTAAAGAGCAATTGAACGAACAAACTATTCAAATCGATTATTTAACAAAAAAAAATCTAATACGATCAAGCACGTCGTCATGAAAAACGTCAATTTTCTTTGTCAAAAAGAAAAATGACTTCTGACGTATGTATATAAATTATAAGATTTTCAACGCGATGACGCAAAAAAATGACTATTCATTGTCGAAAATTCAAAATTGTTTAGACATGATCGAAATAGCGAGAAATTTTAGCAAAATTGATTTAACTAATGATTATTGACAAATCAATGTGATCGAAAAAAATCGTCACAAGACAACATTCAATATCAAACGAGACAAATATGAATTTTGCGTCATGTTTTTCGAACTGATTAATGTTTTTGCGATCTTTCAAGCAATCATGAATGATATGCTGAAATCGTATCTGAACAAATTTGTGATCGTTTATTTGAACGACATATTGATTTATTTCAAAAACGACGAAAAGCATCTCGAGCATGTGAAGTTCGTGATTGAAACTTTTCATAAACATGATTATTATGCGAAATCGTCGAAATGTTCTTTTTTTCAACAGCAAATTGAATTTTGTGAACATATCGTAAACAATGATGAAATGCGCATGAACGAAATCAAATTGAAAATCATTCAGAATTGATCGTCGTTTCAAACGATACACGATGTTCGTTTTTTTTTGAATTTTTGTGTTTATTATCGAAAATTCATAAAAAATTTCGTCATTATCACTGAATCATTCTATGAGTTTATTCAGAAAATTGAAAATCGCAAATACAAATCGATGTTTATAACATTCTCGATCAAAAACGTCTTTACGATCATCAAAAACGTCATGTGTAATGATCGTGTATTGACGCAATTTGATACGTTTTTGTCATTCATCATTGAAATCGATGTCTCGAACTTCGAATGAAAAACGATGTTTTATCAAGTAGATTTCGATGACAAAGAACATTTTATTGTTTTCGAGAACAAAACATTTTTTTTCGTCGAACGTAATTATGCGATTCACGAACGTGAACTTTTGATCATCAAGAAAAGTCTGCGAAAATGAAAATGTTACGTGAAAAATGAAACGACAATTTTGATGCGTACGAATCACGCTGAATTGCAACATTTGAAAAATACGATGAAATCATCGAATCGTTTGACTCGTTGATTCGTTGAATTCGGAAAATATCGTTTGAACATCAAATATAAATCGAAATCTGAAATGATTGTGTTCGATATTTTGAGTCGAAAAAGCGATTATCGTTTGCGATTTTTGCAAATAGATTTGCGTATCATCATTTTCGACGAAACGATGATAATTTATGCACGTGATGAAATTCTGTCAAATGAAATAAAATGAAATGCGAAATTGAAAAAATATGAAAATCAATTCAAATTGAACGACGATAATGTTTCGCATCATCGAGATTTTCTCGTTGACAATTGAATTTTTTACATCGAATTTTGAACTCGTGCAAACTATTTGAATCATGTTCACAAGATTTATGATCATTGTTCGAATACGATTTTGTTTGACATCATTAAAATCAAACAATGATGATTCGACATGCGCAAAAACATCAAACATTTTGTACGAACGTGTTCAAAATGTCAATTGATCGTCAAATTCAAAAACGTCAAAAAAGATGTAATGCATTTTTTAGAAACTTGATCAAATAAAAGTCAATCATTTGAACGTTGAAATTTCGATTTGATCGAATCATTATTTATCATTGTCAATGATAACAAATGAATCGTGATTGTTATTGATTATGCGATCAAATGATTTGTTGCACGCGTTATTTTTGAGACAATTTTCGAAATTTTTGCGAATTTCGTGATCAACGATATTTATCGTGATTACGAAATTTTCAAGAAAATCATCATTGATAAAGATGTCAATTTGTGAACATCTGTTATAATCAAGACATTTGCGTTGTTTGAAATCAAACATAGAAATATTATTTTTTATCATTCAAGAACGAACGAAACAATGAAACGTTTCAATGACGTTTTGAATCATATGTTGATCAAATATTGCATTGAAAATCTCATCAAAAACTGAAACATTTATTTGAATCAGATTTTGTTCGTCACGCGAATTCGAACGCATACAACGATTGACTTTTCATTTTTTTTTTTTTTTATGAAGTTAATTCGATTTTGTTTGACGATGTCGATGAATCAATTTCAAATTTTTATGACGAGAAAATAAATTCGATTTCATTTTTGAATCGTGAACGCGCAAAAGCATTCAAGAAAATCATGCAACGTGTTAAAAAAACAAAGCAATCTGAAATGCGAAAATAAAAAGAAAAATTTTTCACGAAAACGACAAAATATTGATACGAACGAAAAAGTCAAAAAAGTTCGAAATCGATTGATATGATTTTTACGAAATCGTACGCAATGAAATCTTGAATATTTATGTGCTCAAATCGTTTGAAAAGTCGTCAAATAAATATTTTATCAATGATGATCGAATGAAATTGATCAATGTGAATGAAAAAATGAACAAAAATTGATGTATGTTTAAAAATCGCGAACGTTCGTTCAAAACAAAGAAACAATCTGAAATCATTGACGTCGTTGCGAAAAAAGTCGAAACATCGAAAAAAAAACGTGACAAATCGCGCAAAATTCGAAATGCTAAAAAGAAAAATCCGAATGAAAATTATATGTCATTTTCGAATGATGAACTTTTTGAAAACGATGACATTGTATGAATCATTTAAAAAAAAAAAATGTTTGTCGAATCGTGTACGATTCATACAAAGTGATTTCACGCGAAAAATCGAATTTTTTGTTGTTTTTTTTTTATGTTATTGTTGTTGTTACTGTCGTTTTTTCTTTTTGAAATTTTCGAAAAGTGAAAAAAAATCGTATTTATTATTCAAACTTTCGCACTTTTGTTTCGTTCTGTGAAATTTGATTTGAAATACGAATAAATCATGAATCAATGCAATTAAGAAATAGTCGATTGATTTTTTCGTATCGTCGCATGTAGCGCAAACACGATGAAATCGCTTTTCATAACATTGATTTCTCGTAACATGATTCATAAAAACAAATAACGTTCAACGTCGAACTTTTAATTTTCAACAAAGAAAATTCATCGTTTTTTTCAATTCTCATTTCGAAAATTATGTTTTACGAAATTTTTAACTTTCAACGTTATCGATATCACGACATCGAACGATCGAACGTTTTTTTTTGACGTCGTAACGCAACGATCGACTTTTTAAATTTGACGACGAAAACATGAACACGCTCGAGACGTGCATCATTTTTTTCATTTTGACGACGTTGTTCAAATCGTCGTTGCAATCAATCAGAATCAGAAAAAAATGATTTTGATTTCGAAAAATCAAAAAACGACATCGCTTTGAAATCTTGAACAATCGATGATTGTGCTGACTGATTTGATTTTGATATCTCGTTTTCGTTCGTCGATTCGAATTTTTCACTCGCGATATCGAACGACGATGAAATTGACGACGAAAACATCGAATCGTTTTCATCGTTCATGAAAATATTTTCATTTTCATTTGATGATTGATCGAATTGCGTTTGAATCGTCGTCGCAATCGATGTCATTGCAAACATTGACTGCGATGAAAACGATAACAAAATCGTTGAAACTGATAATATTTCAAATTTTCGTCGATTGACTCGCACAGAAAAATACGACGATGAATTGTCAATCGCATCGTCGTGAACACGCGTATCAATTCGATTATCGAACGTAATTGAAATATTGTGCTGCTCAATTATCGAATCAAAACTTGTAACGAAAACGTATTTGTTAAAAAAACATTCGAAAACACGATGCATGTAAATGCAATTGTCGCATGTTTTTTGATTGACGTTTGTGAAAATCATACAAACAATGAACGAACGAATGTTCGAACATTGATTGCATGAAAATTCAATTTTTCGATCGTTACATTAAATCAATTGTCAACATGAATGTTCATCGTACACGTTCAGCAAAAAAGTATTGAAAATTTGAAAAACTTTTTATTTGAATTAGAATAGTTGTCAAATTTTGAAAATGCGTAATTTGAAAACTACTTTCATTTTCGAAGTATTCGATGTTCATTTTTATTGTCGTTCGACGCAAACTCGAATGTTTTTCACGAAATTGCGTCGTCAAACGATTTAAAAACTGTTCATTATTAGTCACGATCATCACAAAATTGAACTTTCACTCGTCGTCGTTTGATTGACAATTCGAACGCGATCGATGTCATAAATTATCGTTGATTCAGTCAATTGCGCATACAAATTGACTGAGAACGAGACTATTTTACAAATGATTCAGAATTTTTCGATCATGTTGTTGTTGTCGAAAGATAAAAAGAAATATGTTTTGTTGACACTCAGATGATTTTAACATTTTTGTTTCAAATATTCATTTCGTACACGATTTGAAATCAATTTACGATGTTTGCGAAAATCTTTTTGATGATGCGCAATATGATTGTTTATCTGTTTGTTGTTTAAAAAAAAAAATGTAATGATCAGATTGCTTGACAGAAAATCTTTCGACAATCGAAACGATATATTCGCTTAGAATTCAAAATCTAATTTTGATTTTGAATTTTGTCAAGATCAATTATGCGTTTCTTGCGATTAGTTTATTATATAGAGTCAAACGATCTTTCACATTAATTCTATTAATTTTGAATTTTTACAAAACGACAATTGTTCATTGATTTAAACGTTAACAAAAAATTTGATTTTGAGATTATGTTTTATTACGTCAAAAAAGTTTATTTGAAAAAATTATCATTTGATCAATTTTCATTTCGACATGTTATCGAATCGATTTTTTTTCTTAGTCGTTTGCTTATTTCAGTCGAGACACGTTATTGATCAATCAAGTTTGAAATAGTTGATATCGTATGAATTTTCAAGAAAATCAAACATATTATCGAAATTGTCGACATCGCGACGACTGATAAAATCGTAATTTATACGAATCACGATGCAACATTGAGCATAGTTAATCAGACATTATTTATTACATCGTTCATTGACAAATTCAATTTTCGACTTGTTAAAATTTCAGATTACATACAACGTTTCGATCTCGACATTCGACACAAGTCTGACAAGCAACATATCGTTTCGAATGTTTTATTCAAATTGATTAGCGACAACGTCAATGCATTTAATCATGATGACGACGAATTCGACGCGCTATTTATCATTTCATTTGTCGAAATGAAATCGAAATTTAAGCAACGTATATTGAATGATTATAAAACTGATTTTAATTGAAAACGCATTTCGAAGCAATTAAACGCTGAAATTAGCAACGAAATCGTTGCAAATTTGTCTTTCTGTAAAAAAAAAAAACGATTTTATTTTTCGTTCGAATGATTTTATTATTGACGATTATGTTTACGAATCACGCAAATTATGTATATTTCATTCAGTTGTGCAAAATATTTTCGAATTAATTCATGATAAGAAACATTTTGATTACGTCAAATGTTTCGAACAGATAATTTTTTTCTGATACATTCGTGAATTTTCTCGTTATTTGAGAAATTATTTTAAACATTGTTCGAATTGTTAAGTTTATCAAATCAGAAAACATGTTTTATACGAATCGTTGCAATTCATTTTAATTTCAACAATATCGTTTCATATTATCATTATAGATTTCATTTTGACGTTGTCAATTTTCATAAATGATTATGATACAATTATGTCGATATTTTGCAAATTCATCAAAAAAATCATTTTTGTGTTAAACAAATTCATTTGATTTGTTGTTCAATGAAAAAAAACATTGTTGAATAAATTAAATACAACGAATTAAAAATTGTTCAAGACTATAATATTTGATCGAAATCGTAAATTTTTGAATGAAATGTGAACAGTCATTTTCAAAAAGTTAAAAATAAAATTATTTTATTTCATTGTTTATCATTCGCAAACGAATGATCAATTCGAACGAACAAATCAAATTATCGAAATAGCTTTGCGATTTCATCTAGTTATCATGAAAAATTCAAGAAAATGATCAATCGTGTTATCAAAAATTCAACGACACATTAACAATGTTGTTTCGATTATAATTGACAAAAATTCGAATGAAATTGTTTACGAATTCACATTTTTGCAAATTAGTGATTTCTGAAAAGTGTTCGAAATCGTCATCATTGTTGATGCTGATAATCAAATATTTATTGACACGTTCGCTGACATCAGTTTCAACTTCGCAATTCGAATTCGTGTGAAAATCGTTAATTCAATAATTTTTGCTCAAATGAAAATCAAACGCAATTACGACGACAAGCACAAATCGATTTACATGCGTGAAAAAAATTACGTTTTGATCAAGTTACATCACGATTACGACATATTTTTCATTGCTGTGTTTGAATTTAAACTTAATCAGCAATTCGTTGAATTTTTTCGCGTATTGAAACGTATTGAACGTCTTGTTTACAAATTGAATTTTTCAATTCATTGACGTATACACTCGATATTGTTCATAATTCAATTAAAGTCAATTTCTGTTTTCTCAGACGATTTTTTCAATCGTTCACGTTCGAATCATTCGAATTTTGTTTTCGTCGAAAGCGATATTGAGCGCGTCAGATTTTACGAAATCGACAAATTAATTGACAAAAGACAAACAAAACGTCGAAATAGCAAGTATTTGATGCGATAAAAAAATTACGATTTTCAATTCGATGAGTGACGTAATCTGTTCGAACTCGATGATGTCATGAAGTTGATTCGAAATTACGAAAACGTTCAAAATTTCATCGTTCATTTATTTGATCGTTTGCAATTATTTAATTCATTGTCAATTGTTGTGAAGTTTTTGACAATCAAAGTCAAAATCAAACGTGATCGATTCGCTAAACTAGTTACTACGAATATTTTTGCATTTATTTTTACGATTAACAATTCGATCGTTAAATTAATCACGAAATTTTCGACAATCGAGTTTGCGAATATTTTTACATTTATTTTTACAGTTAGCAATTCGATCATTTTTAACATTATCGTTTCGCAAATGTTTTTCGTTATGTCGAAATTTTTGATTTTATCGACATTTTCAATCGACGCGTTGTTTCGAAAATCATTTCGTTTATTGATGAACAAATGAATCGAATGATGAAAAAAAAATAAAAACTAAAATTATGATTGATTAAAAAAAATGATATGAATGATGAACAACTAAAACAGCGTTTTTTTTTTTTGTTGTGAACAAATTGTTAAATGTTGATTTTGTTTGCTTGTTGACATCTGTTTGTTAGTTAATTAGTTAATTTTGACTTGACAAATGAATATATTTCGATTATTTTGTATTTAGCATTTTTCAACTTTTTGCATTTTCATCGCATTGTTTCTAGCAGATTTTTGCGATTTGAACGTGATTATAAAAATATTGAAACGCAAAATCGTGAAGTTTTTATCGTATAATTAAAAAATTAAAATTGTTCGAATTCATGCTGTTTGTGAAAAAACGATGTTGATATTGATCATGACAATGCGAATTGTTAATCACAATTTCATAATTTCGAGTCAGATTGAAATGAACGAAATCGATAAACATCACGAAAAAATCAATTTCATCATAGTGCAAACAAGTTTTTCGCATCGAAAATAATTTTGATCTTTATACATTTTTTCATTGATTGCGTACAATATTCTAAACAATTAAAATAGAATATTGAAAATTTTAAAAATAATCAATTCAACAATTCATGATGTAAAAATCATTTTGTTTTTGTTATCAATTTTCGATGCTTTTAATTTTAATTCGAAAATATCATGAAACAAACAATTTTATGACATTGATAACAAATTTTCAACACGACAATTAATTTTAATGTTTATACACAAATGTCGTTGATTGCGTACAATATTTTACGCAAATAAAATATGAAATTTGAAATTTTGAAAAAAACGAAATTTGAATTCAATAATGTTGAAATCATTTTGTTTTTGTTGTCAATCAACAATTGATGTTTCATGATCAACATTTCGTGAAATTATTGTTACGAATTCGGAAAAATTTTATTTCGCAAGTTTGTTTCAATCAATAATCGTCGTTTTTGCAATTTTTTTTGCATTTATTTCAATTTTTGCATTGCATACATTAATTCGCACGATCGTACACTTTTTCACATCGTGACGATGAATTGTAATACGAAATTTTGAATTTCAAAAACGTATTTCTGACACGATTCAGCGCGTTTTTGAATTTTCATCATGTCGTAAATTTCATATACGTTCAATTGTGATCGTGCGACGATGCTTTCAATGACGACGAAATAAATGATTTTTGACATCAATACATTCAGTTGATTTTTTTTGATCATTAGCAATTTTACGATTTATTGCGTTTTTTTTTTGTTACAATTCAAATCAAGAAGTTTGTCGAAACATTTGTTCGATTTTTTTTTTTTTCGTCATTTTCATCTTTTTCGTCTTTTACTTTTCGATTTTTTTCATTTTTTTTTTTTTTTATCATTTGTTTCGTCAATATCATTACATCGTTTTTATTTTTTCGATCGACGTTTTCAACATTTTTTTTTTTTCGATTCGTACATCATTTCGTCACGATTTTGTTTTGACATTTTTTTGTGCAATCGTCGTTGTTTCGTCAACGTTTTAATCATTTTTTTTTCTGTTTTGCGTTCAACATCAGTTTTCAACGTTGTCATAACAACAAAAAAATAATGTTTATTGCTTGTTATATTTCACATGTTAACAGTGATTTCAAATTATCAATTCGATTATTTTGAGAATTTTCATTCGCGTCAGAATTTGCGTTTTGAATTTATAATCATGAAATAATTCATTCGATTGTTCAACATTTTGTTCATCATACGACTCGAATTCGCGATTTTTTGAGTAAAAAATGCTTATTTACAGTTTTAATCGCTAAATCATTTAGTCAAATTCGTTTTATTAAAATATTGATTTTTTATTTGCATATATATACATTATGCGACATTCAAACATATTTACATTTTTTCAATCAAAATAACGTTTCAGTCAATTTTTCATTTTTTCGCTTTATTAATTTGCAGTTTTGACATTTTTTACATTCAATAATCGATTTTTTGTAATTATTTTGTATTCGTCAATTTGAATAATCAATTTTTTTGCTCGAAAACATTTTGATTATTTTCATTCACTCAACAATTCGATACACTGTAATTCTAATCCTCTCGCATTTCACGCTGTTTCGGGATAAACTTTATCCGCAAGCCGTGCTCCTCACGCTAAGAAATCATTGTTGTACTGGGTTAAAATGGCAAACGGTCAACAAAGGATCTCCGGAACCCTGCTGGTCTAACGGGTGTCAACTTCCACCATCTACTACATTGAGTATTCACATGATGTAAACTGAAGAAAAACAGAAGCAAGCAAACTCTTAAGATCTGGATCTCTCCTCGTTTACAAGGTCAAATGTCCTTACTTCGACAGCCCTTTTAAAGCCTAGATCGTTACACTCGTACCTTCGGCTCCACAGCTAGAGTGGCAGACGACATGAAGGTGGCAGCGAGCCTCATCCGAAGTTCTCGTCGATACTGTTACTATGCAGTTCCGCGCGTGATGATGTCAAGGCTTGACGCATCCAAACGGTCATGCTGCACTCACACGGGCAAAAAAGCATGTGGACAAGATCAAGAATCCCTGATCAAGAAAGCCTGGTGTTTGTGAGTGAGACGTAATGAGAAGTTTGAACCTGAAGCCGTCGAAGGCGAGCCCGGCGCGACGACGCAGTAGTGACTACGGATACCACGAAGTGAGACATTGGGACGCAAGCAACCACTTTGATGAGCCTGAGGACCGGAAGGTATGCTGCTTCTGGCTTGGATGTGCATAGCGAGCAAGTGGTCTATAACCGCCAAGGACCTCTTGAAAAGAATTCGAGTCTAGCGGATAGGATAATCATGACCTGAGATGACGCCGCTCGATTAGGACCTCCGCCCAGGCTGTCTCACTATCAGCGGCTCGAAGCCTGAATTCTCAATCACTGGTCTGTTAAGAATTTTATACGCTGTCTCATCAACGAAGGGTTCGGAGAATTGGTATCCGCTCTTCTCAACGGTCAAAGAACGGCATCAAAGTTCTCCAAACCTTCTGTTCTTTCATTGTCATTCTCGTCCTCATCTTTCCGAAATGCGCTTTGGATAGAAAGGAGCACGACTGAGGTTTTAAATCGAGCTGGACTCGTCGTTCACAACTTTGAACATGAATTGGTCGGCGCTGTTTGCAGAAATTTTGCATGAAAGAGAGAAAAGAGCATGGAGAAGGAAGACGACCCACTACGATGCCGCTTGTATCAATATTATTACTGCAGGCGTATCACACAAAGCCCCCAGTAGTGAGAGCTTCCGAGAACAATGAGAGGATCTCGCAATCTGGTCATTAGTCTTCGTAAAAACCCAACTGTCACACGTCCTTAGCAATTCCAGACAAGTTGCAAAGGTCATGGCATACTCAATAATTCGATCTGCGTTGATTTAACACAGAGCTGTTGAATGGCTGTTGAGGGTATGTTGTCCTACTGATGTCCGTCGTCAAGTCTAAAACTGATGGAGTTTGACCTTTTTCACTTAGTGTCGCTAATGGAATCAGGAACAACTCTCCTCCCACGCTCAATGTGTGCTAAACCCACGGCAAAGTTAGAGTTGTGAAACCTCTCTAATAACTTAATTTTCAACCGCCTTAAGCGACCCAAGCGCACCTCTGCTGTCAGCTCTCGGGATGTTTCAGTCCAGGAACGTGTCTTGCACCCCTGGCCCTTGCGCATTCGCCGCCTTGGGCCAGTGCGCACTGCGCAGGTGCCGTTGATCTACTCAGCGCGTGGAAAATCGCTTCCTTGGCCAACGTCTGCCCAGCATGAGAGTCGGAGAGCTCCCTTAATATCCTCGATTTGCGATCTCCGCACTGTGAAGCTGTTTCACATGCGTTCATCCTTCTGTAGAGCGCTGGTATAAGAAACATGCCCGTTCCGGTTGCCTCTCGTTGTTTGTTCCTTCTGTACACTTTTTCGTGCATTGACGGCTCATAAAAAATCCATTGCTTCGCCTGTTGATTTTTAAAGCACTTTCAGTATCCATCTCAGCTCAAGATGTATATCCACAACACCGTCCTCGTATCGCTCCTTCTCGCCTGCGGAGCGATCTCCGCACCTGTCTCGCACAAAGGCGCAGCTCAACCAGCCCCGGCTTCTCTCGAGTCAACCCCTGGCCCATACAAGTTCAAGCCAGCCCCGGTCTGGCGCCGAGAGGCTGAACAGCCATCCTCGAATTCTCAGGAATCAACGCCTGGTCCTTACACGTTCGAACCGGCCCCTGTCTCGCGACGAGAAGCCGGTAAACCTGCCCCACACTCTCTGGAGTCGACGCCCGGTCCGTACAAGTTCAAGCCCGCGCCTGTGTGGGGTCCCAAGGTAAGGCGTTCTCCAATTCTATGGGGTTTTCTGACGGGTTCTAGAACCACTAGAGAGCTTTTCAAGCTTGGCCAGGACGGGCGTCGGCGCGTAGGTTGCCTGGGATGATATGGGCTAGTATCGACAAGGTTTCGAAGGGCAATGGAGTGGTTTAAAAAGGAGAGTGAAGTAACAGAGCTGTTGTCGCGGATTGTCATTGTATCTCCTGTAGCAAAAATGGCAGGAACTGCCTGTAAAGACACTGCATCCACTCGGTGAATCGGGGCTGCTGTTCCAGAGAGCGGCTGTGGTAAATAGTCGAAGCAAATCAATAGCGTTTGTCTACACGAACAGTATCAGAAGGCTGCAGCAACATCGCATGATCGTTGGTTATCTTCTTTTTCCAGACAAGAGCTGTGTTTTCGGCTCCGATGTTGATTGACTAAGATGTCGCAAATAGAAATCTAAACTGCCTATTGCATATATTGAAAGTTTTGCACTACCAGTATGTTACTGTATACACCTCAAGGTATGCATGGTTGGCATATCTTGGTCTCCATTCTTATACACAAGCTTTCTCAACCCCGGCAAAGACCGGCTTGGATATTTGTACAGTAAGGATAAACATAGGTCTCTGGTAAAGTTTACGTAAAAGGAGTCGATTAAACCCTCAAGAAGGGAGAGGCAACTGACAATGGAAACATGAGTAGACAATTCCTCACCGTTGTAAATTGGCAGCTCGAGAGGTGATTTACCTACTAAGGCTATGATGCGTTCCTGCTTGGTGTGGCATCGGTCGAGGAAGGAGTCGTGTCAATGATCACGATTTGCTAGCACTAGCATCTCGTACATGACGATTCCTCACGTTGTTGAAGGCTTTGCATAGGGAGTGGGAGGCTGGAGGAAATGGGGGTATATGTTTGTGAGGAAATTGAGGTTAGGGGTGCAGGATTTTAACTCAGAAGGCCTTTCACGAGATGGCTAGGGGCGTCCGGTTTGTACGGATCCGGGCGAGCCGAGGTCGAATATTCGTTCCTCAATGTGAAAACGTACATGTATGCGAATCCGTTCAATTCTCAACTCAATAACAATAGATCAATGATTTTCAACGAGGCCGATATGTATGCATGCTAGAAGTTCGCACCACGCAGGGATACCTCACTAAGCCTGCAGCGCTTTACCGACTGATATAGATCATCCGAAGCCTTTGAATGGAGAGATCACTCTCGGAGAATAGGTAGGATGGCGTGGGGACAGGAGGCATAGACCTAGAGTAGGCAGGGCATGCTTGGTGAAGCAGAGTCTTTTTCTTGACACCCTAGATGGCCGAACGTGAGAATAGAAGGTCACTGAGAACGGCAGGCAACGCGCATGATAAATTTGGTGTCCTTGTCGTGCGAATCTAGCGAGTGTGCCTCTGCTGGCAGGATTGAGGGACCAGGTCCCATGCGTCCAGACCATCCACACTCGATGAACCGACCAGATAGGTGTGCATGGAAAAACAGTAAAAGCCCTTCCAAGGATCCAGATTCTGTTGAGGGTGAAGTAATATGAATCTATCATGGATCGTCTATCGATGGTCTCTACGAAATCTGTGCCCCATCCACGCCCTCCTTGACTAATTCGGCCAACCGACTCAACGTGACAGTATCGCTTAACAACATCAAAAACGGAATGTCAACCTTGAAAGCCTGATAGAACCAAGTCCTGAATTCCGCCGCTAGCATGCTGTCCATTCCCAAACTATTCAGCGGCCGCGAATCATCTACCTTCTCCACAGGTACCAGCACCAAGTTCGAGAACCGCTTCTTAATTAGATCCAGGATAACAGGCAGGGTGTCAGCACCAGCCTCAACGGCCTCGGCGAGCTCAGCTGGTAGCCCGGAGTTGGACTTCACTGCGCCACCTGATGCACCATCGAGAGCGCTAGCAAGCAGCCGCGCTCGAGGATCATTCAGGGTAGGATTCGTTCCCTCGAACCCCTTTTGCCGAAGTAATTTGAGTCCGCTTGTTTCCAGGCCAGTGAGGATATGGCCTTCGGCTAGTGCGTCGTAGCAAGTCTTTGCGCTATGGGGTTGCGAAAGGGCAATGTCTACAATTTGTAGCAGCTCGTCCTCGTTTATGGCCTGGATACCCTTGCGAAGCAGCAGTGCTTCGATTTCAGGGTTTTCGTGTAGGTAGCCGACTTCAGATATCATGCCCAGACCGATGGAAGTGGCGGGGAGGCCAAGGCTGCGACGATAGCGAGCGAAGACGTCTAGGAAGTAGTTACCCGCGCAGTAGTTGCTCTCCGTGGCGGTTCCGACGGTGCCGGAGATGGATGAGGTCAGAAGGAAAAAGTCCAGGGAAGAGGAATGGGGGAGGAGAGCATTGTGGAGGTTCCAGGTTCCGATTCTCTTGGGGTCGATCCCTGTGTGCCAGTATTCATTGGACATGGTTGTCCAAAGTGCTTCCTGTGGAAAGTCAGCTTCATGCTAGCGAGCCCCGGACGGGAAGACCGTACGTTGAGACCCATCGCAGCTTGGATGACACCGCCAATGGGACCGTGGACGACGTCGACACATCTCTGAACATCATTGAAGACGCCTACGTCTCCCCTGACGACATTGATAGTAGCGCCGCCGCTCTCTAGCTCCTCGACAAGTTTTCGTGCCGGTGTCTTGTCAAGCCCGGATCGACCGAGAAAGACGAACTTCCTAGCACCTTGCTTCATCATCCATTTGGACATGCTGCGGCCAAGGCCGCCAAGGCATCCGATCATGAGGTAGGTTTTCTCGGCGTCAAATGTCGTACTGTGCTTCAGTGGAAGAATCTGTCCAACTGTCAGCATATTCGCTCCTACATTTCGATGTCTTGAATTTGTAGCTCACTTTGACTAAAACCTCCTTATTCTCAAAAGATACTGCAGTCTTACCTGTCCTCTCTTTCGATGTGAAATGCCTGAAAGCTGGTACGATATCCGATGAGTCGAAGACTTGCAGAGGATCGATCGGCTTAATCTTCCCATCGCGGTACAGGCTCATGATATCGCGCAGGAGACTATACTGGTTAGTGATTGCATCATGGCGAAAGCGGAACGGTTGGCTCTCACCTTTCCCAAATGGAACTCAATGTTCGGTCACTGACGTCGCATAGCTCGCTAACATCGAAAGCAGTGAAGGTGATGTTGCGGCGGAAATTATGCATATCGAGCTTTCCAGCATCATTCAGATCTCGTTTCCCGACCTCAACAAACCGACCGAATCTAGCGCAAGCCATCCAGCTGTCGTGGAGAAGATCACCACTGAGGGAATTCAGGATAACATCCACACCTTTGCCATTAGTTGCAGCTAGAACGCCAGACAGGAATGAGGAGTCGAAAGAGTTGAAAATGTTTTCTCTTTTGATGCCGAGTTTCTGGACGAGGAACTCTTTCTTTTCTTCGGAATTGACAGTCGTGAAGACCTTTATGTCCTTAGCAAAGTGATGCAACCGAAGTAGGTGGGCCTTCATACCTCTGCACCTCGGAGTCGAGCAATCTGAATCGCAGCCATGCCAAGACCACCGGCTCCAGAATGGATGAGTACTGTCTATGCGTTGTCAGACATTGCTAAGATACTAGGATTGTAATCTTACGCACTTCATGCTCGCGAAGGTTAGCACGATGAGCCAAACCGTACAAGGCGGTAGCGAAGACTAAAGGCAAAGTGCAGACGACCTGTAGATTGGTAAGCCTCGACACTTAACGTTACTGAAAACCTACATCAAAAGCTTCATCGTCACGTAATTTGGCGCAAGCCCATTCTGGAAACGCCTCGAGGGTGGCAAAATGACCCGGAGCCATGACAACAACGCGATCACCGGCGCACAAGCTTTCCACGTTCTTTCCTACTCGGGTTACGATACCGGCGCATTCTAAGGAAGAGGTTGCACCATGCGTTTCGACTTTGCCTGAGTAAACAGAAACGTCCTGTCATAGGTCAGTATTGTTGTTGTCATGACTGAAGACTTTTGAGCTTACCTTAGCATTCAAACCAATACATTTGACATCAACTTCCACGAAATCGACTTCGAGGTCATCTGAGCTTGGCTCATCTTCCTTGAAAGCAAGAGTGTCGAATTGACCAAGCTTTTCGATTGTCAGTCGCAATGGACCCGTCTGGCTGAGGGGCTTGTGTAAAGCTTGGTCTCCTTGCTTTTGACGGAATGTTGTGTTCATAGTGTCATCGGAAACGAAACGACTAACGTGAACAACGCCGTTGTGTTGGATCATTTCAAGATCAGGCTCGGCAGCTGTCTGAACCTCTTCAATAATTTGGATGAGATTCCGGTATGTTGTAGCGGTATTTGTGTGCCAGTCGTCGATGTCGAAAGTCAAGAACCGCAGGCTCGGCTGCTCAAGTGCGAGAGAACGCGCCAGACCTGACACCAGTGCGAAGTCAGGATCGCATCCCTTGAAATTGGCACCGCCGGTAAGCCAGACCAAGTTGGCTGCACGGTCCGTCATCATCTTGATATTCATCATCTCAATGTCAGTAAGGGTTGATAGTATTGGTTTGTCAAGCTCAATGGCGGAAATCACTGTGGTTTTGGGCTTTAATGGATATGATGACAGTATGTCGAGCGCTACCCTTTCAACATGGCCAAAGCGCTCTGCCAGCTCCGGGATGAAAGCGTCAACGAAAGCTTGAGTACCGTCTCGTTCCACAAGTACGACGTCTTCTTCTTTAAGTCTCTTCTCCGGTGATTCGGGGAGCTTCGTAGCCATGACGATATCGGTTCCGTCCTTCATAGCCAGGGTCATGGTCTTTAGGTCTGTGGATTCAACCTTGGAAGCAGCGTCATGGGGCAGGAGCCCGGTAATAATACCTTGGGTGCTGAGAATGGCCTTGGCAGAATCGAGCCGCTTACCAAAGTATTCTTCACTTGACGCTGGTGTCGCAAGAATGATAATGTCGAATTCTATGCCCGTCTGTGGTTTGGCGTTCTCTAAGGTGTTGCTGAGGTTATCAATTGAATTGACATTCTCAAGAAGAAACTCATTGGTGCTAGACAAGAAGCCGCGAGAGTAGCTTGAGAACCTCGGGAAAGCACTTCCAAAACAAAGATCGGTCAGGAGTTGACGGGAAACCTCTGTAGTCGGCTGTCCTAATTCGAGAATGCGGAGACGTGGATTCTTGTGAGCCAATAAATCGACCGTAGCGAGTAGGTTTTGTACATAAGGTGACATAGAAACATCCGCGAGCGTTGCAATAGAAGCCTCCAAAGCATGCAGAAAACTTTCCTTGTTGTCCGGCCGAAGTGTCATGATGTCCGGCTTCCAATGAACTCTTAGCATCGGCTGACGTTCCTCGATAGCTTCCTCTTGCCATGCACCTTGGAAAGGGATCAAACCAGCATTGCAAAGCTGTCCGCATACCTGCCCCTGATTATCGTGGATCTCAGCTGATACCGAGATGGAACCGAATCCAGTGGGCTTAGACTCCGCATCTACTGTCCAAGCAGAGTCATCAACGGATATTGGAGCTCTAAACTTTGCAAGCTCGATTGTAGTAGGAACCTTGCAACTGAGGTTTTTCAGGATACCGGCCGAGCTAGCAATGATGGCGCTTTGGAACATAGTGTCGATGGTAATTGGATGCATGATATAGTCAGACTCCCTGTTGACGCCCTCGCCGCCGCCTTGAAGATAAGGAATGGTCGAACGGGTATACATTATCTTCTTGCTCTGATGTGTTTCAATCCTTTCCAAAGTTTGGAATGTAGATCCAAAGTTCAGGCCAGTTTTGATGAATCTGTCGTACCAATTCCGAGTTGCAAGAGCCTCTAGGTCTTGCAAATCGGGGACAACACGACCAATTGGCTCTTTATCAAGACAGATCGAGCCGGTTGCATGGATGACGGAGAGTTTCTCTTCGTAGGTCATAATTTTAAAGTCGAACCATCTAACTGAAGATGACGTTCCCGAGATCTGCAATGGGGAGAGCGTCGTGAAAATCTCGACGCCTGCAGTGTTGGTATCGGCAGACATCTGGAGAGCTTTCATGATATTCACATGGCGGAGAGTGAAGGAAGGTTTGTCGGCTTTGAGAGTCCCAGTGACTTGACAGAGAGCTTCCATGGCCATGGCCAAGTAGGCAGCTCCAGGCATGACAATGTCGTTCCCTAGTTTATGACCCTCAACCCAAGGAATATCTTTGACTCGGAGAATGTTCCGCCACGTCGTGGTATGACCATCGCCCGCAATAGTCTGGGTGCCAATCAAGTCGTGATATCCATACTTACGGTTCCGGAGCTCCCGACTTTGACGACCTTCGCTCCACAGTACAGAGTCGTATTGCCAGGGATATGGTGGCAGATCTTTGACAAAATTGCCTTGTGGTTGGCCTGGTTTGCTCCCAGCCAAAGAGGATTCAACGTAGTTCACCTTTGCGAAGGAGATATCATGCCCATGGAGGAATAGATCACCCATCAAGCTCAGGACGCATTCAGTACTGTTCTTATTTCTGATCAGGGCAGATGAGTAGTGCACGTCAGCGTCACTTAGATTAAGCTTGACTCGGGTCTCTTTGATTGGAAGCTGCAGAGCCGAATGAGGCCCGAGCTCTATGAGATGAAGTTTGGAATCCTGAAGAAGGCCTTCAAGCGCGTCACTGAATAGGACTGGGGATTCCAGATTCTTCCGCCAGTACGAGGGTAAGATTTTCCCGGTGACCTCCCTACCGTACACAGAGGATACCCACTTAGTGGTTGGGAGATTGCCTGTTGCTGGAAGACCTGCAAAGCTCCGTTCGAGAAGTTCCTGGTATTCTTGGCCGATCAAAGACATGTGATGTGAATGGTAAGCGCGACCATCGGTGTTAAGCTTCCTGGCGAAAAGTCCACGGCTTTGTAATTCAGCCTGTAGGACATCGATTCCACTCTCATCTCCACTGATGGTAACGGATGTGGGGGCATTGACACAAGCAACCTTGATACTTCCATCAAGATCCTTTGATTTGATGTCAGAATCAGCATCCTCTTGGCTCATGCCAACAGCCAACATGGCCCCTCGAGTAGGATTAGTGCTCTTTCCCACGACATAGCCGCGATAGTATGCAACAATAATGGCTTGTTCCTGAGTCAAGAGTCCTGCTGCGTAGGCGGCAGCAATCTCACCGGAAGAATGACCAATAACGCCACCGTCGGGTCTGATGCCCCAACCAGCTAGGAGCTGAATCAAGGCGACTTGGATGGCTGTGCAGACTGGCTGCGACTGCGTGACATGTGATATACGACTCGACTGTGCCGGCTCGAGGATAGCCTGTTGCAGTGTCCATGACGGTTTCTCTGGCAACTTTTGGAGAACAAGGTCGAGGGCGAAAATTGAGCGACGGAAGGATGGGAACTCCTCCATCAGATTTTTCCCCATTTGCGGCCATTGCGCCCCTTGTCCAGTGAAGACAAAGGCAGTGGGGAGCACTGAATAGATCCCCTGGCCAGTGACTCGGAAGCGGTCCGGGTGTAGGTCATCCTTGAGGGTCTTGTGTCCTACTAGTGCATAGCCACGTTTGGCAAGTCTTGACCGGCGTGTACCCAAAGTATGGGCAAGGTCGACTACGTTGACATGATCGAGGTTTGTGGAGACAAGGTTCGAGGCCTGTTTCTCGAGCGCGCCCAGTGTATTGGCAGAAAGGGGGATTAAAAAGGTGGGACGAGACTGCGACAGGAGTCCGGATGGTTCGTGGTCGGGGACTGGCAGATAGGTGTCGGCGGACTCAAGGATGGCGCTATGTAGAAGGTCAACCTCGAGCACGCATGACAGTATGGGAGCCGGCTTACTGGCTGTTAGCTCCACCATAGCCAAAGGAATTGATACCAGCCCTTCGGATGGCATTCGTCTTCGGCCACTCGGTAGCCTCGGTGACAATTTGGACGCCCCATTCGTCCAACTTGATTTTGGGATTGACGTTCTGGACTCCGATGGTAGGAGGGATTCGGCCCGATTCGAGGGCAAGAGTAGCTTTGATGAGACTGGAGATACCACTGGCCGACTCACTGTGGCCAAGGTTGGGTTTCACCTGATGGGCAGCGTTAGCACAAGGACAGTGAAGGAGTTGATCTGATTAGATTCGATCTCGGCGCATGAGATATGATATGATAAGATTTCTCGATTTCGAAACGCTTGCGACTCCTTGGCAATTTTTTTTTACCACATTACCCCGCTTCTCACCAAGATTATTTCACAAACCTAACCCTGATTGTACAATTCGCCGAGTTCAACGAGCTCAATTTTATCATTTCGATCAAAAATTGATTTTGAAATACAAATTTACATCATTGTGATCGTATACATGTCACAAAACAATTGTTGTTGTTTTTGAACGATTTGAACACGTTGTTGTTGAGTTTTACTGAGTTGAAAATTGAACGTTGAAAGAAATGCGGGTAATGTGGTAAAAAAAAATTGCCAAGGAGTCGCAAGCGTTTCGAAATCGAGAAATAGCGGGCTGGTACTCACCGCGCCAATCAACAGCCGCTCTTGGCGATGCTCGCTAAAAACACGTGAGACGGCCTGAACTTCGATGGGATCACCAACTGGCGTTCCGGTCCCATGGCACTCGATGTAGTCGGTCTCGCCCATCTTGTCGCTCAGTCCGGCTTTCTGGTATGCTTTCCTAATCACTGCTTCTTGACCTGTAGCGCTTGGGAGGGTGATGCCTAAAGTCTTGCCGTTGCTGTTGCCAGTGAGCCACCAAACTTACAGATACAATCAGAATGTATTCTGACCTATTGACCGCAGTTCCTCGGATGATGGAGCGGATTGGATCACCATCTTCGATAGCTTTGCTCAGCTTCTTCAGGTATAACGCGCCAACGCCATCCCCTCGTCCGTAGCCGTCGGCTGAGGAGTCGAATGTATGGCAAGTCCCTGTCGGCGAAAGGACACCGGCCTTCATGGTCGCGATCTGTTGTTCTGGAGACTGGATCAAGTTGGCCGCAGCTACAATGGCAGCATCGCATTCACCCGCCTCTAGTGCAGTGCATGCCAGGTGCAGTCCGTACAGTGACGAGGAGCATGCGGTGTCAAGTACGAAACTGTCTTCTGCGTTAGCCAGCTTGTCAGTATCGCAGATATATACTATGGTGGTACCTAGGCCCGGTAAGATTCAAAGAGTGGCTGATCCGGTTTGCAAGGATCGTGGTACCCATACCAGTGGCGTTGTATCGATGCATATATTCGGGGTCCCGTGCTTGCATCATTAACATATCGATTGTAAAGTTACCGACATATGTCCCGATGTTCGCTCCCGATACGTCTTCAAGCGGTACTCCGGCGTTTTCTAAGCATT
This sequence comes from Physcia stellaris, assembly GCA_018902385.1. Classification (NCBI taxonomy): domain Eukaryota; kingdom Fungi; phylum Ascomycota; class Lecanoromycetes; order Caliciales; family Physciaceae; genus Physcia; species Physcia stellaris. The sequence goes on along the minus strand of JABSSW010000031.1, from coordinate 134,332 downwards.
CGTACACAACTTCCAGCAATTTTCGTTGCTCAGGATCCATGAATGTGGCCTCAAGGTTGTTGATTCCGAAAAAGTCATTTTCGAAAAGGCGCAGATCCTCTTTGATGAAGTAACCACCTCTCATATTCATACTACCGCCTTTCTCGCTGTTGGGATGGTAATAGCTATCGATGTTCCAGCGACCAGTGGGAACCTCGGACTGCCCTGACCGTTGTTCCATAAGGAGGTTCCAAAAAGTTGCAGGGGATCGTACATCTCCAGGTAGACGGCATCCTTACCTCACATGTCAGTAATTGAAGACATTGTGGTATATGCAAACTCGACTGGGAAACGTTAGCTTACCCATCCCCACAATTGCGATGGGTTCTGTTTCAGAGAGCGTAGGGTTGGTGGCATCAACGGAGCCTGATGAAACATCTCCATTGGGAAAATTGCTGTCAATGATGGAGCTGGCCGTGCTCTCGAGCTCGACGTCGATTTTGTGTGGGGCCATCTCATGAGATCTGGGGGTACGGCAGGATCTTCTGGGCCGTGTCTGTGTTGGGTATGAAAGTAAGGAATGCTTTTCTGCACCGCGTCTGTCTAGGTAGGGATATCTACAGACCTTCGCTCTCTACTTAATCACCTGTCTAAGACTGCTAAGCACCTTCTCACGTGTGCCAGACGGAATCCAATATTGCAGCCGTCGGTGAGCGTGTCATACTACATCCTTCCAAATGCATAAATGCGGGCTGAAAAGACGCCATCTTTTCTTATCAAACGGTAACATTGAGCAATAGTCGTTTCAGGCCGGCCCCCCAGGCCCATGTTCCAGGATGCCATCCTCGTCACAAGCGGACCATTCAACCTTTGCACACACCGCCGGTTCAGTGGTAGTTGGAAGGTAAGCACTCAGATAGGGCCCGTTTTAATGCAGGTAATATCACGTCGGACGCCGAATACGCTGAATAATTGTGGTTTTATCTGGGATTCTAGATCCTATAAGCTGCGTCAGCTGAAAGGCCCACACTTCGCGTCTCTACCGAGTCTTTGCTCAACGGCTGATGTCGCAGAGGATAACGGCTGATGCTGCAGAGGATCCGTGCTTACGAATAGTAGGAACGCCCACACCTTCCTACAGGTTCCAGATTTTGTTGTCTTCTCGTTTCCCTTCGTGCTGGCTTTCTCCCAATCTTTCCGCTTCTTTCTCCTGTAAATTTCAACCCTCAATCCGCGACGTACCTTGCCACTTGAGCTGTTGTCTCTCATTGCACACCTCGAACGCTTGGATGTGATTGGCCTCTCACATTTTGCAGAGCCAAAAGGCACTTCTGCCATTTTCAGCAGTTCATCCACTTTTTGGCTTTAAGATGCCTACTGAGAAGTATGCGTTGATTACTGGGTAAAGTTATTCAAAGTGTCATCGCGTGTGATTAAAGTCACTCACATAATTCAACACGCAGGTGTGGAAAGGGAGGAATAGGCCACGCTCTTGCTTCTGGTCTGAGGAACAAGGGTAAGTCATCTGATTTTCTCCTTTTGGAAATCTGTCGATGCTTCAAGCGCTTCGTACGAAAATAAGGGCTATGGGCTTTGTGACGGATTCAATGCTTCTCACATCGTTTCATTCAATGACTATGGCAAACAGGCTTCACGGTCATTGCCACACTTCTATCTCACGAAAACCAAGACCATCTTCTGTCGCAGCAGATCCACGTTTCGGTCACAGATGTTACAAGCGAAGATAGCGTGCTGGAGCTTAAAAAGACTGTCCAGAATGTCACGAATGGTCGCCTCGATGTTCTGATCAACAATGCGTAAGGGAGATCCGGAATGCTCTATGCGATTATCAGTCCTGACTAGCTCAATCACAGGGGAATCGCGTATACCATGACCGCCGTCGACACCGACACAAAGCAAGCGGAGAAGATGTTTGGAGTCAACGTCTTCGGCCCCATGCGTATGGTACGAGTCTTCCATCGGATGGTCATTGCTGCGAAGGGAAAGATTGTCAATATAGGCTCGATTGGAGGTATGACTCCATACGTATACGGTGCAGCGTACAACGCAAGCAAAGCGGCCCTCGTCCATTATGGCAACACTTTGCGAGTTGAGATGATACCATTTGGTGTCAAGGTTGTAAACATTATCTCGGGGGAAGTCGGCACTAACATACTGCGTAACGATTTTCAAAGAGCGTTACCAGCGGACTCCGTCTTTGCCCCTCTTTCAGAAAGTTTTAAGGCACATGTGCAACGTACACCCACCACCACATCGCCGCAGGATTATGCAGCAGGTGTGATTGCAGAGATCACCAAGACATCTCCACGGGCTTGGTTCTGGCATGGCAAGCTAACGTCCATGGTTTGGTTGATGACTACTTTTCTGCCTCAGACTGCCTTTGATGGGATGTTCTATCGTGACTTCAAGCTCGGTACATTGGCTGGGACGCAGGAAAAACGCAAGATAGTCTAGTGTATCTAAACAAAATTAGAGATAAGTGGGAATGTTTTGGAGGGGTTTGGACCAAAACATAATTTACAGCCTAAATATGTTGCATAAGTACCGCATGAGACTAATCACGGTCGAAGTAAAGCGTCCTCTTTCTTGAATAGCAAGGAGAGCCGGATATTTGTGTTTATAGATATGCGGTAAGCTTACCTAGTCATGCTTTATATGGAGGATAATAATCCTTCAGGTTAAATATGTCGGAAAGCTACGAATCCGGTCAAGATTGATTTTTATCTTGACCCATAAAGTAGGTCTTTCAGCACGATATTCATGCACACCAAACTTTGTGAAAGGAGTAGAGAGGATTAACGATATTAGACATATATCACTCGTCGCACTTCTCGAGGACTTGCTCACCAAAGAAGACTACTAACAATACCAATTGTGTTCCCATCTTCATACCAATTGTGTTCCCATCTTGCAGGCGCAACTCTTTTAACTGGCTGCACCATCTTTTCATTCGCCAAGCATGAATTTAGATGGGGTTGCCATCATCACGGGAGCTGGTACTTTCGGCAATGGATGTCCACAACTTACAACAAGTCTGCTAATCGTTGTCACAGGCAGTGGCATCGGCCGTGACTGTGGCCTTGCATATGCAGCCGCCGGAGCAATTGGGGTGGTGTTTGCCGATATCAACCTAACAAGCGCTCAACTTGCTTCCGAAGACAGCAAGATCTTTGCTACCAACGCGTCTTACCGAACAATTGCGTTGGCCGTCGATGTCTCCTCCGAAGAGAGCATGAACGCCATGGTCGAAAAGGCGGTTGGAGAGTTTGGGAGGATCGACTATGCAGTTTCCAGCGCAGGGGTGAGATTGATGTTACATTCCCTCATTAGTAAGAACAGATACTGACCGCCACTCGCATGCAGATTGGCGTAGAGCGCCCGGCTGAGATAGCAGAAGCCGATGTTCGGGAATTTGAAAGTTTTTTCAACGTTAACGTCAAGGGCTCCCTGCTTTTTGTCAAGGCGGTCAGCAAAGTCATGAAACAGCAGAGCCCGCGACACTGCCGCGGACGTACAGGCCCTCGAGATCTCGGCCGTGGGACAATCATCAATGTGGCGTCCTGCAGCTCTTTCGTTCCCACGTTGGGGATTGTGCAATACACATCTGCCAAGCATGCCTTGATGGGTATAACCAAGAATGCAGGTAAGCAATCTCGATCACTCAACACCAGATGCTGTTCTGTTGGCTGACACCACCGATAGCACTTGACAACGCGCCATACGGGATCCGAGTGAATGCGGTCTGTCCCTCGTGGGTGCAGACCCCCATGATGGATCGAGCATTCGACGGGAGCCCAGCATTACGAGAAAGTGTCAACAAAGCGGTTCCGATGGGTAGGATTGCGCTGCAGGAGGAGGTGTCAGACGTTATCATCTTTCTCAGCGGGGCTGGGGGGAGCTATGTTACAGGTGTGGGCTGGATAATCGATGGTGGGACGACATTGCAGATGCATCTTTGATAGGGTCTGGAGCCATACAGTACCTCTGGCTTCACCATGATTACGACAGCACAGGTTCTCTTGGTGCGGAGACTAGGCATTGCGGTAGCCTTTGCGCAACCATTCCAATCCTTTCGGTAAGCCAGATAAGTGTCGAATATTGGCGGTGAGATCCTTTATTTGCGTATTGCACGGCGAATCCTTGAACAGCACTAGCTCTATCCTGGCCACTTGGTCTTACAAAGTTCCAACAGTACAGCTTGGTAATCAGAAATGGTTTCGCAGTGCGAATCCCGAGACTTCAGTCTGTTGACCGCATAGTTATCTGTCCATCGGAGGATGAGCTTGTCGCTCGATAGCAAAGGAGCTGAAAAGCGATTCGACTCGACAAAATTCAATCTCTAGTCTGATTTGTTCACTTTCCGTCTCTAGCTCCCATTAACAAAACCCATCTCTATTTCTTCAGAACCCTGCCACTCTCACCGTCACCAATTCACCTCCTCCTATTGCTATTTCATCCTTTACGTCAACCAGCTATCTCGACTACAAACAAGATGGGCTCTCATGATGAATTGCCTCCCCCTGGACCGCTCTCCACATTTCCTGCTCCAGGACTGCGAGACATTCAACGTAATGTCACAACCCACGATGAAAACGGGGTAGGCGTCTTTCTACCCGCAGACAACGGCGACCACCAATCCGTCATGGTCAATGGAGGAGCATTGGCGAATATCCTTTACCAGACGAACGGATGGCCAGTGGACATGAACGGTGACAAGGATGTCAAATGGGCCGAAGCGACCGAAGTGAGTATCAACGAAGGCACTTTTGCACCTTCTTTCCCCAGTCACCATTGGCTTTCCTACCTCACCGATCCTCGTATGCGTGGATTAATCTTCTACACAGCCCGGTCTAATGTCTCCCAACGGCTCCCTCGTCCGAATAATCGACTTTGCCCCTAATATCGCCTCTCCCCCTCATCGCGCCCTCACGCTCGGCTACGGGTGCGTCCTCGAAGGAGTTCTCGAGTTCGAGCTGGACAGCGGCGAGATTCGCACCATGCGCCGAGGCGATGTGAGTGTCAACCGCGCTACGATCCATACATGGCGAAACGTGACGCCGCTTGATGAGCAAGGTGGGATGGCTCGCATGCTGTATGTGCTATTGCCCATTGAGCCATTGAAGGTGGGTCCGGATGGGAAAGAGGTACAGCAGGAGTTGGGGTATTTGGCGAAGAGTTATCCTGTGGACTACCCGGAGGATGAGAAAGACAAATAAGAGTGATCGTTCGATATGCCGCTGTTTCCCAAGAGGTAGTGATAGGGGACGTAGAATAGCCACGCTAGGATAGACGACGATACTTGTCGCTATGCCCAATGTTTTGATTCCCCACTTTTCTCTACAATAATGAAAGTCCTCGATGCACTCTTACAGTTGACCTGGATAGCGTTATCTACCCACGACGGCGACATCTTTACACTTGTAATAGCAAGGATAGCTGTCAATGTCTATCTCAGGGTCCAACGCATTGCTGCCGAAATATCGTGCCCTTGCACATCATCGTATGCAACGACAGCTAAGTCCAGTAGACTGGTCAGAGTTCTTGGAAGCAGACAAGGATGTGTGTGTTGGTTGCCAAGTGGCTGTTCGACTTACCAATCGGCACTCAGTTCCCCACAACTAAATAAACGGTTCTCTTGTACGCACACCGTTGGCAAGCCTATCTACGTATGATAATCCTTCTCTCATACTGTTCGGCTTTAAGATGTGAGACGGAAGTCAAAAGATGCTGACATATCCTCATGACCCTTGATCCTCCCAGTGCGTATGGGAATCTCGCGCATATTCTCTTGCAGGTGGTATCGGTCAGCCAAATTCCAGTGGCGATGACGAGCAACTGCTGATGTCGGCAGCCGTCTTTGCGCCCTTCGACTAGCTAAGTAATTGGCTGCGGCTTCGTCTTTGATGCTGGCACCATGTCGAACCCGATGTCGTGGATGCGGTAAGCTTAATCTAGCGAGTAAGCGTAGTTTACCTGGTAGAGTACACCATACTACATCACAGCTTTATCTTTGATCACAGCTTTTTTTTTTTTTTTTTTTCAACTTTCTAGCACACAACTGTCCCAATGGCTACCTCATCAAGTCCTCTTGGTGGAGAAGGCACGGTAACGACTGAATGGCCTGTCGCCGGTCTTAATCGCGTCATGCGCCACATCACCGGGCACAACGAACAAGGCAAATCCGTCTTCATGTCAAGCGACTGCGGCGACCACCACCGCGTGATAGGCGATAAGCAAGCTATCGGCAACATCATTTACTCAACCAACAGTACGCCCATAGAGCTCACAAATGACGCTGATCTGAAGCATGCCAAGGAGAACGAGGTATGTTTCTGAACATGGCAGCCTCAGAAAGAAAGAACTAAACTAATATCTTTCTCTCATAGCCAGGCATGACAGTTCAAAATGGCACAGTAGCTCGTATGATCGATTTTGGCCCAGGAGCCGCCTCGCCTCTACATCGCTCTGTCAGTGTCGATTACGCTGTTGTCATTGAGGGCGTCTTCAAATTCCTGCTCGATTCAGGGGAGGAGCGTATTATGCGTCCAGGGGACACGGCTGTCAACCGCGCTGGTGCCCATCAGTGGGTCAATATTACGGGCAATGGATTGCTTCCGGGGCGAATACTTTTTGTTCTGATTGATGTCAAGGACGTCGTCGTGGGAGGTAAGAAGATGGAGGGCTTCCTTGGCACAATCGCGAAGGACTACGAGGGCCGTTAGATATGCTGAGCGCTTGGTGGAAGATTGGAAACATATGAAAAGACCATCAGTACGATTCTGTGCGTTCATTGTAGGAGCTGTGTCCTGTCATGAGACTCTCTGTTGCTTTGAAGAGTCATAACATGCCTGCACCGTCACTCCATAACAAAAGTGGCACGGCTGGTGGAGAGTTATCAGATCACCAGGGGTGGTTAACCAATCGTTATCCTCGCGAATGATAGCTGCTGTTCTCGCATTGCGCGCAAACTTCATTGTCGCTCTTTGAATGTTCGCCGCTCATGCAGGCTGATCTAAGACTCGATGTTGCTCTTTTCTGCCGTGAGTGGCTCGGCATTTAGGTCCCTTTGCAGTTTAGCAGATGGGACCATGTCTACACCGCACCCGGAGATCTGTGTGAGACAGCTCGAGTCGAACCTCGATAATCGTAGTGAAATGATAGAACACATTTGAGCAAGCCACCAACTTCCTGGCAAAGGATTAGCGGTGTGCAATTGGCAGTGTCGCCCAAATCCCCGATGTGCAATGCGTCTGGCAGAGTCTGGACCGCTACGGATGGATTCGCAAGACTGTGGATTCAAGGCAAAGTATCTGGTTTGCAGAAAGCTCCTACACAAAGCATCAACTGCCTGCAGTCAGCATCCTAATCTGAAGGAATCTACTACCTGCAGTCAGCATCCTAGTCTGAAAGCATCTGCTACCTGCAGTCAGCATCCTAATCTGAAGGAATCTGCTACCTGCAGTCAGCATCCCAATCTGAAGGAATCTGCTACCTGCAGTCAGCATCCTAGTCTGAAAGCATCAGCTGCCTGCAGTCAGCATCCTAGTCTCAAAGGCTGGGTGCAAGGCGCCCAACGGTGCAAACCGGACAAAAAAGGCTCTGCACCGCACCGTACCACGAAAATCTTGTAGCAAACCGTACGGCCGAGGCCTCGCACCGAACGGTACCACAAAACCGTAATACATCGATAGTTTGTATGATGTTTTCACAATTTCACGCAATTGCGTGTTTGACGCGTGTTTGACGCGAATGTTGTTGCGTGATTTTATCGCACAAAATTTTATGTACGCACAATTGAGAATGTGTCTCATGCATAAATCTTGACGCACAAATTTTATGCACAATTAACGTGCGTTATGCATTTGCAATTCTAGTTTGTTAGAGTTGTAACAGTGTTGTTTTGAAATTCAAAACCATCTGCATCACGATACAAACCGTAATCACGATTTCTTGCACTGTATCGAATAATTTGATACGATGCAAGAAATGAGTCGCATCGTACGCGTCATTTGAGTTCGAATCCGTGATGCATCGATAGTGCAAATGTTACAGATATGTAAAATGCAACGTGCTTATTATTCGTGATATTACTATTTATCGTACATGTGATGAATGTGAATTATTGTACAGAGTTTGCACGCTAGCTTATAACAAAATAACGTCTTGACATTGTCTTTGATGATAAATTTATTTCAACATTTTTTCTCGAATTTGCAAAAGTATAAAATCATGATGTTTAGTTCATTTCGAACATGTCGATAAATCGTTGATATTTGAACGAAAATAAAGATTTGATGAAATCGTCGATCGACATGATGTCGATTGTTATGTATTTGAATTCAATGCGATTTTTTTTAATTTCGTTTTTTACATAATAATATACGATATCGACGTGTTTGATGCGATCATGATGTATCGAATTTTCATTGAATGTTTTGACGCTTTGACTGTCAATATTTATCAATATTTTGACGTAATTGTTCGATTGATTTTGAGTTCGTAAATCAACGAATAATTGTTTGAATCAAATAATTTCTTTGACGACGAATGATATGATCATATATTCGACGACGCAAATAAACGTAATCACGATGAATTGAAATTTTGACATTCAATTTATTGATTCGTCGTTTAATAAAAACAAATATGTTTCGATGAATTTTTTGAAAATTTTGTCACGAGTTCAGTTTGCATCGCAATATGTTTCGATGTTTAATTTCTTGTTGAAATTATCGTCGTAAACTATACAAAAATCGATCGTGAAATTGAGATAAATTATAACACGTTTGATTGTTTTGATATGATTAAAATTGAAATTTTGAACAAATCGATTGATTATGAAAATCGCATTCGTTACATTTGATTTGATTTTTATCATTGCAAACATGATTGAATTCATCATTGTTTGATATTGTTTGATATTTTGATCGATGATTTGATTAACGTTGAAAATTAAATCAAATGATTTTTTCATGAATGTTCGAATTGATTTCGCATTTTGTAAATCGAATCTTTTAACGACGCGTTGAATATATGTCTTTTGATTAAAACGAATTATGTGTATTTCGCAATTTTTGAAAATGATCATATCAAGATAAAAATTTATTGATTCAAAATCAATCATATCGAAAACGTTATTGAGTTCTGTTTTTGTTTTATTAGTCATGATTTTATTGAAAGCAATGATTTTGATATCATCGATTCATGTAATAATGATAAAATTTTTGAAATCAACGTTCGTGACGAATATGTTCTGATTCGCGTCGAGAAAATTGAAAATTAATTTTTGTAAAAAAAATTCGGACAGACGTTTATATCAGAATCTGAATGATTGTTTCAGATTATACAATGTTTTGTTCAGTTTGCAAATAGTTTTGTCATTGTCATATTCAATCGAATATTTAACGTAAATATCTGAATTAATGAATTCGTATAAAAACGTAATTTTTACGTTCATTTGTTCAATTTTCAAATTCAAAAAAACGACAACGACGAATAAAATTCGAAAAATCATTGATTTGACGACGAAAGCAAAAATTTGATCAAAATCAATGTCGTATTGTTGTAAAAAGTTTTTGACGCATCATTTAGTTTTGTATCGTATTACAACGTTATCGACATTGCGTTTGAGTTTGTAAATTCATTTATCGTTCAGCGATTTTTCTCATCGAGCGTGAAATCTACTAGATTTCAAATGTGATTTTTCGATAAAAAATCGAATTTTTTTCTCATTGCTTTTAATCATTGTGAGAAGTGAAAATTTCGTGCGACGTCGCTGTAATTATTTGATTTTTTCTCATCGATCGTCAACATTGTTATGAATTTTTCGAGCGAAAAAACGTCGATGTTTTCGACGTAATCGATCAACAATGAAACGAAATTGATCGTATCAAATTCAACGTTTGTAATTGAAATTGATTGAAAATCAACAATGCTGTCGAACAAAACAACTAAATTATTTGAATTTGAATTTCAATTTGTGAACAATTCACGTATTGCTAAGTGAAACATCGTGAAACTGACAGAAATTATGACATTGTAAACGATAAAATTCATAAAAAAGTTTATTCGAGTTGTCTTTCTGTTTGAGCGCATTGTAACGTATTTTTGAAAAACTTTCTGAAAATTCTTTTGTTGTTGTGACGTCACTGATTTTTGTATGATGATATTTGGAAATTTGATTTTGATATGTGATCGAGTTTCAATGTTTTGAAAAATTTGAAATTGAATTTTTTGTTTTTTTGCAATGAATTCAATGTGAATAACAAAAAAATTCATCATTGTTGAATCAACAATTGATTCGATAAAATTTTCATCGAATTCGATGTCAATTTTTGATGTTGATTTGTGATCATAAATATCGAAATTTTTGACGCGTTCGATTTTCTGATTAATCGATATGTAAATTCGATAAATGATGTCATCGTCATATTCGATAAAATTTTTTTTTCGACGTTCGATTTCAAATGATTTTTGATTTTTTTGTTGATGACAACGTAAACGATTGATTCGAATGAATACATGTTCGTCAATTTCGAAAATTGTTCGTAAATATTTTCGAACGATGATTGATTTTTCAAATACGAAATTGAACGTCGATTTTTGATATACGTTATTGCATATGTGATGTTTGATTACAAAAAATTCGATATGTTTTTCGTCAATAACGTTGTCTTGATCATGATGATAAAAATGCGTTGATGTGTTTCGATTACATCATTGACGTTTTGAACATTTGTTGAAATTGAATTGAATTCAATGTTTTGATTGTCAAAATAGTTGATTGATTGCGTGTTACGAAATTCGTTGTCATAATTTGTACGTACGATTTTGACGTCAACATCGAATTGACGTTTAATTCAATTGATGTATTTGATAAAACATTGTAATCATTCGTGTTTGTTTTTGACGATGTATATTTTCGTTCAACGTGATTTGTCATCGATGATATTGATGTAATAGCGTTTATTCTCAAAACTTTCGATCGTTATTGATACTAAATCAGTGTGAATAATATGAAACGTTTTTTCGACATGATGAATATTTTTTTTATTCGATTTTTTTTTTGTTTTGATTAATTTGCAAACATCGCAATGATTATTTTTGCAATCGTTTTGATAAAAATAATTCAATTTCTTTAAATATTGACGTAATAAAAAAAAACTCATGTGATTCAAATTTCGATGTCATACGATGAACGACAATGATAATGTTGTTGACAATGCAATCATTTAATGTGATTGCAATTTCAAAGCGTATAATTCGTTATTTTGCAAAAAAACATATTCGATTAACTTGTCTTAATGTTTGAAAATGTGATTTTCAATGTTTCAATAAACGTTTTGTTTTTCGAATGTTGATATTGACAGCAAATTTGCTGACGAATTTGACATGTAAAAAATTGACAAATCAATGAATTGATCATTTGCATTGTTGTAAAAAAAAACGAACAATAATTTGATCAGTTCTTTTTTTTCAACAATGAAACGAATTTTGTTTGCAATTACAACATGTTCGATATAAAACATGAAAAAATGTATGAAATTTCGATTTTTGCACACGTGAATGTTGACGTTCGAATTTGTGTATCACAACATATCGTTGATTGAATGACTAATGAACAGAATTTGTTTTCAAAATTCAATCAACGACGTTGATTGTTATTGTGAATTTTGAATTTTTTTCAGAATTTTGTCGTATGAATGATCAGACATGTTCTTGTCAATTCATTTTTTGAAAACGTTTTCTGAATGATTATAATAGCATTTTTCAAAATCATGCTTGATAAAATCGTTGTCTATGCATTTCTGATTGATGCAAAAAAAATCGCTGTATTCAAATTTTGATGTATTGAAACGAATACGTTTAAATTTTTCGAAGCGATCAACGATCAATGCAATTGAATTTGATTTTGCTATCGTATCGATGATGATTTTAACGAAATTCAGAAAAAAAATTTCGATTTCGATGAAATTTGTGTTTTCGAAAATTCATTCGTCACGTTGACGAATCACGAAATAATTGAAATGAATTAATTTGTGCATTTTGAACAGCAAAATATTTTGACAAAATACGTCGACAATGAATTTCGAATTAGCGTTTTCGATGATCAATTGATTGTGTAATGATTCAACGATTTTAATGTAAAATTCGACGCTCGTTAAAATAACAAATCGATCAATGAAATCGAAAATGATATCGACGAAAAAAACGAAAATATTTTTTTTGAAACGTTTTGTTATTTTTGTTCAATAAATCAATGATGTTGAATTCGTTATAACAATGATAAAAAAACGATGATTGACGTTCACTGCATTGAACAAATAAAAAAAAATTTTATTCAGATTTCGTTCGTGTTTTTCGACGACGATGATGAAATTCGTGAATTTGATTTTCGTTTTTGCATCGATGAAATTTCAATCGATATTTTTGTTGTGTAAAAATTCGACGATAAACACTGATTTTATTGATAAATTGATTGTTCATTTAACGTGATTGACTCGAAAATCGTTTTTGACGTCGATTTTTCAATTGAAATACTGTTTTGACTTTGAAATGAAAACGACAAAATTGTGAATGATGTTTGACGTAATCATTGTGATATTTGAATTTGAAAACTTGAATCGTATAAATGAAAAAAAAAAAATAAAACGTATGTGATTCGTGAAGTCGTGTAAAACGTGTGAATTTCATGTCGTATTTGTTTTTTTTTCATTTCGTAACAGATGAATTCGAAACATCAATTCGAAACAATGACGAATTCATTGAATCATCGAATCGTGTATGTGAAATTTCGTGTTTTTTGAAAACGTTTTCATCGAAATCGAATGATCGATCGTGCGTTCGAATTTGACGTTCGTTTGAACGATGAATAACGTTTTCATCGATCGACGTCGATGTTGATTTTTTGAATTTTTGAAAAATTAAATGACGATCGTTAAAATAAACATTATGCATTCTATTGACGACACTAAATAACGATAAATTCGTTGTGAATTCAGTTTGATGTTTTCGAGTTTGATCGTCGTTTAGTCAATCAGAAATTTTTCGATCGATGCATGAAATCAACGTCTGAACGTTGTAAAATAGTATGAATCGATTCGAATGATATTTGACAGACATTGTCGAGCTCATAATTTGTTACAGATATGTAAAATGCAACGTGTTTATTATTCGTGATATTACTATCTACCGTACATGTGATGAATGTGAATTATTGTACAGAGTTTGCACGCTAGCCTATAACAGAATAACGCCTTGGCATTGCCTTTGGTGGTGAGTTTACTCCAACAGCAAGTGGTTCGGTGCACGATTGGGCGCCTTGATATTCAGCTACCTGCAGTCAGCATCCTCAAAATCTCCGCGGTCGGAGTATCCGCACTCGGGTCTACGAAAAAGGAAAACAATCAACCCCAGGCTAACATCTATAACTCGTTTTTTTCTCTCTATGATATGTCTATGCAATTTTTGGGAGATGGCAGACATCCAGTCTCCCCGACGCGTTGCTGCGCCCACGCAAAGGATCAGCCTAGCTAATGGATTCCTCGAAAGTAAAGCGTCACTCATTTACGTCTCTGGGAAGCTCTGGGAGCACCAATTTAGCTAATCCGAGAATCACCGGTCGGACTTCGGTGCAAGTCCAACTATCACCTATGACTCAGGTCATTTGGCTTCTCGGCCAGCCTCCAGACGTAGACTAGACCGATGTAAAAATGAAGGCGGCTAAGCTTCAACAAACGATCAACGTGCTTTGGTCGCTATGGCATAAGTTCTAGATGGGAGTAACTTTTCACTCCATCACACTCCATTGGACATGATCGACACATGCATCTTCTAATATCTTCTGATCTGTAGAAATGGAACATCAAGATCTATGGCAAATTTTGTCCGCTTTTGCCCTCGCCTCATTACTACTAGTCTTCTGGCGCCTCAGCAGAATTGGTCGAAGGCTCAAGGACTACCCTCCAGGACCGCCTACCGTACCTATCATCGGCAATTTACATCAACTGCCGAGCGAAAGACGCTACGCAAAGTTAGGGGAATGGGCCAAAGAGTATGGACCAGTCTACTCAATCATGCTGGGGACGCAAGTCTATGTTGTTCTTTCAGCCGACTATGCCATCAGAGATCTGGTCGACAAGCGGGGCCCTATATACGCTTCAAGACCAGATTTGTACGTCGCGCAACATCTTATTAGCGGAGGTCTGAGGATTCTGTGGATGGTAAGTTGCCATATCCGACAACATGTAAGGTAAGAGTAGTAGCTGACGATTGGAACGCACATAGGAGGCTAATGAGGCCTGGAAGTTTGCTCGGAAACTCTCCCATCGAGTTTTAAAGATTGAGACTGCGCGGACCTACGTTCCTTACCAGGATCTTGAGAATAAGGCAATGCTGCTCGGGATGCTGGAGGATCCCAACGATTTCATTGACCATCTGCGAAGGTATACGGCGTCGTTGACTACTCAGATGACTTTTGGCTTTCGCACGACAAGTATTGAAGATCCAAACTTCAAGGAAGCCTTTGAGGTAAATAATATATCCGGTGGCGAGTGTGCTCTGACAAATGTAGATATTCGATGCGACATCAGAGCTGGCGGCTACAAAGGTAAGCCTGAGACATTGCACACTTTAGAGCCTCAACACTGACAAGACACCTGTATCTCAGACAGCCGCAATCCTCGACTTCTTTCCCTTTCTAAGACGACTACCTGAGTTTTTGCTCCCTATCAAGAGGAAAGGAAGAGCAATCCATCGAAGGGAAATCAAGCTGTTCCGGGATCACTATGTGACAACCAAGCAAAAACTGAAAGACGCCACAGCCAAGGCAAGTATCCGAGTGTATAGATCAGATTTGTATGGATGCTAATAAATAGAACATAGCCGAGCGTTTGTGTAGACCTGGTCCAGATGCAAAAGGAGGAAGGCTTCTCGGATGATTTTGCGGCCTACATCAGTGGCTCAATACTACAGGCGGGTTCGGAGACAACATCAAGCATCCTTGTGGGATTCGTCCAGGCGATGGTCATCTTTCCCGAAGTCGCCAAGAAGGCCCAGGAGGAAATCGACCGTGTCTGCGGAGATCGATTGCCGGACCTGAACGACATGCGAGACCTGCCATATACACGAGCTTGCATGAAGGAAAGTCTGCGTTGGATGCCGCTTGTTCCCCTGGGTATACCGCATGCTACAACCCAAGACGATGAATACATGGGCTATCGCATTCCTAAGAAGGCGACTATTATCATGAACAATTGGTACGCCCTAATTAATACCTGAATGACTTACTATGGTGATCAAGAACAAACGGAAAGTCAAAACATGGGAGAATTTCTGCTGACATCGACCTACTTCACCCTAGGGCCATCCACACTGATCCCACCCGCTACCCCTCCCCACGCGACTTCAATCCCATGCGCTTCTGGGGAGACGTGGCCACCTCCGCAGACAGCGCCAACAACCCCGACGTCAGCAAGCGCGACCATTTCGTGTTCGGTGCTGGCCGCCGCCGCTGCCTGGGCATGCATATCGCAGACCGCTCCATGTTCCTGGGTATCTCCCGTCTGCTATGGGCGTTTGATTTCAAGCGTGCCATAGATCCCGAGACGAAGCTGGAAATCGTGCCCGATCAGGACGATCTTCTTGATGGGGTGTTTGTGCTGCCGAAACCCTTCAAGGCGGATATTCGACCCAGGGATGCGGGGAAAGCGGAAAGGGTTAGAGATGAGTGGGAGGGCGTGAGGGGGTTGTTGGATGGGGATGGGCAGTGGAAGGTTGTTCCTGAGGGGTTGATTTGGAAGGACTATGAGCCTGATGGATGAGGTGTCTGGTATGCGTGCAGAGTTTATCCCATGCCCTGCCGGGACATGGGATAAAGGGAGGCCCCGATTTTTAGTGCGGTCCCGACCCTCGATTAGTTCAGGTGTCAAGCTGGGTGGACTGCTAGAGTATCTATACTGAACAGCAAATGCTTCCCGTGGAGCATCAGTCCTTACTATATTATAGCTATATCTGCATAACATGTATCAGACCACATCTTTCATAATCATCCAAACTCGCACCACCGCCATATGCCTCTTGTATTGCTTGGTTGACATCCATCCCCATCCAAATCCTCGATTCATGGCTGAAAAATGCCCAGACCACTCCGATGGTAACGAGCCAACTGATTTCAAAAAACCCTAACCACCAATTAATTCTGTAAGGGTATCGGACATCCGAGGATGAAAAGACAGGTTGGAAAATGTTTCGATGAAATTGAACTAGATCTAGATCTCGCAGTATATGAATAGATTCAATAGATATGAATCCGAGCGGAGGGTGGTTGCGCATGGCCCTTGGGAGTTTGAGGATTGTATGGTAGGGAGGGGAGAGAAAGAAAAATACTGGAGAATATTGTTGAAGTGGGTGCCATGTCCATAATGGAGACTTTGAGGCGAAGGAAAGGTGGGGATATCCGCATGACTGCGAGAAGAATCAAAGCGAAAACGGATACAATCAGATACGCTCTATGATGAGAGCCAACAATGTTTATCATACATCTCAACCCGATACCACTCCAGCTTCAACCCTCGCAAGCGTCCCCCATCCCCCGACCCATCTCCCCACACCTGACAAGCTCTATATCCTCCTCCCCAACAATCGTATTCTCCATCACGGATAACTCGTGGGCAGCGCATTATTGAATCGGAACACTTCACTCGGATCCCATTTCTTCTTCAACGCCGCCAACCTCGGCAACTTCCTCGCCCCATACCTCTGCTCCAGCCTCTCGTCCCCGCGCGCATAGTTGATGTACACCGACAGATCGGGATATCCCGAGTTCTTCGCCCACGTATCTCGGAGCTCGAGCGCGAGGGATTGTCCAGCTGTGGCGGCCGGGTCGTTGGGGGCGTTGTTGGAGTCGGTCATCACGCCTAGTTGGCTGCAAGGAGGGTGAGATGTTAGCAAGTATGCTTTAGTAGACTTTTGGCAAGCGGGAGGGAGGATGGAGGACGTACATATGCCCCAATGCATCCCTCCATGGATACGCAGAGTCGTCATCCGCCACAGCCATCATAGCCTGGTTGGGGAATGTCTCGAGGTTGATGGTTGTCCCGTGCGCGGAAGGATATTTCCTGAAATACGCATCCAGCTTCTCGAAGCTCGTCTGGAATGTCGGTCCGGACAGCTTCCGTAGCGTCGCCCAGTGCGTGTTGTGGCTCTGGTTTTTGGGGCAGATCAGGGCGTCGGCGCCGAAGGCTGCGGTGCCTACTAACTTGTTCCAGGGCACGACGGAGATATTGGACACGGTGGATTCTAGTGCTAGAAGTGGGGCCATGAGTTTCATGCCCTCGTCCTTGGTTCCTATGTACACCCAATTCGCAATGATCTGTGCCTTTGGCGCGGTCGTCAGTCGAGAAATCGAGCGAAGGGATTGGTCGTTGACTTACTCCTTTAGAAACTGGATCATAAACGACGAGCGTGATAACCGCCAAGTTTGCAGGCATTTTTCCGCTGAGTGACCCTAGGAAATCAAAGTACTGCTTGGACTGATTAGCGGGGAGAATAAAGTCCGCGTTTAGGATTTGGCCCTGGTTGACCAGCTTGTGGGCTTTGTAAGTCGCGGAGGTGACGATACCGAGATTGGCGCCGGCACCGCGAAGGCCCCAGAATAAGTCCGAGTTCTGCGTCCTCGATGCCGTGACCACACGGCCATCGGCAACGACAATGCGCGCAGAGACCAATGCATCTGCCACCAGACCAAACAAGCCGTTCAAGCGTCCAACGCCTGACCCGACTGTTACTCCGAGATAGCCCGGACAGGATATGGAGCCGCTCTCTACTTCCGTGTTAGTTATCGAATTCGAATCATATGGTGAATAGGAGACGTACGAATCATGTACCCAGCTGCGAAGAGATCATTTTGGAAGTCTGCGAGGGTAGTGGCGCCCCCAATAGTCAGTTGCCCAGCAGCTTTGTCTATGCTGTACGCTTTGAGTTGACTAAGGTCAATCGCCAGGCCTCCGTCAAGTTCTCCAAGGGTAGTGGTGTATCCATGGCGCCCGCCGGTGGCGAGAAAAGGAATATTGTGCAATGATGCGATTTTGACCTATGCACACGTAGTTAGTGCTGTTCTTTTTTTGTATCTTGGAAACTTCGACCACGCACAGCTTTTGCTACGTCCGTCTCAGACGCTGGGCTAATGGCAGCAAGATAGGTCGGTGCGTCATAAGTGCTCCAACGAGAGGTACTGTTGACAAACCTAGAGCTCTGTGGAAAAGAGATGGTTGTGCTTTTGTCCCACCCGTTTGCTTTCTGGCTCAAGAGTGCTCTGATATCGCCAGGTTGAAAGGGAATTGCAGAGACTGAGAGACACCAGAGCCCATAGAGAGCTACAGTTGCTGATTTGAGTAGCATGCTGTGCGTCAATTATGGCAATGTCTGAGATTCTGTCGACCACTCCAATCGAGATGCTGTTAATCTGGCTGCAGTAGTCTTTCTCCGACCGAAGACCAGTACAGAAAACGCTTTATAAGGTGACATCTCGGCCCCCATTTTCAATTTTGCCACTCTTGATCCTTCGAAGATTTCACCATGAGCAAGATCAGCCTGGAAGTGGGACGCTGGATAAGAAGGTCAGCTTCAGCCGTAGCCCTTACACACGTCTCCCTCAACACGGTTTCCGGCCATAGAGGTCCAGAGATTCCTGACTACGCCGCTTCCATTCGTGACCATTTACATCCTCTACAGGGGCCTGGAATCCTCGGACGCCTGTGAACAATTGTGGCCAGAAGACCTGAGAATAGAATGACGAAATGGTATGATCATACTGGTCACATCTATCTGAATCATCTCGGTATGCCTGGTCGTTTCGCGAGCCCTACATGGCCGTCGGGAGAGATTCGAAAGATGCGAGGATACTGAAGGAGAAAATGCGACCTCTTTCGAATGTACCACCTTCTATCCTGCAACACACCGTTCAACCGATAAGATGGAGGAATGACCAACTATTCCATCCCCTTCTCGTGTGGCTTGCCAAATTAGATGAGCCACGCGGTCAGACTCATGATCTATCTCCAGCTCATTATCGCCGCTCGGATTTTACATGACGGCGCCGAGGAAGTGAATGCAATCACGTGAGGAGACAGATGATTAGCGATCAAGCTGAAGGGTTACATTGAGTGGGATTGCTTGGTAATATTTTATGCGGTAAGCATGGCAAGCGGTCTGTAATCTTCCAGGATTTAATCCTGTAGGATCAATGCTCACGCCGTGGAATGGTCCGAGGTACACCCTTTTTCCCGCCGGCAATTGAGCAGATATCGTACTTATAGTGGACCTGGGTTACGGGTACGGGCACAGGGGATTACTAGCCCTAAGCGAGCAGTAAGCCTCACGGCTTTCACCGCCCCCTGTGCCGGTAGGGAGAACTTGATTATCTCGCCTGTACCGGAGAGAGCCGGGGCCACGGGTGTTGTCTACCCTACCTGGAACAAGCGGTGGAAGGTCCCGTCATGCGCATATCATCTTGTCCGAAAATCTCCACCCAGAGCCGCAATAAGGATCAGGAATATCTCACCCAACGCTAAAGATTACCCCTCGCTCACCGCATTGCCGAATCCTCCTACACCCGCAAAACACGA
This sequence comes from Physcia stellaris, assembly GCA_018902385.1. Classification (NCBI taxonomy): domain Eukaryota; kingdom Fungi; phylum Ascomycota; class Lecanoromycetes; order Caliciales; family Physciaceae; genus Physcia; species Physcia stellaris. The sequence continues at coordinate 114,707 of JABSSW010000031.1, read as the reverse complement.
AGCAGGTGAGGTCGCCGAAACGGATCACACGATAAAATCGCTGCGACTGATACCCGGTCATCGAATTCTAATGCTATGGTACCTGGTCTTGCTCGTACATATTTAGCCCAATACCATGTGACTAGCTCCTGGGCCAAGCCGTCATGCAGTATCTTAGACTACTAGAATACTGTACGGAATAGACCAAGGTCAGATCATCAGAGCTTGGTAGGATTTGTGGTGCGGCCGTGGAGGACATTTATTGGGTGGAAGATGGTCTTAAATTTTTAATTGATGCTACCTGCAAGCTAAATGGTGCCAACAGGCTCCACCCTTCTCTGGTATGCGTTACTACTTACTCCTCTCCCTTGCTTAGGTTAGCCCGGCAAATGCTGGCTCATTTTTCGCGAATTCTTTCCAAGTCGTCGGCTTCTCAGCCAGCAGCTGTGATGCAAATGTCAGCGATTGACCACTCAACGCAGACTCACGAAGACCTACCGCAAGGCTGGGCTCGAGCTTGTCGCCACCATAGTAGCCATATTCTCCCAAAAGACGCATGTTCTGGAGGAGAGCCTCCTGGATCGTGTCTGGCATGCCCATCCCGCCCAAGATCCCTTTGAAGACATCGCCCGGTAGCTGCGCGAAACTAGTCTTCTTGCCCGTTTCGGGAAAGACTGCCTTGAACTCTTCGACGATTTGAGCAGGTGTGTAGTATGCCGTGGCTCCGTAGATCCGCTTGCCCAAAACTTTGTCGGTGTTGAGGAACATGGCCTTGACGAATTTGCCGGTGTCTGCCGCCGCGTCGAAGAATGGGATTGGAGCATCGGCCGGATTGGGCATGGCCAGCGCCCAGTTGCCTTCACCCATTTCACGCAGACTCTGACCGGGGAGGTTGGACATGTAGAATCCGGCATGGAAGAAGGATGCGGGGATGTCAAGGGACCGAATGTAGTCCTCCACGTTAGCCTTGCCGTCGAAATGGTAGACATTAGGGAGCACGCCATTGGATACTAGGACCAATGTTAGCGGGAAGACTCTACGCCATTACGCCTGAGGTATGTACGCTTGTTGATGTTGAACAGACTGCTCCAGATCAGATGCTTAACGCCTTCAGCCTACAGATGTGTTAGAATCAGTATAATCAAATAATACAACCTACCTTGCAAACGTCGGCAACAGCCTTGCCCTGAGCTTCCTCGGCTTCGGCGCTGAAGACCTCCCAGAAATTGGTGACGGAGAAGACGCCCCAGGATCCTTTGATGACAGCGTGCAGTGAGTCCTTGTCGTTTAAATCGCCCTGCACGAGGATCAGTAGGGGCCTTTGACAGCTTGAGGGTTAGACGTACTTTGACTACATCAGCACCGAGCGAGGCGAGAGCTTTGGCGCTATCTTTGGTCGGGTCACGAGTTACTGCCTTGACGTTGAAATGGCTGGAGGCTTTGGAGTCTCCGAGAATGGACTTCACCACCGAGCTACCTTGTTTGCCGGTTGCGCCGAAGACGGTGATGGTTTGCTTGGCCATTTTCGTAGATGTTGAAGAGGTAGATGAACTGGAGAGTTTTGCTAGAAACTTGGAGACAGCTGATGGCAACCTTGGCATGGAATTATAACGACGTAAGTGGACAGAAGCTTGGAGATGACTGAGTGGTTGAAGTGAGAGATGATGGAGGGAAGAGGCGTTTAAAGGAAGCGGTGACCCGGGTTTACCAGCGCATCGTAGGGCAAACCATCAGCTCGGACATCCTAACCCACCGATAACGCCGAAGATTAATAAGGCATGAAAACTGAGATCGTCGCTGATTCGTGCAGGAGCGCCTTGCAGACGTCGTGCAGGAGCTGACATCGTGCGAGAGGGATGTGACCACGAAAAAGATATTCACGACGAAATCTTGGAGACATATGTTTGCAAGCCATCAAGGCAAGTACGCGAGCATTTGTAAGTTGTCATGCACTGATAAATGTGATATATGAATTCAAAACAAGGTAAACGCGTTCGAAATGCAACGGGGCTTTGTTTAGGGTTAGGGTTATCAAGCATCACAGCGAGGAGTTCAGAAACCCGTTGCTGGACTATTGAAAACCACGGTGAGGCGATGCAGCCTCACAGATGACCGGACCGGATGCATCCAATGTAATATGAGCCTCGTCGATGCCAGATCTTGCCCTCAAGGAGAAAGGAAGGACTGGAATGATCTTCAACCGTGAACTGCTGTGATGTCCTATTCGGAATAGCTATTTGCACGCACCACGTCGTAGATGAATGCGTCCTAGAGTGGATGTGAGCCAAGGAATTGATAGTAAGGGATATGTGACTGCAGTCGCTCACGCTGAATGAGGCAGAGCACACTGTCAGTAGGATGAACCATCCTGAGGAGCAGTACTTTAGAAGCGCTGGCTTCTAGGACGGCGAGGCAGATGGCATAGCTGTTTGTACGCTCAATCCTGAATGTCAAAGGTAGATGAGCAGGAGTCGAAGCACTTCGAAGACGGTAGGAGATGCTTCAGTGAGCACCGATGGCCTTGTGTTGAAAGCATACGCAATCATGGAAGTCAGGATTTCTCGGTTTCTCCTCCCTCCATGACTCGGTCCGTGCGCACCTTTCATGGTGCAGAAGACAAAATCCAACGTGTCCGCCCCCGCTTGATCCGTTCTGCGGCCGAGCAAGGTAAGTGGATGACTGTTGACATATGGTGGATCGCTGGATGTTTGGTCACGAAGCTGACGTCGAAGAAGCTCGTCATGAAGCGTCGCCGTTCCCGTCGGCTCAACTAACATCGTTGAAAACATCCAAGGATTGGCAATGCTCAGTCAACCCGGTAGAATGCTTGTAAGACTGCATGAAGTCGTAAATCATTGATTGCATGATGTTCTATGGAGTGCTAATTTACATGGTTTCTAGTCTCTAATGTCATTGCAACGTGCACTAATGACTAAGCTCTTGGCGATCTCTAATTGGCCACCTAGTTTTACACACTTCTTTAGAAGAAAATATCTGATATTTCGTTCTATTCTTGATATTGCATTTATGAATATGCGAATCGAACATTTGTTCGAATCATGCATCGATGCAAAAATTCGTTTTCGACGTTTTCGCAATTTTTGTAATTTATGCACTTTGATTGATCGAATTTTTTCGATGAAAAATAAAAATAATACGAATTTGTATGAGATTTCGTTGACGAATGTCAAAAATATGCGAAAAAAAACGATGATTTTGATGTTGTTGCAAATTTAATAATTTCGATTTTTCAACAAACATGCGATGTAAATCATTCACAATCAAACAGAATTGCTTGATGAATTTTGATTGCATTTGAGCAAACTTCTGAAATAAAATAAATAAAGAAATAAACGAAACGTTTTTCAGCGTTTTTGATATAAATTTTGATAAAAATATCGAAAAACGTAAAAATTTTGATAAAACTATTGATCGTGAAATTATTTTTGTTCAAAATATCGACTTTTTTGATGTTGCTGCTGATGTAAACATTTTATTTTTGTTAATAAATTTCATTTTTTCAGCGACAGTAATTTCTTTTCGCACGATGATTGCGAAAATGTTCATTTTTTCAAATTTAGATTTATTATTTTCAAGAACGTAATGTACATTTATTTTCGACACGAGAACAAAAAAAGTTTGTTGAACTTTTTTTCGATATAAATGACGATATTTTGTATTGAAATGCACGTTTTTATTTTCAAAAATGTTGTTTACAACGATATTGATCATGAAATCAAATACGTAACACACGTTCAGTAATTTCATCGTGTTTTTGTCTGTGAAAATGTTGACGTTGAAACGTATTCGATCATATGTTAAAATAAAAAATGATTTCATGTTTGACATCATCGACGATTCGTCTGTACAATTTCGTTTTTTTGAAAACGTTGTTTCATCGTTTTGTTGATCACGTGAATGTCGAAATCATGATTCAAAATTCATGAAAATCGAAAAAAGTAATTTGATTTTATGACATCGACGTTGACGTGAATGACGACGAAAAATTTTACGATTTTTGTATTTTTGTTATCGTTTTTGTTTTCGTTTTTTTTTTGACGTTTTTCGTCAACAACAAATGTCGAATTGAATATCGTTTTTTTTTTTCGAGTTTTTTTCATGCGTATGTGTTGACGAAAAATTTCGATGAAAACGAGAAATCGTGTTTCGTGATTCGTTACGATGTCTAATTGAAATAATTGTATTTCAACGAAAATAAATGCGATTTTGTCGATTGCGTATAAAAAATCACGATACGCTTGTTTGTTATCGATAATTTCAGCAATTTTCGTTTGCTTAACGAAAATCAACATTTTCAGATATTCGTTTAGTTAAACATCGATGTTTTGACGATTGAATGAATTCTTGATCATGCGATTGTATTGTTGTTTCAATTTCAAGTTTCTAGCTGAATCGATTGATGCAAAACGTGCTTTTAAAACGCGTAAAACGTTTTATGAATGAATTTCAACGAACTGAATAAAATTGAAATTTATAATCGTTGTTGTATCATAAATGTGATCGATTATTCTCGTCATGAATTGTTTTTGTTTCTTTCAATCTTGAAATTTCGTTTTGTATCTCGATGACGTTATTTTGTATCGAGCATGTTTTTCGATGAAATTCGCATTTTGTTGTGCGTCAAAATCGAATTCTAGAAATTCAAATTTGCTCGTTGATTTAGTATTTTTGAATGAATCGATAAGATTTCAAATCGAATATTCGATGATTTTAGTTTTTACGATTGAAAATCACGCGTTTCAATTTTTAAAGAAATTCAATTTGAGTTTTCGTTTCGTATTCGTCATCGTGCTGAACGAGCAAATAAATAAAAAAAATTTCTTGATTGTTGTTGATTGTAAAAAAATGTAAACACAAAAATGTTTTCGCGATGTTTTGATTTTTCGTGTTAATTTGTCGAAACAATCGAATGCTGAAAATATTGATAATTTAATAAATCACGTATTGAATGCAACAATTAAACGTGATTCGAATTCATAACTGTAAAATTGCATGAAATCGTAAATCATTGATTGCATGATATTTTATGAAATGTTAATTTACATAATTTTTGATTTTTAATGTCATTGCAACGTGCATTAATGATTAAGTTCTTGACGATTTCTAATTGATCATTTAGTTTTACAATGCTTGATTCAAAGTAAAATTTCTAGTTTTTTAGTATTTTATGAGAGTATGAATTCTGACGTGCGTTAATCTGTTCGAATTTCGACTCATGTAATCGAATGAACAACTAAAACAGACTCACGAACTAAAAAAACGTGTCAAAGATTTTTCGAAAGTTTCATTTTTAAATCACAGCAATTCAGTTGTTGTGACTGAACGATAAATATGATTTTGAAATCGAATAACGAAAAAAAACTAAAAGTTTCGACTAATACAGTATCATGATATTCATGATATTTTCACTTTTCATTTTTTTCTTTTCGATTACATTCAAAAACATAAAATATCTATGTTTGACGAAGAAATTACGATATTGAGATGCGAAATATCAATTGATGTTGAAATGTGCAATATTTCAAATCTGTCAAAATTCATGTCACGTGATATTCAGAATTCAAATGATTAAATCGTTCAGAATTCAATTATCTGTTCAGAATTCAATCATCAATAACGCATATCGCATATATCGCATATGTCGCATGTATTAATATTCAATGTTTTCATTTAAATATTTGTTAATTAATTAATCAATTCAATGTTTAAATCGATGTGTTTTAACTTTTTCAACAAATTATGAATTCGAATCGTGTTTTCGTTTTTAATAATTTGTAAATCACGATTTATTGAACAAATCATCGATTTTACACATATTGTTTTAATAAAATGCAATCGAAAAATTTCAACAACGCAATCACACAAACTCAACAACAAAACATTTTTTAATTTATCAATTCATTCAAAAATTTTTTTACAACATCATGAAAAAGATTTTGCAATATACAAAATTACGAAACTGAAAAAAATCGAGAATTTCACTTTGTGAATCGAGAAATTGAAATTTTGTTTTATATTTTTTCAATTTTGATTTTACATTTTTGAAATAGAAAAAAATCATTTTTATTTGTCAAATCAAATTTACGCAAAAAAAACGATATCGAACGTGTTATAATCAAAATTGAACAAATTATTTACGATGCAAAATACAAACAATTCAAAAAAAATCACAAAAAATGAATCATTGTTCACAGCAAAATTTGTACAACAATGCATATTTCGTTTGAACAAAAATTTCGTTCACACGTTAAAAACATGAAAAACGACACGAAAATTTTTTTGAAATTTAAAAATTTTTACGAAACGATCGATTTGATCATTATCGATTTCGTTGTAAAAAAAATTTGTAACAAATCGTTTGTCGATTTCAAAAATGTTGACGATTGAACAAAACATTTGAAAAAATAAAAAAATGAAATTAATGCGATCGACGAATTTTTTTTTGTTTGATTCATGAACAATCGTTTTCGTATGAATTTAATTAAAAATTTGAATTCGTATATGTTTTATTTTAAATCAAATTACGTGAAACGATATTGATTATCGACGAAATAATCAAAACGTTGATCGATCAAAACAAACGAAATATTTATATGAAAAAAAATCGAAATTCAGTTCGAACGATCAAAAACAATCGAAACAAATCAATCAAATTCTCGAAAAACGATAAAAATAAAAATAAAAACAAAAGCAAAAAAAATCGTGATATTGATTCATGCGAAATGTGTAAATTTTTTATTCATAACAAATCACATTGTTTTTATCATAACAAACTTTAACGCATTTCTGATTGAAAATTTTACGAAATCAAAATGCATTTGATCGTGAATTGATCAAACAAAATCAATTTCGTATCAATCAACAAAATCGACAAAATTAAAAAAAATGATAAAATCAAACGAGTCAAATTTGACAATTTTATCGTTTTTGCATTCAAATCAAATTTTTCAATCGAAAATTCAATCTTTTCAGATTTCGAAAATAATACGTTTTCGATTACGTTATTTCGTAATTTTGCGATGAGCAAAATTAAACGTATTCGATTTAACAATTTCATTTTTCAAATCAATTGTGCAATACGCATTGCAAAATCAACAATTTTATTCAAAAATTCGAATTTTTTTTTGACAGCAAAACGAACACTCATTTGTGTTATAACAAAAAATTGTTTCACGAGTTGAAATTTCTTGCAACGATCAAAATCGTTGAAATTACTGATAACGCATTGTTGACGATCAAAAAAATCGAATTCATTATATTTGAATTCAATATTGACGACAAACGAATTTGCAATATCATTATCGACGTTGAATACGTTTTTGATTTTAAATTCAATTTCATATCAATTGATATATTCGAAAAGAAATCATGCGAAATCGTTGTTAAACAAAATCGTTTCAAAATCATTGACGAAAATGACGATAAAATTTTCATGATCGATACACGTCAAAAAAAAAACTAATTCATATATTTTCGATATGTGAAAATTTGTCATTCGAACACGATTTGCGAAAACTTTTATTTTTTGAAATTATTGACATCGTCGATTTGAACATTTCAATTTTCGCGATGTCAAAAAGTTTGCAACAATGAATTTTATCGACGATTTCGAATATTTCAAACTTAAAAAAATCGATTTTCAACACGATAAATGCGAATCATATATTGTGAACAAAATGCATCGAACATCAAATCACAAAATAGTAAAAACGAATTCAATTAGACGTGTTACACGAAAAAAACAAAGATTTCATACGAATTTGATTGAAAAAAATCATATTGTTCAAATTTTTCGCGATAAACGTTACGCAATTGTATTCGCGAACGATTACATTGATTACATTTGATTGTATTTGATCAAAAATAAATTCGATTTCGTCATCGTTTTCAAAAATTTTATTCATATGATTAAAGTTCAAAAATTAACAATCGAATTTTTTCGCATGAACAACGTCAAAGAAAATATCAACAAAAAAATCGAAAAATTCATAATCGAACACGAAATTCAATGAAAATTCATTGTTTCGAATAATTCACATCAGAATGAAATGTTTGAACGAACGTTTCGTATTATTTTCAATAAAATACGTTTCATTTTGTACGATTCGAAATTATTCAAAACGTTTTGAGAAAAAATCGTTCACACGATGATTTATTTGAAAAACATTAATTTTATTTTTTTCAACAATATGATATCGCATGAAATTTGAAATGATCGAAAATTTGATTTATTCAATTTACATTCGTTCGAAACGTTGTGTTTCGCAAAAATGAAACATATCAAAAAATTTGACGAATGTTGAAAATACAATTTTCGCAAATGTGTTGCAATCAAAATTCAATTGATATAACTTGACGAAAACAAAACTAATGCGTTTTTGTTAAAATTAATGTTTTGACATTCGCACATTTTTTGTATTTTCATTTTGCATGTATGTTACAAAATAACGAAATTCAAAACAATAAAATGATAATTACTCATGATTTTTTCAATAAATTATAAGTTCGAATTAACAGTTTTCGTTATATTTAATATCAATTACAACATGTCAAAAAACGAAACGCAATAATAATTAATCGTCAAACAATACAACAAATTTTGCAATATTTCAACAATAATCAATTTCATTGAAAATATTCAGTTTTGTCAAATTCGAAATCGATTCAATTGCATATCGCAATACTCAATATCTTGATACACACGATCAATACATTCAATACGTTTTCAATTACATCGATAACATTTATTTATTTATTTATCGAATTTTTTTACGATTATTTTACGTTTTCGATTTTTTTACACATTTTTCGCGAATATTTTACGATATCGAAATATTTACGCGAATTTTATCATTCAATCAAAATGACGACTTCATCATTTACAACGCATTTGTTTTTCTCGAATCGTGCATCAAAAATCGTATGCAAACATTCAGAAAATGCATTTTTCATTTTCGAATCGTCGTTCGCTTTTTTTTCTTGATTTTTTTTTCTATGCATTTGCATTTCAGTCAATGACATATTCGCGAATGAATCAATAACGCAAAATTTTCGATGTTTGTACGAACAACATCAACAGAATCAAATCAATCAAAAATGCGCTTGATTCGTTCAAGCAAAAAAAACGCAAAAAAATTATTTAATGCGAAAACACGAATCGAAAATCAAAAACAAACTCAAAGAAAAAATGAAACAATTGACAAAATTCAAAAAAAAAACTCGTTTGATCAAGAAACGAACTGAAAAATATATTTGTAAATTATGCAAACGATCAAATTTGACAACAACATCAAATTTCACGAACATATTCGCAATCGACATGCGAAAAAGTCGAAACAATTTGTTCAACAATTTGTTGAATTCGTTGTTTCATTTTTTACGTTTTTTCAATTGATCATTTCGTCATTTTTTTCGTCATTTCAATCGATAATTTTTTCATTTTTTACGTTATCGAAATTAATAATCGAATCATTAATTACATTTTTTTCAAAATTTTCATCAAAATTTTCGTCGATTGAAACATCAAAGAAATCGATATTTTGAACAGAAATAACATCACGTTCAATCATTGCATCGAAATTTTTTCGTTTTTCGATTACGACATTCAAATTGATATGCAAATCGTTGAAGAATGCAAATTTTGTTTGTTCGTTTATTTCGTTTCGAACTTTTACATCGAGATTTTATTTCATCGTGAACGATTTGTATCACATGTTCGTTGAAAAATCGAATTTATTTGATTTGCAACGACATCAAATGCGCTCGTTATTTTCAAAGATTTTTGACAAAAACAATTTTGAAATTTCTGATTTCATACAGACGCGCATTACGTCATATTTTAATGTAATAATTTTATTTGTTTTCAAATTGTTCAAAATCGAAACATTTATATTAGCGCATGATTCGATTCAACAATCGATTCGCACGTCATTTTTCTTGTTTCGTTTTATTTTTCGATTTGTTTCGATGCGTTTTTCTTTTTCAAAAATTTCTCGTTCGTTTTTTGTTTGCAAACATTGTCAAAAACGTTTCGTCATTCATTGATTTATTGATTGAATCATGCGAAATGTTTCAAAAATTGAAAACAATGAAATATTCAGAAAAATGCGTTATTGACGTTTCGTTTCTTTTCGTTTTGCTTTGAAAAAATATTGATTTCTTTTTGATAAAGTCATTATTCTGAAAAAGTTAAAACATGTTGTTTGTTTGTTTGTTTATTCATTCATTTCTTTTTATTAATCGTTGATCGATTTGAAAAAATAAAAATTGTTATTGTTTTAATGAATTCGATGTTTCGTTTTTCTCGTTCTATTTCGACTCGAAAAAACTTTACAAATTGTTGTATGCTTTGTTTATTTGTTTATTGTTTCACGAATCGATAAAAAATTATCTTTGTGATTTCGTCTTGATTTAACACGACTAATTTATCGTTTATTTTTCTATTATTTTTGAAGTTTAATCGCTCGATAAATACGAGAAAAAGAAAAATACAATGATGACAATACAATTTCGAAAAAACGTATTGATTTACTGTACAATTGTTAGAAAAAAAAAAGCAATCTATTAGACAATACAATTTCGAAAAAATGTATTGATCAAAATGTTCATTCGAATAATATCGTTTCGAGAAAACGTATTATACAGTTAAAATTCACATCAATATCGTTTCGAAAAAACGTATTAAATTTGTTACAACAAAAATTTGATGTCAAATAATATCGTTTCGGAAAAACGTATTATGCAATCATTACATTTCGATTTTGCAAAACAGAAATTCGATCAAGAAAAACAAAAACTCGATCAAAAAAAACTGAAAATATCTGATTTTTTCGCATATTAATCGATTTGATTTTTTGACAAATTTTAATCAAATCAGAAAAGTTCGAATTTGCATTTTTTTGCATCGATATATGTTTTTCATATCGATTTTTCGATCATTTTCAGTTTTGCGCATCTCGTCGACATATTTTATGAATTTTTTACAGTCAAATTGCACAGACATCGATTCATTGATGTCGCATAAAATTTCTGAAAATTTTGAAATTCACAATGATATTTCATGATATGATTTGCATTTTCGTTCAACATCGCAAAATTCAAACAATTGATATTTGTTTCATGATATATCTTTTAGTCAATTTTAGATATCAAATTTCACATCGATGTTTTATTTCGTGAAAAAATTCAAAACGTTTTCAATTGTTCGATCGCACGTTTTACAATTCGATTTTACGTTACATTTGAAATCAATAAAATATCGAATTTCGATTCGTTCGTTTTTGCAATCTTCGCATCGATATATAATTTAATTTTACAAAATTTACGTCATTGAAAAGTTTGTTCGAAAATTTTAAACAATACATCGTTAAAAAAATTCGTTTTGAAAAAATTTGCATGAAAAACTATAAAATGCGCATCGTTGAAAAAATCATATCGTTGAAAAAGTTTGCACGAAAATTTCAAACTGAATTCGTTAAAATACAAAGCAAAAAACACAAACGATTGTTGTGAAAAAATGTTGAAAATACAATTTTCGCAAATGTGTTGCAATCAAAATTCAATTAATATAATTTGACGAAAACAAAATTAATACGTTTTTGTTGAAATTAATGTTTTGACAATTGCATATTTTTTGTGTTTTCATTCTGCATGTATGTTACAAAATAACGAAATTCAAAACAATAAAATGATAATCATTCATGATTTTTTCAATAACGAACATGAAATCAAAAAATATTTATTCGATTACGAAATTTCGAATCAATATCGCATATGAAAATCTATTAATCGTCAAATTATTAAAATCGTTCATGTCATATTTGACGAATATATCAAATTTAAAATCGAAAAAAAAAATGAAAATTACAATATTTTTGATTTCAATTTTTTGATTGATCAAACAAATCAAAATTTTTTAAATAATCAATGTACGATTGCAAATATTGCAAATTCGAACGATTTGAATTCGAATTTTGCAAAATCAATTGTTGAAAAACATAATTTCGATAATTTCGACGATCATCAAAATACAATTTAATCAATTTTATCAATTGAATCAATTATTACAATCGAATTATCAAAATTTCGTAAATTCATTCGCACGCACATTTAACAAAAACACAATTACGTTCATCAACAAAATTTTTGAAACAAAAATTACGACGATTATCATGAATCGTGTTTGAATAAACGTATTATTGATTAACTAAACGAAAACAATAAATTTGCAAAAACAAATAAATACAAAATGTTGAAATTGCAAACAATGTGCGACGTCAAATTTCAAATCACATTAATTTCGACGTAAAATTAAAACATAATTCGTTGTTCGACGTATGATCGATCATATCATATCAATTATTTATTTGTCAAATTTATTTGTCAAACATATTCGTAACATTATTTTTTTTTCTTCGCGAACGTCGTTTCGACGATTCGTCATTGATTCGAAATTAAAACGTTGTCGATTGTTTTGAACGAATTCAAAATTCGAAATTTTCACGATCATTATTTTTTGATTTTTTCAGTATGTTGCATCAATTCACAATTTAATAAAATCGAACAACAATTTCTGAAAATATTTTTGACACGATTCAATTCTTTATGCGACGTAAATTTTGACTGTAAACAACGTCGAAACGATAATAATGAAATTTGAAATTAAAAAAAAAAATTTGAAACGAATGAATGAAATCAAAATGAATTCAAATTCAATTGAAATTTTCAAATTTTAATCGAACGTAATTTCAATGAATGTCAAAACGACGATTTTTTTTCGAAAACGACGACGATTCGTAAATGAATTTTGATCATCGATTTGAAAAACGAAAAATGTAATTTTGAATGATTTTGAATTTGCGACGATGAAATGATTTCGATGATAATCATTTATCACGTCACGAATATTATCGAATTTATCGTTGTCAACGTAATATCAAATTCGATCATGCAATCAATTTGATCAATTGACGCGATATTGAAATCGATCGTAATGATATCGAAATTTTAAAATATCGTTTATTTTTCAATCGAAATTCTCGTTGATTATGACAAAATCGAAAAATTCGTTAATTTGATTTTCGAAAAAATTACAAAAATTTTTGCATAAAAGTCAACAATGAAACACATCATAAATTCGTATTGTTTCAAACAATTCAAATTGATAAAAATTGTTTATACGTTTCAACATTTTGTACGAATTTAGTTTTTTGTCATCAAACTTGTCGAACGATTTAACGATTTTGATGTTTCGTCGATTCAAAAAAACGTAATTTTTTTCGACGTATTTCACGATTTTGCGATGTTTGTTGATTTGTGTTGTCATGCGTTTTTGAATTATTTCGACGTGAATTTGTACATAATCAAAAATGTTTTGTATTGTGTTCGTGATGTTTTTCGTTTTGACGAGCAAAAATCGTTTTTTGTAATAACATACGAAGTAAAATTCGATGAAAATCTTATACGAAAATGAAAATTTTTGTTGACGAAAAACGATGACAATTCAATGAATGCAAAAATCGCGTTGTTGTTTGCAAATTCGATTATAAATAATCAAACGTTTCAATCGTTTTGCATGTAATTGCAATATTGTCTTAATTGTTTTTCGATATTTTGATTGATTTTCTCGATTTGATTATCAGTTTCTGAATGAAAAATCGTGAAAAATTTACATTTAATGTCGAAAATTTTGCAAAAAATTTGTTATACAAAAAACACGAATTGAAAATTTCGATCAAATGTTATGAACGAAAACAAATCATGAATACGAAACACGTATTAAATGAATATTTTTGTTGTGATTTCAACATTTGTGTTTTCGTTTTTCGTTGTACAAAATGCATAATGACGTTTTTTTTTGAATTTGTCGATTATCGTGCAAATGACATTATGATCGTGAACGTCAAACAATTTCGTGATGAAATCAATTGATATATTCGTTCAACGTTGCAAAAATATAATCAAAAAAATGAATAAATCGTTTTTACGATTTCGAAAAATTTTGATTCGTTGACGTTTATAACAATTACGTACGTATCGACGAATTGTTTTGCGCATGTTAAATCAATAATAATCACGACGTAAAAAAATTTTCATGCGATTAAATTCAGAATGATTCGACGTTGAAAATTCATGAATTTTTTTGAAAAAATCAACGAGCAAAAAAACATCGACGAATATTCATAATCGATTTTTGTAATATAAAATATCGTTTTTTTTGATAATCGCGTAAATTGATTTCATTCACGAAAATGAAATTTTGATTAAACGTTTCACGATATGTTTTGCAATCGTCGTTTGTTTTGTTGACGACGAAAATTCGTTCGTAAATTGATTCGTCAAATTCGACAACATGAATTTCGAATCGTTCGAAAATGAACAATATTTGTTTTTTATATTGATATCGTTCGTCGTTATCATTTTTAAATCGTGAATTCGACATGCGAATCAAAACGTTTGTTTTAACGTTTTGAATTTCTGATTGAAACTGAATAACGATATTGAATTTCGATAAAATTTTTGTTCAACGAATTTGACGAAAAATTAGTTTTTTCGAAATCATGAAAATTTTCAAATTTTTGTGATCGATAAAAATCTTGATCGATTCGTTAATATTTTCGAATTTTGAACGTCAATGTTTTAAACAATGAATAATGATCAATAATTTTTTGTCATAAATTTCGTAATTGCATTCGATTGAAATCATGTTTCGATTGTAAAAAACAACGAAATGTAAAATTTTTTCGTCATCGTATTGCGATAATATTTTCGCATTAACGTAATTTGAAAAATCGATTTTCAAAATGATTTGTTTGATTTTATCGTAATGACGAAATATTAAAATTTCGATTATCGTTTTTTTAAATAAATTGAAAATTTTTTTTGCTTTCGTAATTCATTCGAATTTTGCGAGTTTCTTGATCATTCGAATGAAAATTTTGATTTTTTTCGAAAAATCACGAATGAAACGTCGATAGAAATTGACGAAATTCACGAAAATTTGTATTTTTTGAAATTGATAAAACGTGTTCAATCAATAATGATTTGTATTTTTTTGAATTCATGCGAAAATCATTCATCGAAAATATAACGTTTAAAAAAATCATTTTTTTTTAAAAATTCGCATTTCTCGATATTCATCTGTAAATCGATTTTTTTGAGTTTTTCAATATTGTTCGAACGTGCACGATATGTTTCTTTTTGAATTTGTTGTAAATGAATATGTCATTCAAATAAATTTGACAGAATTCGTTCAAGAAATTGAACAAAAAATTATTCATGTAATGTTGTCAACTTGCAAAATCGTTGATTAATTCAAAAATAATATTCGATATTTATACGATTTCATAAAAATGACGAACGTGATGAATTTTTCACTTTTTTCATTCATTCGAAATTTATTGAAAATCGATATAATATTTAGTTTGATTAAATATTTGCAATTTTGAATTCTGATCAAAATTTTCTCGATCAAGAAAATAAAATATCGATTGCGTTTCGTGATGTGATTAAATCGACGATAATTCACACACAAACGTAATTGATTGTTGAATTTGATCGCAAATAAAACAAATGAAACGTATGTCGTTTGATTAAATACGATAAATTTTTTTTGCAAAGTTTTTTTCAGATATTTTTTCAATTTTTTAAATTTGAATTCGAATAAAAAATACATTCGATTGCGAAACAAAAAATTGATATCGTTCAACAATTCGATTTTATGATCGTATAATTTATAAAAAAACAATTTGATAATTTTTTGAAAATCAAATATTTTTGATAAATGACGAAAATATTTTGACATTTTTTTCATTATGCGTTCGAATATCGATTTGATTTGTTCGTGTTTTAGAATTTTTTTGATCATGACGACGATTTTTAACGATTCAAAATTCGTTTGTAATGTTTTGAACGCGAAATCGATTTGATTGATCGTAATGAAAAAACATTGAACGTTTTGTTTTCGATTTTTGACATCAATTAACAAACAAAAAAAATTGCATTAATCATTGCGATATTCATCGAATCGTCAAAATTCAATTTTGAAAATAACGAAAATTTTGATTGTTGTTTTTTCGTTTTTCATCGTTTATTACGTTGAATTTTCAGTTTTTTTTGACGAATGTCGTTTTCGTAACAATCGTAATATCAATTTCTGAATTATTTGATTCGATTGTTGACGATTCGTCGTCGATATCGATTTTTGAATGAATTGAACATTCGAAACATTTCGAGTCGATTATATTTGATTCGTTTTCAACAATAAAAAATAAAAATTTGATTTTGAAACGAAACAAAATGATATATCGAAATTTTATCGTCGTTATGTGTTTTGTATCATTTTTTTGCGATAATATTGCATCGCGACGTCAATTAAACACGTTTTATCGACGATTTGATTTGAAAATTTTCAATCGACGAATCTGAATCGTTTGATTGAATATATTGTCGTGATAATTACATTTGAATAATTTAAAAATCAATTTATCGTAAATCATGTTCAATATGATTTCATGTTTGTTTATTCACGATTTTTTTAAAATTATCGAATGATTATCAAAATCAATGATTAACAAAAAAACGATCAATTCGAAATGTAATTTTATCGTCAACTTGAAATATATCGCGTGAATTATAAAAAAAACATGACGATCGTCGAATTCAATTAATGATTTCGATTTCAATAAAAATACGAATTTCATGTTCAGCATGTTGCATACAAATTGCGCGATTTTTTTATCAATGAACGCATAATCAATTGCATCAAGATTTATTAAAATTTTGAATGATAACGTACAAATGATAATTAAAAATCGTTTAATGAAAAAATCAAACATATTATTATCGTGAATAAAACAATTTTTTAAACATTTATCAATCGCGTTTTTGACGTGAATCGTTAATTTTTCGAATCAAATTCGTTCGAATCAATATCGAAATTCAATTGATGTATTTGTAATTTATGTCATTGACGTTTTTGAAATTTATTGACGTTGAAACAGAATTTTCAAATGTGATCGAACTTTTCACACGTGAAATATTTGTTCGTGACAATCAATTGATCGATAATCGAATCATGTTTATAATCGTTTTTGAATTTAATAAAAAACGTCGATATAATTGATTTGACGAACGATATTGCAATCGAAACAACAAACGTCGATTTGAAAATCACGAAAATTGATTTTTGAATTCGAATTCAAATTTTTTTTTTTTCGAATGTTGATCAAATCGTTATACATTTGTTGAATGTCATTTTTCACGCGAAAAAAAAAATGATAACGAAACGAATTGTTCAAAATTTGTTTCAACGACATGATGAATTTGTCAATCAAATTTTTCATCAAAATGAATTGATCGAAATTGATTTGAATATTCAAACGATAAAAATTCGAATAAAAAAATTGAAAATTCTAAATGTCGAACATGATTAAATTTTGATATTTTCGACGTACGTTGCGTTGATAATTCGAATTTTCATAAATGTTTTCGAAAAAGTTGATTATCATTATTTCATTTTCGAAGTAATTCAAATTATTATATCGACGAAATTGAATATGTTTGATTGTTTTTTTTTCAATTCAATCAATTATTGTCGTGATTATGAATCGAACAATTTCGTATCAATCGTTGTTGATCGTGAATTTATCGTAAACGTTGATTTTTCACGTGAATCAATCAAAATTCATATCGTTTGTGAATTTATCGAAATTCGAATGTTTGTTCGTGCGTTTTTTTTTTCGAAAATTTAACAAAATTTGTAACGATCGAGTCGTCAATAACAAATTTTTTCTCGTTATCGTCGATATTGCTTGAATTTTCATTTGAATCGAAATTGAAAACACGTTTAAAACGACGAATTTTATTCAATTTGATCAAATCGTCATATTCAATACGTTTGTCAACGAATTGATTTATGATTCGTTTTTTTTTCGAACGTTTTAAATTTGTCGCGTATTTGCTCAAGAATATTATCGATATCGAATAAATTTTTTTTTTGAATCTTGAACAACTTGACGAATTCGTGAAAATTTTTTAAAACGATTAGATATTTGTTTCGATCGATGCGTAAATCATTGAACACGTTCAAAAAATCGTCGAAATGATGTTGAATTCAATATTTTAACTGACGAACGATTTTTATGTTCAGAAAATACGTAATATCGTCGTTCTGATTCGACACAACGTTTGAAATAAAAAAAAATTGACGAAATTTGTAACGAATCGTGAATTTTTTATCGATTTCGTGAATTTCGTTCAACATTTGTTCAACGATTTTTTAAATTTCGTCGATATTCAGATTTTGACGAAATGAATTGAATGAAATTGTTTCATGATGATTGCAAATCATTTCGAAAAAAAAAAAAAAAAATCGTCGTCGTTTCGTCGTTTTTTATCGTCGAAAATTTCGTCGTTTGCGTGTAAATTCGATTTGTAATTACACGATTTTCGTCGTTTGTTTCGTCAGAAAAACTTTGTCGATTTGAAATTTTATTTTTGAACGTTCGCGTATCACGACAAACGATAAAAATTGAAAACTTATTGTAATATCATGAATCGTGCTTGAATAAACGTATTATTGACTAATTAAACGAAAACAATAAATTTGCAAAAACAAATAAATACAAAATGTTGAAATTGCAAACAATGTGCGACGTCAAATTTCAAATCACGTTAATTTCGACGTAAAATTAAAACATAATTCGTTGTTCGACGTATAATCGATCATATCATATCAATTATCTATTTGTCAAATTTATTTGTCAGACATGCTCGTAACAACGATGAAAAAATTGTTGATTTCGAAACATAACGCGAAAATGTCAAAATTGCGAAACAAATCAAACAATTCAAAATCATCGATTTGAAATATAAAATATCGCAAAATTGACAAAAAATTCAATTTCATTTTGATAAAAAACGATGAATTCAAATTGCGAAAAAAAAATTCGAACATCACAAACACAACGACATTTGAAAATTGTTATTATCGTTTTCAAAAATCAACGTCATCAAAAATCGTTGAATATTTTCAATCAAACGTGATTTTAACGATGAAATCGTCAAATACAAAACTCGTTAAATGACGAAAAATTTTTTACAAATAATTGACAAAAATTATTTCGAAATTTATTTTGAAATCGTTAAATTCATGATTTGAAAATGTATATTTGCATTAATCACGAAAAACGATTAAAAAATGCGTCACGTTGACGTCGTCATTGCGTTTTTTGAATCAAACTTCAAAATGAAACAATAAATACAACAATCGTTTGATTTCGAAAAAAAAAAATCAAAATTCGTTTGCTCGTTGAAAAAAGCATTGTATGAATTAAAACAATTTTTTCGCGAATGATATGATTGTTTGAAAAAATATTTCATTTCGTTGAATTATATTTGTTTGTTTGTGAATAATTGTGTTTTTGTTACGATAAATTTGCACATAGAATTGAAATCGTGATATTTTGATCAGAAAAAATTAACGTTTTGACAATTTGATTCATATTTCGCATTTTGTTTTTAAATAATAACAATCAAACATATTATTCATTCACATCACGATTTATCGTAACAATGATAACATTATCGAACATACGATCGACAATTTTTCAAATTGTTTAAAGTTTTTTTAGCAACGATCAAC
This sequence comes from Physcia stellaris, assembly GCA_018902385.1. Classification (NCBI taxonomy): domain Eukaryota; kingdom Fungi; phylum Ascomycota; class Lecanoromycetes; order Caliciales; family Physciaceae; genus Physcia; species Physcia stellaris. The sequence continues at coordinate 95,065 of JABSSW010000031.1, read as the reverse complement.
GTCGTTGAATCGTATCAGCGTCGTTGAACAAACAACAAAATCGAAAAATATTATCAATTTCGCTGAAAACATGATATTTGATTTTATTGTATTAAAAATCATCATATCAACATATTTAATTATTTGACGTCAACAAATTTATTTATTCATCTGTTTATTTTATTTATTTTTTTGTTGATCGATCGATCGATCGATCAATCGAATTCATTTATTTATCGATTTATCGATTTGTTTATTTATTTATTCGTCGAACATTTATTTGTATCATGTCGCAATTCGATTTATTTTATTGCAAAAATTATCAACGATTGCTCGACATTTTTTATTCAAATTTTCTTGCATTTATCAAATATTTTGAAGAAAATGTCGTTTACAAAAAAAATATAACAATTTATCGCGACGTTAATAAATTTTTAGCGAATTTTAAATCGACGACGAAACAATTTTCAAACGTCGAATCACATTTTATTGCTCGATATTGTTTTCAAAATTTTGCGAAACAATGATTTTTCGAACAAACGTCATATTTACAAAAATATTGAACGAAAAAACTTGATATTTTTTGCGAAACGTTTTATCAAAAATTCGAATCAAAAACGATATTCGCATTTTTATTTCATTTCGAAACGAAATCGTCGAATTTACATCAAAAACGACGATTACAAAACGTACATTCATCATATCAATCAAAACATCATGCGCAATGATCGCATTGTCAACATTTTTTGTAACATTTTTTTCATTTAATGAATCAGCATTCATGTTCACATCATTTATTATTTTTTCAAAAATGATCACGAAAAATTCATTTTTCGATATTTTTTTTTGCAACATTTTTTTTTACATCGAAGTAATCATCGATTGTATCATTTGCAACATCACGAAAATCAATATTTTGAGTCGAAATAGTTTCACGCTTAATTGTTACATCAAAATCGTCACGTTTTTCAATTTTTGTATTTAAATCAACATCAAAAGCGCTAAAAATCGTATCAATTATTTGTTTATTCATTTCGTTTCGAAAACATCAAAAACTTTATTTGATTATCGATAATTTCTACGAAATATTCGCAAAAAAATCGAAAAAAATGAACTTGTTACATATCAAAAAAAATTCATTTTTTTCAAAAATTTTTTATCAAGTCAAAATCATCGTTTATTTCAAACTCGCAATCAATCAAAACGCATCGATTAATCAAAATTCGAAAATTTCAAATTCGAAAAATTTTCATCAATTCATGTTTGCGAAATCGATTCGCACGAAATTCATATTTTTTCTCGAAATCACGTCAAAAAAATCGAAAATTTTGTCATACAAAATGTTTTTTATTTTCGATGACATATCATTTACAATTGTTTTTTATTCAGACAACGTTAATCAGAATTTCAAATTTTGCAATCAATGAATCGAATTTCAACAATTCAATCAATCAGAAATTGCGTATTACGTTAATTTAATGCACGATTCGAAATCGAAATCAGAACGTATATTTGCTGAACATTACGTTGATCGTCAAATTTCGAATATTTCATTAATGATTTTGATTAAGAAATTCAATTTTCACACATGTTGTCGTTGTTTTCGAATTTTTCGTTTCAATAACGATTTGCATGAACATTTTCGTTGCACGCATTTGAAACATCGTCATTGTCGTTTCGTCGAACGAAAATTTTCTGATTAACGTCTGAATCAACTTTGAAAAAAAATTTAAACAATATTTTTCGTCTCGAACGCAATTCACGAAAATATTTGAATCAATGAACAAAAAATTCGATAAATTTTTTACTTTTTTACGTGTATTATTAATAGATTTCTCAGCGATGAATTTCACATTTTTTTTTCGACAAATGACATGATTGCGAAAACGCAATCTTTTTTCTTTTTTGTGAACATTTGTTACGATAAATTTGCACATAGAATTGAAATCGTGATATCATGATCAGAAAAAATTAACGTTTTGACAATTTGATTCATATTTCGCATTTTGTTTTTTAGATAGTAACAATCAAACATATTATTCATTCACATCACGATTTATCGTAACAGTTTTCGTACATTTTATCGACATTATATTGTCAATTTATGTTGACGATTTTTTATTAATCAATTTTATTATCAACGATATCGACAAAATCAAAATCGATTTGAACAAACGTTTTCGTATCAAAAATTTCGATGAAATACATTTTTATTTTGAAATCAAAATTATCAAAAATCGTATCAATCGAATCATGTGATTCACGCAAAAAACGTTTACTAAACAATTTGTCAAAAATTGTGATTTCGAAAATTGCAAATCAACGTCAATTTCAATGAAATCGTATTCATTCAAAACGAATATTCACAACGACGAGATGTATCAAGCATCGAAAAACGAAAAACATTTTTTTCGCAAAATTATTGAATTTGATCAATGATTTACATGAATAATTCGTTCAAATATCGTCGCAACGATCAACAAATTTTCGAAATACGTATGTAATTCAACATCAATTCACATGCATGTTGTCATGCATGTTGTTCGATATTTATCGAACATTTCGAATTTGAATTTACGATTTGAATCAAGAACGAATCACAACGAAAAATTGATGAATTATACAAATGCATCATATGCAAAATGCGAAAATATTTTTCGTTTTATTTCTGATTATGTATTCATGTTTTGAAATGATTTCGTATTTCATTTTTTCAAACGTCAAGATATCGTTGTCATTTCAACGATCGAAATCGAATATATTGATCAATGCAATGCGAACAAAAAAATTTATTTTCTGATCGTTGTATTCGATGCATTGAAATATTTTATCGATGATTTCATCGATATACGAACAAACAATCAAATCGTTATCGCATTGATTCACAATTTCGTCAATCATCAAAAAATCAAACACATTGCAATTAAATATCACAAAATACGAAAATTGATGATCGAAAAAATCATTAAATTGATTTATATCAGCATCAAAAACATGATGATCGACGATTTCATCAAATCATTTATTTTTGTTTTATTTCGACGTTTTGTGAACATGTTTGAACTCGTTAACGAAAAAATTAATTGAATCAAAACGATTTCAAAACAGCGATTTTATCAAATGTTGTTGCGAATAAATGTTTAATGATTTTGTTTTATTGAATGAAAATGTTGAAATGTGCAATATTCAAAATTTGTCAAAATTCATGTCACGTGATATTCAAAATTCAAATGATCAAATCGTTCAAAATTCAATCATTTGTTCAAAATTCAATCATCAATAACGCATATCGCATATATCGCATATGTCGCATGTATTAATATTCAATGTTTTCATTTAAATATTTGCTAATTGTCACGAAGTGAAGAAAAATAATAGATAATATGCAGTTTGACGAAATATTAATTATGCAAAGTTTCTATTTACGTGTTCGAAGATTGTGCGTTTGTCAAATCATTAACGATTGATTGCGTCGAACATTCGATTGAAATTTCAAACGTTGAAAACGTCGAAATCGTAACACTATTTTTTTTTCAAGCATATCGCGAATTTCTGCGAGTTTTTTCTAAAATTTCTTCTATTGCTTCTTCGAAGATGAAATTTATGTATTAATACATGCTGCAAATCGTGAAAAGTTCAATTTAATGTTTTTGAATTTTTCAAGTGCACGTTCAATTTGTAAAAACAAAACACAAAATCGATCATTTTTGTGCGTTTTCGTTTCAATTTTGACTTCACTAAACGACAAAAATTGATGTTTTGATTTGTATACATTTTCGATTGATTATTTGATATTCGCTGAATTTTTTGTCGCAATAATTTTCGTTTCGTTCACAGCGACGAAGTTCAATCATTCGAACGCACAAATGTTCGATGAAATTCAACTCGTTTTGAATATTTGTGATGATAATTCGTCAATAAATTGAAAATTTGAATGTCAATATATTTGTATCATTCAAATTTTTGATTGTTTTTCTTTCAACTCATTCATTTGATTTTGTAACAAAGACAATTTTTTCGTTTCGTGTTCGAATCATTCATTTTTTTATCAATTTTCGAATTCAGAATTTTTTCAACATCATAAAGTTTCTCTTGAGCATCGATCGCGACTGAGACTGACTCGTGATTTTTCTGTCCAAACATGAAATTACTGTTCTCGAGATGTAAAAGTCATGAATGAAACACGAAAAACACTTCATTCATAATTTTTGAAAATTTCAGCTCGTAAGCGCTGTTGTCGATAGCTCGAATGATTTTGAATGAATTCAAATTGCGATAATCGAATTTTCGATTAAATTTTATGATAATCAAATGACGCGCGTTTAACATCATCATGTCATTGATTTTGAATTTCGAAACAGAATGTTTATTTCGATTAATTTGTTTTTTCATTTTAGTTTGTGTTCATTTGAATTCGTCTCGCAAATATTTTCTAAAAGTCTCATTGTGAACGATAAATTTATCGACGTTTCGCATTTTCTTTTTCTGTGTTGTCGTTTCGATTACAAAAATAAAAAGTTCAAATTCAGAGCGTGAAAAATATTCCTTTGTAATCAGAAATGATTCTATTTCAATAAAATTGATTTTGATCGAGTTCGCTTCGAATTTTGCTATGAAAAAATGATTTATTCAGTCATCTTGATTGAAATTGACGTACGTTTTCAAATAATGCTTTAAGATTTGATTTGTTTTTTCAGTCAAATCGTTTGTTTCAAAATGTCATGCAATGAACAATTTGAAATTTGTTTTTATTTTTTCGCACAAGCGCTTTCAGAAATGCGAAATGAATTGTGATTTTCTGTTCGAAACGATTGAATTGAAATAATTTTTTTCTTTTCATATTCATTTCAGAAACGTTTGCACGATCGTTTTTATTTTCAGCGAGTTCAATGCGATAAATTTTTTTTTTTTGAAAAGTCTGTTCATTACGATCATTACATGTTGATATTTTCGATCGTGACGAACACAAATCGATAAAAAAATGATGAAATCGATCGCGATATTTTGAAAATATCGTTTCGATATCGACAATGATTTGAGTAATTCTTGCTTTTTTTTCTTGTATGTTTTGATTTTCTTGCAGTGTATGCAAATTTTGATATATTTCGTTACTGTGTTCGTCATATGAAATCAATAATATTTTCTAAACAGTCGATCATAAATAGTCGCTCGTTTTGCGTGTTCGTTTGAAAACGATTCGTGTATGTTTTTCAATATAACGTTGTGAAATTTCTTTTTATCAAATACGTATAATTTGTTCTTGATTCAAAAAAATTCATTTTTAATTTCGCAATCATCAAGTTCTAATCGCACATTTTTTTTGATGATATTCGAAAACACACGTCTCAAATCATTTCGTTTGATTTTCATTATTCGTTGCAACGTGACATCGTTCGAATAAACAATTTCAATTCGTTGCATGATGTTTGATTGAACGAAAAATTGATCATCGAACGATTTTTTTAATGATTTTTCGTTCGATGAATTTATTTCAAAAAATTTTGATACGAACGATTTTTTTATTGATTTTTCGTTCGCATAGAGTTTTTTTTCGCTCAATTCGTACATCATAGCGATTAATGAAATTACGATTTTTTTGTTTTCGTTCATTAATGCAAAAATTACGACAATGATTTTTTTTATTTTCGATTTGAAATGATGAGTTTTTAATAATGTTCGATGATTGTATTGATGTTTTTCATCATCGTGTTTTTTTGAAAGATTTTGCGAACGTCGAATTAAATTATCGAATTTGATATTTTGAATTTCGAATTTATACGCGATTTTGAAATTGAATTCGATCAAAAATTCGATTCATTTCGATTGTCGACGATTGAATTGTTTAAAAAACATGAAATGTTTCAAATTTTTATAATTCGTGAATATTTTAATCGAATTTTTCACGAAAATTTTCGCACATTTCGAACGTCATTTCTCAAAAATTTTGACAATAATCAAAAGTTTTTTGTCGTAAATTTCGTAATTGCATTTTGTCGATAACATTTTTTTGAACATGAAAACGACAAAATGCAATTCGTCATCAGTTTCACGTTGAGAAAAAACGACGACAATCACATAATTTGAAACGTCGATTTCGATTCATGTTTTCAAATTCGAATTAAAATGTTGAAATATTGATGTTGTCGTGAAAATCAATTTGAATGTTTGAAACGTTCGTTTTTTTGAATCATTTACGTTTCAAAAATATACAAATTTTTGTTTTGCTGTTTTCGTTAATTTATTCAAAGAAATCGTCAAACGAGAATATTTCAAAATAAACTTTCTATAGAAATTGACAAAGTCGAGAAAAGTCTGTACGTCTTTGACGCATTTGAACGACTTTCAATTGACGATAACGTTTATTTTTTTGAAATTCATTTTGACGTTTTCGATGATAATAATCAATTTCAAATATTTAATGAAAATGACGAAAAATTCGCATTTGTCAATATCGAAAAAAAATTGACGTTTTCGAAACGTTTAAGCATTTTGCGAACGTGTTTCACATGTTTCTCTCTAATGTTATTGTACACTATAATGTCGTTTAAATATTCGAAACAAAAATCATTCAAATATTCGCGAAAAATATTGTTAATGAATGTTTGAAAAATGTTCGAAACGTTACACAATTCGAAAAACATTATTACATATTCGTATAAATCATATCGAGTAAAAAAAGTTGTTTTCTTTTCATTTTTCGAACGCATTTTGATTTCATTGAAGACAACGATAATATCGAATTTGTTGTAAATTTTGACGTTGCATAATTTTGCTAAAATGTCGCGTATCAAAAAAGAAACATTTCGATTTTTAATGATCAAAACATTGAGAATTCTGTAATTTACACATATTCGTAATTTTTTTTCAGATTTTTTGACAATGAAAATCGAAACGACGTATTCGAAATGATTGAATCGAATGAATTTTTATTTAACATGTCATTTATGTATTTTTTCATCATCAAAATTTGATTTCGAAATAATTCGTAAATTTTTTTGAATGACGATGTTGATTTTGATTTCAAATCGATTCGATAATTTCATTCACGATGCGATAAAATTTTATTAATTTCAATTGAATTTCATCGATTAACAAAATCATGAAATTTTTTGAATATTTTTTTTTTCAATTGAGCGATGATAAATGATTTCGTTTTGATTTTGTTGAAAAATTTTTCGATATTTTCAAAAAATAATGTCGTTACGTCGACAATAAAAAAATTATTTATCAAATATTTATTTTTTGATTTCGATTGTTCGAATTTCTCGAACGTTTCAAATCACATCAAAATCACGTTATTTGAATTTCTAATTGTCATTTTCAAATATGCAGTGATTGAAATTTCAACTATGTTTGTTTTTGATTTCGATTTTTTCGTTGTTGAAAATATTTTAGTTTCGACGCTGTGTATCGTGATAGATCGATAATTATGTATGCAATGTTCTAAGCAGTAATCGGAATTGAAAATCATGATTTTATTTTTAAAAAATATATGTGAATCGTGTTGTTTCATTCAAAGCATGTCTAGAATTAAATGAAATTTTTCTAAAAATGTTATTAAGCATCAAAGCTCGATGATGTGATCGCTCAATTGAATTTTAACTTGAATCATACGCGTGATATTTGAAGTTAATTTGTCGTCGATCAAACGAAATTTAATGAATTTCGTTAAAGCAATAGTAAATAACTTATGTTGTTTAACGAAATTGACGTTTATAAAATTTGATGTCGATGTTTTTGTATCAATGAATACGTATGTTTTCTTGATATTTTGAGTTGTATGAATTTGTTCGTCGAAATTCAATTGACGTTCGTTCAATTTCTCGAACGAAAATGTATTTATATTCGAAAAACACAAATGAACGATGACGAAATGCGAATCGACGAATTGTTTTAATTGACGAATTCTTTTGCGCATTTTTTTAAGAAATTTTTGAATGCGATTTGTTTCAAAAATTTTTAATTTTTCGATTGAAATTGACGAAACGAACAATTGAAACATTTTGAATGTTTCGATTCGTATTCATCAATTTTTTTTTCATTTCATTTTATTTTTATCTGTGCGAAAATCGCAATCATATCATTTTTGTCGATCGATTTTTTGTTTTTGCAAAAAGCGTCGTCATCGTTAAATTTATGATTTTTTTTCAGGCACTTGAAACAGCGTTTTTTTTTTTTCATTTTATCGCGAATGTGTTCTGAAAATCTAATTAGAAAAATAGAATAAAAGACGCGCTTGACTGAACGTGATTTATAACGTTGTTTTTGTGCAACGAAAGTCGAAATTTTGTTTTTAAAACGATTTCTAAAACGCTGTCGACGAGAGTCAGTTGATGTTTTCGTAACGTCTGTAAACATTTTAGTGTTTTTGTATCGTTCGAAATTGTTCATTTTTTGTTGAACGATTCGACATTTTTTTACAAATTTTTTTCAAATTTTTGTTTCAAAAAAACGTAATTTAAAACGCATACGTTCGTTGAATTTCATCGACATTTGATCAATCAAAATGAATTCAAAAAATTTCAACGAAATTATTAAATTTTGAAAACGAATCAAAAACGTTTCAAAATTTTCGTTTTTGTTCATAACAAATTTGACGTTGTAAAATTCGTTGATTTTCTTGATCAATTCATTTTTTGTTTCGAAAATTTTTTTCAAATCGTTAAACATATTTTGAAAAATCGAATAAGAATTTGAATTATGTAATTTGACGCGATAATTGACTGTGTCGTATGTCACATTTTTCAAATGATTTCGACAATAATTAATTTTATGTTGTTTCGTGAAAAATTGTCGTGCGTTGATTCAAAATTTGTTTTTCAATAAGTTTTTTCAACGTTTTCACTCGACATGATTTTCGTAAAAATTTTCAATATTTTCAAATTTTTCATGAAGCATTTGACGATAATTTAAATGCAAATTATCGTCAAATTTCGTTTCGACGAATTGACGTTTAAAGTCGACGTCATCAAATTCATTTTTCGAAATTGAATCATAATCATTGAATTTAAAATCGTCGATGAAAAAAAATGAAAAAAATTTTCGATTTTTACGTTGATCGTTTCGAAAATTGTAATTCTCGTTGTCAAAATTTATCATGAAACGACGTTTTTTATTTTTGAATTTCAAAATTTTTTTTTTCAATGAAATTTTATTCATACGCAACGCGTGCATTTTTTTCGTTAATGCATTTTTTCGTTGTTTATGCATATCGCGAAACTCGCGCATTTTGACTGTTTTCGTTTTTTGATTCGTTAATTGTTGTTGAATTTTTTTAATTTCGCGCAATTGTGTTTTGATCGCAACGAATTGATTGTGAACATCATCAAATTGATTTTTTTGCGTTTGATGCGACGATTGCATTTGTTTAATAATAACAAAATTTTCGTTGACGAAAATTTCGACATTTTTCAAATCATGAACGAAATCGATGATATTTGTGAATCATTTTTCAAAATATTGTTTCACGTTATTTTTAAATTGTTCATTTTTCGTAATTACATGTATCGAAATGAAATTGATATTATGATTTAAAAATTTGAATGTCGTTATCATTGCAAATTCATTAAAAGTTGTTTCGATTTGAAATTTCAAAATGAAACGTTTATCGCTATGAATATGTTTAGACTTTCGCGTTGATTTGATAAATGAAAAAATTCGTTGCTGATTTGATTCAACAATGAAAATAATTTGACGTCGTTGATTGCGATTTTCTGAATCAAAATTTGAAACACGAAGAAAAATTGAATCGACGATGTTTTCATTGTCGAAATCAGAAATATCGTGTTTCAGTGATTGAATTTCGATCGATGCAATATTTGTAATTTCTTTCATTACTGTTTGACTTTGTGATTTTGTATTTTTAATCGTTTCAACAGTTTGAATTACGCGACGTTGTCGATGAGAATTTTTTTCTAAAATTTTCATCGTTGTTTCATTTGAATTTTCAAATTTTTTTATCAATTTTGAAACATTTGATCGTAAAAATGATTCATCGTTTTTATTTTCGTAACGAATTCTGAAAATGCTTGAACGAATGACGTTGAAATTTTTACGTTTCTTGTCGAAAAAATTCGTGTCAATATCAATCATGACGAGCGAATCAAAAAATTTTCAAAAATCGTTGAAATTTGAATCGAAATTCAGATTAAATCGAGTCAATATGTAAAATTTCAATGAATAATAAAAGTTTTAATCGAACGTCAAATAATGATTGTTAATAAAAATAAATTGTGACATTTTTTTTTTCGAAAATCACATTGCGCGCACGCATTTCAACATTCTGTACGTCGCAAAATAACAGAATTATTTTCGAAAATGTTGATTGTAAAACGCATCGTTAGCGAATTACATTGAAATTTTCAATTTTCGATATTTTGTACGTCGCAAAATACGATACGTCGCAAAGTATCAAAATTATTTTCAAAAATATCGAAAACAGCGAAATGTATTAAAATTTCGACTGTCGACGAAAAGTTACAATCTTTGAATAATCGTCGTTGTCAACTAGAAAAAATAATTAATATTGTGTCACGAAATGAAAAAAGATAATAAATAATATGCAATTTGACGAAATATTAATTATGCAAAATTTTTATTTACGTGCTCGAAGATTGTGCGCTTGTCAAGTCATTAGCGATTGATTGCGTCGAACATTCGATTGAGATTTCAGACGCTGAAAACGTCGAAATCGTAACATAATTAATTAATCAATTCAATGTCTGAATCGATGTGTTTTAGTTTTTTTAACAATTGATTATAATGTGCGAAATTGTGTCGTAAACGTTGACGTCGCATTGCAATTTTTTATTGTTGCATTGCATTCAAAAACAATAATTTGCATTTTGTTTCGAATTGTCAAAATGCAACATGATCATTGCGACATTTCGTGATTTATTTACACGCGCAAAGCATTTTTCAAATTTTTCAAATCATTTCAAATTAATATTTGATTTGAATCGATGAACAAAAATTTAAAATTGCGAATTTAATTCAAAATCAAAATGCACAATGACATCAATGTTGAATTTTGTGACGTTCACAAATCATCAATTGATTTGATCGTGTTAATTTAAATAATATTTTATTTGAAATTCGATCGACAATGTTAACGAACTTTTTTTCAAAAAATATTTTCGCTGTTTTCATTGCAATTATTCAATTTTTTTTTTTGAATTTTGATAACGTTCGTGAACTGTAAAAAAACGTTTGTTTCAACATTTAACAAACAATTATCAGAAATGAACAAAAAATAATTAATGTTGCGTATTTTTTTCATTGTTATGTACAAAATTTTGATGTTTTGAATTTAGTCGATTTGTAAATTTTTTGCATGAACGAAACAATTCAACAAAACAATTTTCAAAATCGAATTATTTTTTTCTGTTTTTGCGATTGAATTATGAAACGAAAAACAGAAAATTTCGAAAAGAAATGACAAACAAAATTTCATATAAAAATGAAAACGTCGAAAAAAATCAAAAACAGAAATGAATGAACGAAACAAAAAAAAAACGAAAATATGAAAAATGAAAAAAATGAAACATTGATTTTTTATTTAATCACGAAATCAATTTTTCAAGTTTTTTTCATTTCGTCATTTTTGCATTAACATTCATGTTTAGACTGAACGAAAAAAATATTTCGAAAATTTGCAAAAGAATACGAATTGACGAACGAAAAATGTCAACGATGTTCAAAAATCAGTAATTTTTAACGAATTCTTGAAAATTTCATGCGTTTCACATTCGAAGCTCGATATCGATGCGACGTTCAAGTTTAACGTTTAAGCATTTCATTCGATTTACTGCATTGTTGTTATTGCAAAGGTCGTCTTCTTTACAGAAGTCGTTCTCATTCTGTCATGAAGGGTCGATCAATGGGCAGCGCTACTGCACACAGCACGCCATTTGAAAGAATCTCTGTTGAGCCGGAGAACAACTCCGTCCAGATATCGTCACAAACACAGGTATCCAATGATCAAACGAGACCCGAGCGTCTTCGCATCAGCAGCTCGTTGATGTGAACGAAATGCATCTTAGTTCGAGGCCGTAGCTTTTAGGAGGAGGCAACTTCCCGCTTGGGTACCTCGATCGTCTGCTTTCATTTTAAGATTTGCTGGTGCAGAATAACACAAGCAGAGTTGTCTTTTGACAGTCATAACTATCTTTAGTGTCCTGCTTCAAAATATCAAACCCACCCTGTAAGTATGACACTTGTACCAACAATACATCAATCAGCCAACGGCAATTTCCTTTCGCCAGGCAAAAGCGTTGGTGGAAACTCTGTTTGAACGTGGGACAATATCCAAGGTTATGGAGAAAAGAAGTAATGATCATGATAATGGGGAGCAGTCAGGCATTCTTCTTGAATCGCTCAATCATTTGGGCAACCCCAAAGTAGCCGATACGAAATTGACAGAAACCCTCGCCCACTCCTTCAATTCCATAGAGGTTCAGGATGTCTACAATGCACTTCTTTACAGGAGGGTCTCATGGCGCTTTCATTGAATCAGCCTGGCAAACTTATGCCTCAGATCACCTGCCGGATGCCATCAAATCTAGATGTAGAGAGATTCAAGGCAGCATGGCAGGAAACTGTCGATTCCAACACACCATTGCGCACAACGATATTCCAAACGAGCACATCGGGAATGCTCCAAGTAGTACTTGCAAGGTCAGAGATTGATTGGCAGTCTTCAGAATGTCTGCACGATTATCTGAAATCTGATCTGAAAAATGTGGTGTCTTTTGGATCTGTTCTTTTCAGATACGCTATCGTTGTTGATTCAAGGTCGAATCAGAAGCACTTTGTCTGGACTTTCCACTATGCTCTTGTTGATGGCTGGTCAATGCGTCTACTGCTCAATCAAGTCAACCAACGATACCAAGGTGCCAACGTCCACCCGCTCGTCCCATATAGCCATTTTATTGCATATATAGCCCGGCTTGACCGACAAAAAGTCGATGGTTTTTGGCGACGGCAGCTATCCGGAACAGCAACAGATCATTTCCCTGCTCCTCCGTTCACTACATACTCTCCAGTCCCAAATTGCTCCTTGAAACATGATGTTCGAATTCCCAACGGGCTCAAAACATTGGCAACTACCTCTACGGTCATCCAAGCTGCATGGGCGCTGTTGCTGAGAAGCTACACATCCTCGAATGACGTTGTATCCGGTATGGTCCTTGCGGGACGAGATGGGCCAGTTGAAAACATAGCCAATGTGAACGGGCCAACTTTCACAACGGTCCCTATGCGCATATGCATCAATCCTGAGGAATCCGTAACCGCTTATTTGACATCGATTCGTAAGATGAAGTCAGGGGTCAAGCCATATCAGCACGCAGGCCTACAGAATATCCGCAAACTTGACGCGGATTGCGCTGCAGCCTGCAACTTCCGGCATCTGCTTGTTATCCAACCGATGATTGAAAAAGACTTGAATAGTCTCTTTTGGGATAGAGACAGACTCAGCGACACTTTGACAAGATTGAACATATATGATCTGATGCTAGAGTGCGCCATGACATCAGATGGCTTCACTGCACTTGCTAATTTCGACACGACCACCATCACCGAAGGACAGATGAAGCAAATGCTAGCCGAATTGGAGTCTGTGATATTTCAATTCGATTCTAACAAGGAGACTCTTGTGGGTGATATCAAAGCTCACGTTGAGGGAGGTTCGCACCATCTGCAAGCTTATGTCGCAGACTTCCAGACAGTCGACTTATCTTTTCCCGAACTGCTTCAACAGCATGCCTCTGAACGTGAAGACTTCGTTGCTATCTGTTCCTGGGATGGTGAACTCTCCTACGCAGAGTTGGACAGCTTATCGCTGCAGCTAGCACGGCGACTAGGAACTTCGAGTGTAGGCCCGGAATCGATGGTGCCCCTTCTCTTTGAAAAGTCGCTGTGGGCTATTGTAGCAATAATGGCTGTTATGAGAGCAGGCGGCACATTTGTCCCATTGGACCCGTCCCATCCAAAGGACCGCCTAAAGAGCATTATCCAGGAAACTGGAGCTCGTCTTCTTCTATGTTCGGAAAAGTGTGCCAATATCTTTCCTGATACGTTCAGCGAAGTCATCGTTGTAAGGCCATCATTACCAGATCTTCCTTCGACCCATTTGACGCTTCAGAGGGTGCGCCCTGACAATGGTCTCTATGTTTTTTTCACATCTGGAAGCACAGGAAAACCAAAAGGGTGTGTGGTAGAACATTCGGCATGCTGCTCAAGTATGGTCCAGTTGGTGAAGTCGTTCGGCATGGATCACGATAGTCGGGTACTGCAATTCTCATCCTTTGGCTTCGATGGATGTATCTTAGAAATCCTCGGAACTCTGCTAGCTGGCGGATGTATATGTGTCCCATCAGAAGAGATTAGGCTCACTGGAATTAGTGGATTCATGTATGACAAAAGGGTGAATTTTGCTTTTTTACTCCATCTTTCAGCAGGATGCTCAGTCCCGACGATGTACCTACGTTGAAGACTCTGGTCATTGGGGAGAAAAGATCACCCGAGAAGACATAGGTACATGGTATGGCAAATTGAGACTTTTCCAGGCATATGGACCTACGGAATGCTGTGTGATGTGTGTGACTACCGAAGTCATAGACAAGAGCTCAATGCCAAATGAGATGGGTCGAGGGATCATCGGCAACTTCGTAGTCTTGAACGAAGCTGGAAAGATAACTTCTGCAGGTTTTGCTGGCGAACTTTGCATTGGAGGACCAAATCTTGCACGAGGCTATCTCAATGATAGCGAAAAGACGGCGGCAGCTTTTCGATGTGATCTGCCTCAAGCTCTTGGTCTGGATCATATCACAAGAAGACTTTATAAAACAGGAGACCTGGTGAAAATGCGGTCCGACGGCACTATCGAATTCCTGGGACGTAAAGACAAACAAGTTAAACTCAGAGGTCAGCGCGTTGAGCTGGGTGACGTGGAGCACCATTTGAGACAAAGTCTGGCCAATGTGGAAGACTTGGCTGTCGAATTGATTGTACCAGCAAATGACGTACAAAACCCAAGGTTGGCGGCATTCCTCTGTCTCGATCGTCGTCAAATGAGGGGTCAAGCTTCAGTAGAAAAGAATTCCATTGCGATGGATCCACTACCACCGGAAATCTCCGCCAGAATTTGGGATCATCTTTCACGTTCGTTACCTCGCCACATGGTTCCCACGTTACTCATCCCTCTCCAGGCAATACCGCTCTCTGTGTCAGGCAAGATAGATCGGCGGAAGCTTCAGTCCGCGGCCGAGAGCTTTACCAAAGAAGAACTTATTGCGTATTCCACTAACAAGCGGGAGAGATCTGTACCGGTCACAGAGAACGAAGAAAAACTGTGTCTGTTGTGGGCTCAAATCCTGAATGTTCCGGCCAAAATGATAGGACAAAAGGCTAACTTTATCCAATTGGGTGGCGATTCTATCCTTGCTATGAAATTAGTGGTCACTGCCCGCGAACAAGGTCTTGTGTTGAGTGTAGCCGATGTTTTCCAGAGCCCAGATCTACGCGACTTGGCCATGATGGCCACCGTTGCTGAAAGTCTACAAGATACGGTTGACATGAAAGTTCCACCTTTTTCACTCCTTGGGGGAGCTGATAGAGCCAGAAGTCTCTTCCCGGAAGTCTCGAGCCAATGTGATATTGAGGTGGATAAGATTGAAGACCTCTATCCTTGCACACCATTTCAAGAAGGCGTCATGGTGCTTTCGATCAGGCAGCCTGGAGCCTACGTAGTTCAGAACAGCTTCGAGCTGTCAACGGACCAGAGTCTGGATCTGGAAACCTTCTGCTTGGCTTGGGATACTGTTGTAAAATCAAACCCGATATTACGAAGTAGAATTATTCAGTCAGACAGGGCTGGTTTGATGCAAGTAGTTGTCAAAGAGCCAATCCAGTGGCTATTCCACGACGATCTGGACGACTATTTCCAAAAGAGCAAGGAACTCTCTATGGGCTTTGGCACCCGTCTCACTCGATACGCGATCGTATCCACAACTAGAGGTAGGAGCGACAAGTATCATTTTGTGTGGTGCGCGCATCATGCCATCTATGATGGGTGGTCCATAGGTCTGATATTGAAACAAGTTGACCGGAAATATCATTCACTAAAGTCAAATAATACTCGTGAGGCGATGCGGGACTCCACCCCGCTTCCTTTAGACTTCAACATCTTTGTCAGAGCGCTCCAAGGAGTTGATATGCGAGAATCTGACGCTTTTTGGCACGAGCAGTTCATCGAGGGAGAGGCCAAAACATTTCCTCCTTCCCAATCAAAAGTTCTATCCTCACCTACAGCAGTCTTGAAGTCCACAGTCCAATATATTAGGAAGGGTAAACCTAATGTGACAATCGCAACTATAGTCCGGGCAGCATGGGCTGTAACTATCAGCAGTTACGCAAAAAGTAATGACGTCGTTTTCGGAGCCACCTTGTCGGGGCGTACGGGCTCTATCGCAGGAGTAGAAAGGATTGTAGGCCCGACGGCTACCACTGTTCCGGTTCGAATCATTGTGAATCCTTCAATTTCGGTTGCAGATTTCTTACAAAGTGTTCAAAAACAAGCGATGGACATGACACCCTTCGAACACAGAGGACTCACAAACATTGGGCGACTAAATTCGAAAACCATGGTTGCATGCCGATTGGGAAACCTTCTAGTCATTCAACTACAGCCAGCCACTGATGTTGGCCGAAACACTATGCATTTCCAACATCATGAAACAGTCCATGTAGGGATCTTCGACACCTACCCCTTGACTATGGAGTGTGTATTGGACGAGAAGAGCGTCACCGTCAAGGCAATATATGATCCTGGAATCATCGACGAATCATTGATGAAGAGCGTCAACTTTCAGTTCCAGCACATCTTACGTCAGCTGTGCATGTGTGGTGACCAAGATCTAATGCAAGATGTCCGGACAATCAACCCAGAAGATCATGACACACTATGGAGGTGGAACGCCAAGCTACCAGAAACGGTTGCATCATGCATTCATTCCTTAATCGAACAGAAAACGCTGGAGGACCAGGATGCTCAGGCAGTATGTGCTTGGGACGGCGCGCTATCGTATCGCGACCTCGATATGCAGTCATCTCGAGTGGCTCATCACTTGATGAATATGGGAGTTGGACCTGAAGTTACGGTTCCTCTACTGTTCGACAAGTCCAAGTGGTTCGTGGTAGCAATTTTGGGTGTACTAAAAGCTGGCGGAGTTTTTGCACCATTGGAGCCTTCTCATCCACCGGCGCGACTTG
This sequence comes from Physcia stellaris, assembly GCA_018902385.1. Taxonomy (NCBI): domain Eukaryota; kingdom Fungi; phylum Ascomycota; class Lecanoromycetes; order Caliciales; family Physciaceae; genus Physcia; species Physcia stellaris. Next base: position 77,815 of record JABSSW010000031.1, on the reverse strand, counting down.
CTTCAATCAATGATAAGTTGAAGCCATCTGTCTTGATCTGCTCTCCTAGGCACAGTGACTTGTGCCATACTACGTTTCCCGATTGCACGACCTTCATTCTTGATGACTACAGGTTCGCCGAACTTGTAAAAATTGATGCAACTTCTCATGTAACTATATCTCCTGGGAATGCTGCATACGTCGTCTTCACCTCGGGTACAACTGGCGTTCCTAAGGGTATTATCATTGAACACGGGCAATATTGCTCCAGTGCGAAGGAACATTCTAAGGCGCTTCACTTCGACCGGAACACCAGACATTTACAATTTGCTTCACACAGCTTTGATATTTGCATCGAAGACATCTTGACCACGCTTCTGACCGGTGGCTGCATATGTATACCGTCCGAGGACGAGAAGAAAAATGACATTGTTGGAGTAATCAGCAGATTCAATGTGACAAAGGCAGATCTCACACCTTCTTTCCTCAACCACATTGAGCCTTGGGAAGTTCCGAGTCTTGAAGTCCTCATTCTTGGTGGCGAACCGCTGACCACGAAGACGATTAAAGCTTGGGCGAGCCATGTCCGTCTGGTTAACGGGTACGGGACAAGTGAGTGCTCTGTCACGAATACCATTAACGCAGATATCCACCTTGATACGGATCCCGCGAATATTGGCCGAGCGGTTGGTGGTGTCTGTTGGATTGTGGATCCAGGAGATCATGACAAATTGGTGCCCATTGGGGCTGTTGGAGAGTTAGTAATAGAGGGGCCTGTTCTGGCACGTGGTTATCTCAATGACGAGTCGAGGACAAGCGCAGCGTTTATAAACACTCCAGCCTGGGCACGTGAGGAGAATGGAATCCACCGCCCTTCGCGAATCTACAAAACTGGCGACCTGGCTCAATATAACCCGGACGGAACCATCTGCTATCGGGGACGTAAGGACTCTCAAGTCAAAATACGAGGACAACGTGTGGAGCTCCATGAAGTAGAGAAGCATCTTATAGACTATCCAGACGTCGAATGTGCCATGGCGCTGGTTCCTGATTCAGGTCCGTGTGCGAAGAACTTGACTGCTGTCATCCAAGCTCGGTCACTGTTGACTAGGTTGAACGATAAAGATATCGAGCTCGTCACGGACGATCCCCTAAAGAAATCAGGATTTCACTGGTCTGATCTCGCTGCCTTTCTGCACGATAGAGTGCCCGTGTATATGATCCCCACAAAATGGGTTGCGCTCGAGAGAATCCCGCTCCATATCACAAAGAAGCTGGATAGATCTAGAGTAGCATCTTGGCTATCTTGCCTTTCTAACGAGCAGCAGCACATTGGTACGCCCACAGATGGAAGTACTTCTCCCCTTGGCGATGACGAGATCGTAGCAATGGATCTTAGTCATAAGATTGCCAGACTGGTCTCAGATGGCTCTATTGTAGGGCAGAACGCGTCCATTTCCTCTATTGGAATGGACTCGATTAGGTTGGCCTCTTTAGCAGCCTTCGTCACGAGACAATTCGCTGTTTCACTCCCAATGCAGACTTTCATTAGTAGTGGAACCACCATTCGGGATATCTCAAAGCAGATCGCCGAGGCAAAAACAGGTATTGAGTTTCAAGCCTTCCCCCAAACAGACCTCATGGCGGAGATCTCCAAATTAGAATCCCAACTGTACTCCGCACAGAGGCCGCAGCATCGACTTCACAAGGTATTCCTGACTGGCGCTACTGGCTTCCTCGGCACGCAAATCCTGCAACAGTTACTTTGTAGAGTGGATGTGGAAAAGGTCATCGTGCTTGTCCGAGCGGAAAGCCTTGACCTCGCCAGACGCCGCATTATCACTTCCGCGAAAGCTGCAAGATGGTCGGTCGAGGCCTTTTCGTCCAAACTAGAGGTTTGGACCGGCGACCTGGCTCTTCCAAGGCTCGGTTTGACCTTCCAGCAATGGGAATCTCTGGGTAGGATTGACGCCATAATCCATAATGGTGCCGCCATGCAGTGGAACGCGGGCTACGATGCCTTCGAATGTGACGTCTACCATGAAGCTGCTGTCGGTGCTAAGCGTGTCCAGATATAGCCATCAGTCACCAAGATTTGTCTACGTGTCGGGAGGCCGTGATTTCGGAGACGAATTGAGTGATGTCGAAGCTGCTAGAATGTTGGCATCCGTGGAGGGTTACAGCCAAACCAAATTCGTCTCCGAGCTGCTGGTCAAAAAATTCCGTGAGAAATTCGCACCTCATCCTTTGGATATATGTATTGTCAAGCCCGCTCTGATCATCGGAACGGCAAAAGAAGGGGTCGCGAACGAGAAAGACTTCCTTTGGAGGCTCGTAGCGGGCGCAGTCAATGTTGGGGGATTTCCCACGCAGCGAGACGGAGAGGACTGGTTGATGGTTTCCAGCGTGGATCGTGTTGCAGCGGCGGTGATACAGTGCTTATCTGAAAGCGGCGAGAGAGCAAGTTGCGGTCATACTATCCGCATCGTTGATGGTGTCACATTGTCAGAGTTCTGGACTATGGTGGAAGACACCTTGAGTACAGAGCTTATACCGATGGACTATGCTGGATGGATGCACCGGGTACAGGAGGACGTGGATGCGAAGAAAGAAAGCCATCCCCTTTGGCCCGTTATGCATATGCTCAACAAGAGCAACTTAGCAAGAGACCGAAGCAGGACGAGGTTTCGAAGGAGGCAATGGACTCCATCAGAGCTGCGATTCCGACGAACGTCCAGTACCTAGTTGATCGGAAATTTCTCCAGAAACCTGCCCGATCGCCAGCTCGGCTACCAACGAAATTCTGACTACATGCTTAGTAGCCTCTGCATCGGCGGTATCGAGGAGTCTCGTCTGTCACGAAAAGTAAAGGAGGGCGGGGGAAGTGACTTCCTTCTGGCTTTGAAATCACGACTCGTCAACATGAACATCTCGTACATGGCGATTCTTCATGAATATGAAGGCTCTGTATCGGAATTGAGAGGTTTGGGGGAATGAGGACATGGGGGTATTTGTTTGTGAGGAGAGTGAGGGCAGGGGTGCAGAGTTTTTAGCTTAGGGGGGCTTGTTTGTTGTGAGGGAGAAAACAAGCAGCTCCCAGGTCGTCACAACGCTCCGCATGGACGACACAACCTCGTCAGCTCATCCATATCCCATCGTAGCAGGCGCATAGTAATGGACCGTTCCCTTCATCCGATCAGTACCCAACGCTCCAGCTTTCAACCTCCCGAATGCGGGGCTTCAACGTTCTAGACCTTGGCTGAGGTCAACCCCCGCCGAGTGATGATGCTTCCTCTCCACAAGCTGCATGGCTCCTTCATCGGGTGCGATGCCGACTTCTTGCGTCTGGAGTCCTCAACTGTGTTGCCAGAGGCATAGAGCACCATCTGCCAGCGAAACAGCCATCGAAGAATCACCGATTTCCTCGAGAACCGAACGCAAGCGCCATGTCGAGCTATGAAGCTAAAGAGACCCCTCCAAAGGGGATGGGCATTTCCAACCGTCCGGCTGGAGAAGAGGATATGTCCAAACGACACTACCTTCGCTGGGACGCGGAGGGTGTGGAGAAGATCCCCCCCAATGAGGCCGAGGATATTCAAGCAGTTGCAGATATGATCAACGCCATACAAAAAGCCCAATGGAACAATCATCGCCACTGCTTTTCCGGTAAGTCTCAACGCTACCTCATTGATCCCTACAGATGTTGACACCGGCAGGTACACACGCTCGAACGCAAGGCCTCGTCAAGGGGAAGCTCGTCGTCTCGGATGATCTCCCTAGACACCTGAAGCAGAGCTTGTTTGAAAAAGGTGGAGAATATCCGATCGTTGCTCGGTACAGCAGTGAGCCTGGGGATCCAGGTCTTGACGTGAGCTGGGACCTGTAAATTCTAGCGACTTTTCTCTGATATGCTCAGGATCGTATCCCACAGCCGCGAGGGTTCGCAATGAAAGTTTTCAACGTTCAAGGCGAGATGTTTGAAGCTGGCAAAGATGTTCCGGTACGACTATTGGAAGTTTCTTGCGATTTATGTGCTAAGCTAAATAGACACACGACATTGAGTTCAACTCGACTCCGGCCCTCGATCTCGCAGACGCAAAGACCACCAAAGAGATCATCGACTTGCGAATCAAATACGGCGGCAATCAGCCTGAGCTGTACAAGAGATTGGATGCGCGGGATGATACCCAGCTGCAAAAGGCAAGAGACACGGTTCGCAACACGCATTTGGAGAGCACTCGTCAGTACTCGCAGACAGCATACCGCTTTGGCGACTACGTCGCGAAGTACTGCCTCGTGCCGTCATCCGAGACTCAGAAAAAGCTATACGATGAGACCGTAAAGCCGGAGGAGCACGAATCCGACATTCTGAGCAAGTGGCTTGCCAACTTCCATTCGAACCATGACGCCGAATACCTACTCCAATTTCAGCTGTGTGAGAACCTCGAAGACCAACCGGTCGAGTATGCCGGGAAGATCTGGGATCCCGAGAAATATCCTTGGCAGACGGTTGCAAGGCTTGAGATACCAAAGCAGGATTCATTCAACTATGAGCTCAAGTCGTTCTGGGAGGATCACATGCGGGTCGATCCATGGCTGGGGTTGAAGTCGATGCAGCCCCTTGGCTCACCCAACCGGCTTCGTCGTGTCGGTAAGTTTTCGAGCAGGGACTTCCATGACCTTTCCGAGCTGACCTAGCTTAGTCTATCCAGCAAGCAGTGCGCTTCGCCGGAAGATGAACGGCAGGCCGGAGATGACCGTCAAGTCCATTGACGAAGTTCCGTGAGTCGATGTTTTGCAACCTTCACTGCTCTGTACTGACGTCTCGAAGAGGTCCTACGCCCCAAACAGTGGCCATGAAAGCTTAGAATTTAAGTATTCACACCATGTCTTGACTGCATGCCCTGTGACTAGTTTACTTCGTAGCTGTCATTCTCTTCCGTACACATACGATGTTAACCCCCTTGCTCTAGTCTATCCATCAGGCCTGTCACCGAAGCAAGATGCTTCTCTTCTGCTGTTAGTGTATTAGAATCACGTATCAGCCGTGTAGATGTCCCAAATACCGTTCGACTCTCGATGTATCCAAGAATTCGGTTCCTAAAGTGCAGACCCTTTCTCCATCATCCTACGAACCGTGTTCAAAGCGCAGTACCAAACAGCTTCATCGAAATCCACTCCTCAGCGAATCACAGCACAACGCTCGAAGGCAAGATCTCCATGATTTTATTCTGCTTGCATTATTTTTCAGGCCTAGCCTCCCTCCTATCAGCATCTACAGAATCCACACACCCTCACCCTCCATCTCCGCATCCTCAACCCGACACTCCCCACACGCCTGGCTGATATACACCGTCCTCTCCCCCATCTGCTCAAAAACATCCCCATCTTCGTCGTAGACTGCTTCGTAGGACCCGTGGATTAGGGTCTCGGTGTGCCCACAACGGAGGTACACGAGGATTTCGGTGAGACACATCTCGGTGATTGGGGGATGGGTGTGGTGGGGATGGTTTTGGGTGTTGAGGAAGGAGGAGGGGAAGGGAGAGTGTGGTTTTGTAGATTGTGGGAGATGGGGAGGGGAGGGGAGGGACAATGAAGTATAATGGGATTGAGATTGAAATAAAGGGGGGGAATAAAGGAATGTCGGGATGCATGTTACATTGTCGTTCAGGAAGAGCGTTGATTGTTTAAGGGAATTGCTTAGAGATTAGGCTCGACAGAGCTTGGAGGAATTGATTTTTGGGAGTTGGGATGATCGTGGATGGTTGTTGGGGAGAGGCTTGGAAGGGAGTTTACGCGCCGGAGGCGGATTGTAATTTGATTGTGATACTATACTGCTCGAGTTTATTGAGCATCGGCAGGGAGCCAAGGTGCATCTCGGCTGTGCTCGATATCTCGCTCGACCTCGCAACATCCTTTTCGAGGGTTTATCACTCTGGTGATTCCGTTGTTTGTGTGGAATCGATACAGCGATTTCTAGGGTAAGACAGAGTGAGCGATTAGATGGATTTCGACAGGCGAGGCACGAGACCTTCAACGCTCAGGGACATTCTTTCCTGCTTTCGAACTTCTAATTCCTTTCCAAGACTGAGAAGCTGTGTGATAGGTTTTTCGGTGGATGGACTGGAATGCTTTTGGAATGCATTTTCGTGGAGACTCGAAAGATCCGGTCAAGTGATTGAATCTGATTAATCAGGGCACTTAAGTGCTGCCTGACAACCGTTATCCACATCTCGACGTGTGACCAGCGGTTTTGCAATATATATCCATGCCCCCTGGTACGAGGTCAATCTGCGCTCTGACTTCGGTCTGCAAGTATTGAATGTCCATTCATGGACCCAGCCTCTTGACAGACAGGGCAATACGTCTTTGACCTTCCATTGACCAGGATCCAATAACCACCACTTCCAGCATACCCCACCTCATCTTTCTGTCTATTCTTGGTTATTACCAGCACCGCAAATCCAACATCCCAAGAACACAGCCCTCTGCTTCAACTCTCCGTTTGCACAAAGCGGTTCAAAGCTTGCAGGGACAAAATATGCTATCGATAGCCCTCTGCTCCCTCATCCACATCCCTCTCTCTCTTTGTCTAGGGTAGTACCGATCCGCAGTATGGACAAACATGAGAGGACCCGGGAAGGGGAGCGAAACACCGGTCGCAGAGCTGGAGGCCGCCACGGTCTCTTGTGTCTTGGAGCTCGAGAACGCAGGTGGTTGGCATGTTCGCTGTCTGTTGTCTTTGAAGAACGTTGACCTGTGCAATGCTAGGGGTTTATGGTTTTGGATATTGGTGCGAGGAAGGAACGTGTGGGAATTGGAAGATGGGAAAGGTTTATACTGTTACCGTAAGAACTCATGACCAATGTTCTGAGTCAGAGATGTAGGCTAAATATATTTTTTATGAGCAGTCATGTTAATATCATGATTGTGATGTAGGTTAAGACAATCTAGATTCTTTCAGGAATCGTGCGATCATGTAGACTCAATCGACTTGGGATCTTGTATCCTGTCGTTAGGCATATCCCACCGATGATCGTAGCTACTTTCTCGGTGATTACCATGCGCAAGAACGTAAAGCACTCTGGAAGTTTCAGAATTCTGCCAAGGAAAGAACACTAGAACGACCCAACATTGGCCATGAGACGATCAAAACCCCGGAGAGAGACCGTCAAAATGTCAAAATAACACCCATTGTTTAGTCGAAGGGTCTAAACTACGGTCCAATCCGTCCGAAGACTTGAGGGCCTGATCGTGGATCAAGATCCATACACCATTGCATACCTCTGAATTTATCGACTTCGAACCGGGTGAAGTCGAAGTTGAATGCCCTCCAACTACTCATATATATTCCGAGTCCTTCCGTCAGACATTCATCTCGTGTTGCTGGGAAAAAGGACCAAGTGTCGTGGTGGTAGTGGTGTAGTCTCAACCTCTGATCAGGGAGGTCATTGATAGTAATCTCAAGGCCTTGCTGGCTTTCTTTACTCTCGCTTGGAGCAAAACCTACACGAAGCGTCATCCGGAGGTCGGTGCTAGCATATGATCCCATATACACGCTCAAGCACTTGTGGTGGGTGCCAAGTTGTCTATGAGCCCACCAGCTACTGCAAGTATCTTCCCAAGTCTTTTTGGAAGCCGCCATTGCCTTTCCTGCAATGCCGACAAGGTCGATCTTTGGCTTCAGGTCGAAAAGTGCTTGCGTCAGGACTTGTGCTACGATGTTACTAAGGTCACCGTCGACGCTGCTACCGTTCGTCAGAACAACGACTGCGCTCTCGGTTTCGGGAAAGGTCCAGTAGGCACTTGTAAAGCTTCCCAGGTCTCCTGTATGACCAACAATGACCCTTGGCGGAGACTCTTCGCCTAAGATGTACGACCTCATGACCTCAGGCGGATTCGTGACTGTGTTCAAGGCCGTTGTCGGCATTGAAAGTCTGAAGAGTCCTAGGGCATATGACTGCAACGGATCCGATGCGAGGGTAAATTTGCGCTGTTGGATAATTCGCAGCGCCTTGGCCATCAATTGCCTGCGCGAAAGTTCGAGTGATTCTGGGAGGGTAGGTGATACAACCTCAGAATTTTGCTCTACAATAAGAGGCGGGATTCGATGGGCGGCCATCAATGCTTTGGACCACTGCAGCATATCCTTTACACAAGATCTCATTGCACCGGATCCATCAAATGCATCACCTCCTTGAAGTTGCGGTTGAGTACATTCAGTGTAACTGCCATCACTAAGAACGGTGTAGGCTTTAGCTATATTGTCATCCGGAATTGGGCCGGTGAAGGTACGGGAAAGACCCAAAGTGTCTAATACTTCGCTGACAGCGCCAGCCCAGTGGGATGGATTGTATTCGTCGACCAGGCGTGATGTAAGAGCGTAAGACCAATTGTTGTACTGCCATTCCGAGCCGAGTGGAGCTACAGAGGGCAACCTGCTGCAATTATGCACGACATCCTCATGACGGGTCAGGATAGAGTAGTTTCTCCCCAAAACACCATAGATCAGCGGAGCTAGACCAGTCGAATGCGTCAGAACGTCCACAATCGTAGCTTTCTGACTGACTTCGGGGTTATAAGTGGTCCTAAATGCTGGCAGATACCGAGAGATCGGCGCAAAGAGATCAACCTTCCCTTGCTCAGCCAGTAAGGCAATAGCTGTAGCAGTGAATGCTTTGGTGCAAGAGCCTATATGATATATAGTATTTTCGTCCGGCACGCGATTCTCCTCTTTGTTGGAAAACCCGAAGCCTTTCGTGAGGATTGTAGAGCCATGGTGAAGAATACCCACGGAGAATGAAGGGCATCGCGAATTTCGAAGTATCTCTTCAATAACAGGGACTGCTGCATCTAGTCTGTGACAATCAGTCTCACCTATCTTGCTTGACATAATACAAAGCTCGATGGTACCTCTGGATGGCTTTCTCGTGCTGGTCTCCTGTTGCATCGTTAGTTTCGGCCATTTAAGGACCTTCCTCAATTTCTCTATCAGAGTCAGCGATGAAATTTAATACAGGGATGGAACGTCGGAAGAGAATGACCTAATAGGTATCTCAAGTAATCAACTAGGCACTTCAATCACCAACGCAGCTTTTGTACTCTGGGAATGCCCAAACATGGTGAATTCACCCAAACATGTGAATTCAGCTCCGAGGATAAGGGTTCCACAGGGGTGGCTGACCATGACATAGGGGCACCTGCAATGATGTTATTTGACCTAATGGGTAAAATGTTACCTGACATTTCGAGTCAACTCATCAATTCAAATGCCTTTCAGAATTAAATACATTTTATTCATATGACGTTCGAGCGTTTACAGCATATTCGTCAGGTCATCAAGAGATTGTTAATCCGAGAAATAGTAGGGCTTTGCGTGGCGCTTTTAACGGCAAGTTCCGGAGGAAACCGGATTCAAACTGTCCAAAATACAATTTAAACCCCCAGAAACACCGTTTACCCGTAGCTAAACCGTGGATTTGCGGTTGCGTGAAGGCATCAGATTCGTACTATGGGATTTTTACAAAGATTGTTACTTACTATCTACCCCGCCTTCTCCCATCTGCTGCACTCGTGCGTCATCGTGGGGGCGTCATTGTGGGGTTTCCCTTCAAACATTCGCGACTCATTATCATGATTGATCCACATGCATTCCCAGTATGCCCAAGTTGAAAAACAACAAAGCCGTCGACATCCTCAACGCCGCCGAAAAAGGCAAATATGGCGTGCCTGCCGTCTGCGTAGTGAGCATACCCCAGATTAACCGCAACCCACAGCGCACAGTCACGCCCTAATCAATCTCCAGTACAACCTCGAAGCCGCGATCGCGACGCTTCGTGCTGCCGAAGCCAAGTCCTCCCCGGCAATGCTCCTCCTCTTCCCCTGGGCCATAAGCTACGCCTCCCGCCACCTCGCCGCCCTCTGCGCCTCCATCTGCTCCTCCGCGCGCGTGCCCATAACGCTCCACATGGACCACGCGCAAACCCCTGATATCGTGCGTCAGGCTGCGGATTTGGGGCTCTTCGACAGCATCATGGTCGATATGAGCCATTACGATAAGGAAGAGAACCTGAGACTTACCAGGGAGTTGACCGAGTATTGTCACGCGAGGGGCATAGCGACGGAGGCGGAGCCGGGGAGGATCAATGGAGGTGAGGATGGGGTTATTGATACCGCGGAGCTGGAGGGCATTTTGACGAGCCCGGAGGAAGCGAAGCGGTTTGTAGATACCGGGATTGACTGGTTGGCGCCGGCGTTTGGGAACGTGCACGGTGAGTATGGACCGAGGGGCGTGCAGCTGGAGTATGAGCGGTTGGAGGCGATTAATCAGGCTGTCGGGGGCGAGGAGGGGGTCAGGTTGGTCGCGCATGGGACGGATCCGTTCGACGAAGAGATCTATGGAAAGTTGATGAAGGCGGGGATCACGAAGGTTAATATCAACAAGGTCGTTAATCGGAAGTATATGGATTTGCAAAAGGAGGGGAGGTATGGGCTGACGGAGCTGATGGAGAAAGGGACGGATGCCATGCAGGCAGAGCTTGAGCGATTGATGGATATGTTGGGGAGTAGTGGGAAGGCGTGAGATGGTTGGACAATGTCTGTTCATTTGTGTGTGGAAGAGTCTTGCTGATGACACGCTGACCTGAACACTTGTGAATTGTGTGGAAAATGACTACGAGGGCGTTCGTGTGGATTTATTGCTCCGTAAAGGCGATACATTATTACCTTACTACGAGAGACCATGTAGACCAGCATGTGTAGTTACGGTCGAAATGAGCCAAACCTTCTCCCTCAGTCGGTGAAAAGATTGTCATTTGGCTCCCACTTTTCTTTCACAGAAATCAAGCATCAAGATTCCCTCTTTTGCTATGTCTCTATTCATTTCTTCCTACACCAGCGGACCTGAAGTCGTCATTGCCGCGCAAATGGCTCTGAGGTACGGGTTTGAACGACCACGGAAAGAGAACAATGAGATCTGTATTGTACGCAAATCGAACGACTGTTGATAGACTGACCAGGATGTTGATAATATATTTGAGTGAAATAAAGGCCAGGAAGAATTGAGATGATGGAGAGTTCAGTGAGTGGCGGGTGCTCTTCTGTCCAAGCTACCTCAACCTTTCAGGCACTCTAATGGCCAATACAATTTGTAGTCCTCGCTTGATCGAACAGTGTTTCCCTCATCGTCGCGTAGCTTCTGTCATAGGTCCGTTGAGGATACGACGAAAAACGGAAAGAGAAGAGAACGCTAGTCACTCCCCTCGTCTTTACCTAAGTACAACCTCTTACCCCCTTCTCCGGAACCAAACCTCGATATCCCCATCCGGTGGCCTCATAGCTTCAGTCACATCATCTGCAACCCCCTTGCCAAGCTCCCAATTCCCACCCACAACATCCAGTTCCCATCCTTTAAGCAAAATGCTCACCACGTCCTCGACCCCCTTCAATGCCAAGAATCGTCCGGGACAGATATCTGCGCCGCCTCCAAACCCTCTGAAGGCCGCTGCATTGACCCTGCTCCCGTCCGTCTTGACGCCAACAGACTGATTCTGGAAGCGATACGGATCGAATGCGGCAGCGTCAGGGCCCCAGGTAGCGGGATCGGCGTGGACCGCTTCCGTGGGGATGACAATGAGGGAGCCGCTTTTTAGGAGGTATCCCTTGTCATCGGAAGCGAATGAAGAAGAGGGGATGGCGGAGAGGGTGGTGTCCGCGGTGACGAAGCGGGCTGTTGACGAAGCGGCGTGCACACGGATGGTTTCTTTGACGAGAGAGCTCAGGAGCGGTGTCGCTTCGTCCGTCTTACCCTTTTCTTTCTTCCTTTTCTTTTCTTGCTCTGGCTCTTCCCCCACCGCGCCATCTTTCCCAGGTTCGGTTTCTTCATCTTGGACCTGTACGCCTAGCTCCTTGGTCAAGTCCAGGAGCAGCTGCCGGTCAGAATACACGTGGCAAAGAGCCCAGAAGGCAGCGACCATGGTGTTGCTCAAGGCGGCGAAAAGCGTGATCAGTTCTAGTCTCGCAATATCTTCCACGGAGAGGCCGTGCTCTCGCGCAAGTTCGAAGCGATCACGGATGAGCTGAGAGGCGTGCGCGTGGCTATTGCGCCGATAGTAGGCGACGAAGGCATGGTGGAGGGTGGTGCGTGCCGTATAGCCGGAGCGGGCTGTGACGCTGGGGAAGACGTCGAGAAGAAGAGGAAAGATGTTGGATTTGAGTGTGCTGGGTCCTGGATTAGCGAATGATTTTCAATGGTCAAGGGCTGCTGATTGCGGATTCCAAGTTGCGATTAAGAAAATAAAAAAAAAGGGAGTCTTGCGCACAAGAACGCGTCCACCATCTCGGGACAATCGACCGGACTCTCCGGTCCCCATATCGCGCGGCAAGTGCCGATCGACATCTCATGCCGAAGCCATTGCAGCAGTCTCACCTTTGTGGGCGACGTGGGAAATTGGTTGAGAGCGGATTGTAAATGCGTAGACAGCTCCTTGTTTACACCGTTCAGCTCCGCTCCCTGAGCCAGATCAGTATGTAGCAACCTCGTCATCTGTTCAAAGAGCGTTGCTTCGTCCCCGGGCTTCGTCAGAATTGCCATGCCTGCTTTGCTCATTCCAGAGACGCGGGCTTCGAAGCGTTGTACGTATGGCCCGAATTGGATTGTTTTGGACTTTCTGTGGATTTCCGAGATGAGGGCAACGTCGGTGGCGACGTAGATTCTGCTCCGTGGTGCGGGTAAAGTGTATATTGGAAGGTTGCTTTTGCTAGATGTCCTCTTTTGAGTTTTGTACTCCTGACTGGGGATGATCGGGTTTTCTTTCTGGAAAGATTACTTACCCTATGGCGATATAATGGCTTATTTTCTTCTTTTTGAAAAGCTGGAGAGCATGCCCAATCCATGGGGTCCAAGATGATATGTACGGTGGTTCACCTTCCTCTTTCTGGACGCCAAGAAGGTAGTTGAGAGCAAAGTAGGAGATTACAAGGGCTGCCAGCGCAAGATAGACCGGAAACATCTTAAATGCCAAGGTTAGTTAGAGTGAAGAACTTATAGATAGAAGAGAAGAGTCTGAGATTGAGAAACTGTAAAGCGGAGATCGCAGTAGGAGGGTGGCGATGAATTAATCGAAATTCAGGATACGAGTGCGGAGGTGGATTGAGCAAATTGGGGGTTGAGTAGAGAAACATGTGATCAATAGTAAGTAGAACCTCGAGGTGCGATGAAGTAACCTTGCAGCATTCACATGGCTGCTCTCTGAAGTCATCGGAGATCTCGTTGTTCATGTAGCTAAGCCACATAAACTAATGCAATATTATCAATGGAGGGAGGAGAGGGACGTCCTTCTGTTAGCGTCGCAGCACTCGAGCAATCTCAGGGTTCAGGGTTCAGGGTTCTACCTCGGTACGGAGTACCCTTTCTCTTAGCCTCGCCAAGGTTGAATTTGATTACGGTACGTTACGCTGTAGAAAAACTACGATTGTAGGATAACCGCGAAAACCCTCAAGAGAGGAATAGCCGAGCAAGCTCTTCCAATGGGTAGAAAACAACTCGAAGCCGAAGAAGTTCGAAGCAAAAGCTTGTGAAAGGGATCGGAGCTAACCTCCTAACAGTACCGAGGTGGATTCAGCAAAGAGTAGAACCTCGACGTGCGATGAAGTTGACCTTGCAGCGTTCAACTACTTCGCTCGGTCTCGCATGGATGCCGATCTCGTTGTCATGTAGCCAAGGTCGGCTATCTCTCTTGCATGCATGCAGCTGTTGCTGTCGTGAAACCATGGAAGAGGCTGCCAAATCGCGAGCAGCCCGATTGAGTGAAATAGAACCTCGACGTGCGACGAAGTCATCTTGCAGCATTCAATCACTTCATGCTCTTCGAAGCCATCGGAGATCGCGTTGTCATCTAGCTAAGATAAGCTATTCTCTTGCGTCCATGCGGCTGTTGCTGTCGTGGAACCATGGAGGAGGCTGCCTGAATACGAGCAGCCCGAATGAGTAAAGCGACATTCTCAACTGATGGAAATTACCTACGAATTACGATAGACAACTGTAGGCGTTCCAATGATGAAACAGTACTCTCGTACGTAGCCAGCATTCGAACGTCAGAGTCCACCTTGATGCTTGAAGTCGCCAAACAGGGTTACAGGGCGCCATCTCGGTACAAACCGGTAGAGTTACTAGAGTGTGCGATACCTCGTTCCGAACTCCGAAGCTTCATGGTGTACTTTGACTGGTCCATTACAGACATCAGTGAGTATCGTTGATGTGAGCGGGTCGATCTGGATCTTGCAGTCTTCTGCGTGCTCACCCGATCCTGGACCCTGCATGTACACAGATACTTTTACAACATCTCCCGACAATTGTCTTATAACTCTTGCTTTTCCGGGCATTATTGCAATCTATAGTATCAACACCCAACAATGGACATTGCGTTTCTCCTTTCGCTTCCGCCATCATACGCGGCACCAGCACTCATACTCATCGGAGTCATCGGTCTTGTCTTCTACCGCTTATTCCTTCATCCTCTTGCACGATTCCCGGGCCCAAAGCTGGCCGCACTTACGCGTGGCTATCAGGCATACTACGATGTGTGGAAAGGGGGCAGATACATATTCAAGATCGAAAAGCTTCACCAGGAACACGGTAGCTTTATCTTTTGGAACACCCCTAGCGCGCTATTGTTTAACAGCATAAATTGATGATTGGAAAGGCCCCATTATCCGCATAAGCCCCAACGCTGTTCATGTTAATGATCCCGGCTTCTTCAACGTGTTGTACACCTCCGAGGGCCGTTGGAACAAAGATCCCTTCTTCTATGACCCATTTGCCGTCGGTGCCATTGGATTCGCAGCGGTAACGCATGACGAACATGAGAGACAACGTAAACCTTTGGTACGTACCTGTTCAGCCTTATCCTTGCAATGTCGAGACCTCTTCCGATGGTCGCCTTCTTCATGAGGAATATCCATCGAAATTTGTGTATCATGTCGAAAAAGGACTGACTTCAAGATCACGCTAGGAGCCTTTTTTCACCCATCCCGCGGTAGCTAAAATGAAGCCCATGTTTGACAGACATGTAGAGAAGCTTTCTGTTCGACTTGATGAATATGCGACCTCGGGCAAAGTTCTGGCACTCGGTGATGCCTATGGCGCATTGTCCATGGACATAATCACAGATACTCTCACAGGCAGTAGCTGTAACAGTCTGGACGACCAAGACTTCGGTCGAGCTTTAGTCAATGGTTTCTCGGGGTTCGGACCGATATGGAGGGTAGCGAAGCATATGCCTTGGCTGGTTCCCTTCTTCATGTCGTTTCCTAGTTGGGTTATGAAAATTCTGAGTAAACAGAGTCGTGACTATAGAGCGCTCCAAGAGGTGAGTCAAAGCCATTGACTGGATTTCCCCACGCAGTACCTGTCTAGACGGGGTGTGAATTCTCACCCATGGGCTCCCTTCTTCATTAGCAATGGGCTAACGTCATCCCGATCGTAGAACTTGCTCAGTCAGATCCAAAAACTCAAATCTCGAACCATGACCGCAGAAAAGGTCATCACGACCGAAGTAGATCCACACAAGATCATGTTCCACGAGTTTCTAACAACCAACATCCTCCCCGCAGCCGGCAGAGCAGAAGCCGCGCTTCGAGGCCAACTCGAAGGCCTCGTCGGCGCCGGCACGGAGCCGACCTCATCGGTCCTCCGCATAGTCAGCTACTACCTCTGTAGCAACCCGCCCGTCCTCCGCAAACTTCGCGAAGAACTCAAGTCCTTTCCAACCGCGCAGAGCTCCGAACTCAGCCTTCCAGATCTCGAAAGCTTACCCTATCTCACCGCTGTCATTCAGGAAGGTCTCCGTCTTTCGTATGCGGGGATAGCGACGCACCTCCCCAGGATCGCACCCGACCGGGTGATCAGATACAAAGACTGGGAGATCCCGCCAGGCACAGTCATCAGCATGACGATCGCGCTGCTATGGCACGATGCGAACATTTTCCCGGATCCTTATGAATTCAAGCCGGAGAGGTTCCTCGGCGCGGAGGGCAAGAAGACGATCGACTTGTGTTTTGCTCCGTTTTCGCATGGTTCGAGGAAATGTCTTGGGGAGCAGTAAGTTATACTTTCTTCATTTGTTGAAGGTAGGCGTGAATTAGGGGGCGCTGCTGATCCAGGAACAGTCTGGTCTACGCCGAGATGTACGTCGCTATCGCAATAATTTTCTCGAGATTTGACTTTCAGCTCTACGATACGCCGATTGAGAATGTGCAGCTGGGAGCTGATGGCTATATGCCAATCATGAAACGGGAGGGTGGCGTCAGGGTTCTAGTGAAAAGTAGAAAGCCGTCCAGGCCAATTACAAAGCAATCACAGCATTGATGGTGACTGAGAAGGTTGAGAGCGATGAAGCGGTAGCCTGTGGTAGCTGAAGTAGCCGCGAATTGCGGGAGTTGGTAGATATAGAAGGCTCATTATAGATGAATCTCTCCACTTCATAAGAAGAATAGCCCCGCCGCGATCAAAAGTTATGGGTCCGGGGAGTCAGTATGGTTGCTGCCATCTCATTCTCTCGGATTGGCGCTCTCTGGCTCTGGAGTTTGGGGTTGGGTATGGTGACATCCGTGGAAGCTACTGCCAAGATACGCTACGGAAGTCTGCGTTGAGTTTGGTTAGGAAAAGAACAGGCTATTCTTCGTGGTTACCTTTGTTTGAGCATAAATACCTGAGGCTGGGGTTCTTCTGCCCCTGACTATACCCGTACGTTGGTGGTCTTAAGCGCTGGGGGAAAGGGGGGTAAAGTGCGGATAAAGGGAACGAAGTTTATGAGAAGTCCATTGATAAAGAAAAGAAAAAAAGGGTGGTGCAGTCTTCGTCGGCGTCTTCAGCACGGATCATTGAATCCGTTCCTTTGCCCTGACTGTATCGCTTCACCTTGGTGGCTGGTTGTGCGAGATCTGGTCCTTTCTGGGAGTCCGTTCTGTGTCGCACATGAGAAGCGTAGAGGTACTGGGTAGCCACCATTTCGCTTTCATGATGGACACGATTGTGTTTAGTCATGCCACTGAAGAGAAGAGAAGCAATGGGAGGTAGAAATCGGCGGGTTTATTGACTGAGAGAATTCGAGATAGCTAGGACTGGACAATTCGCACTGTCAGTGAACATCTCATACCACCGACCTTGACAGGATCTCGAATCAGGTGGCCTGGGGTACGAGAGTAAGCTACTACGTACTGTATCGACGACGATGGCGGGACCGGAATACGACGTTCTCATCGTTGGTGCTGGCATCTTCGGCACCAGCACAGCATATCATCTCTCCAAAACCCACCCCGATCCCTCCTCCATCGCGGTCATTGATCGTACCCCATTCCCACCTGATCATGCCGCTTCCACAGACATCAACAAGATCATCCGCCCAGACTACACGTCACGCTTCTACATGGATCTTGCCTACGAAGCTATCGAAGCGTGGGATACGTGGCCGGAGCTCAAAGGGAAAGGGTACTACCATCGCACCGGCTGGCTCAACCTGAGTAATAAGGGTAGCGACTTGGCCGACAGGATACGGCAGAATTTCAGGGAGAGGGGGAAGATCCGACCAGTGATGTCGCGTTGGAAACCGTGCGAACCATGTGCGGTGGTATCTTTGCTGAAACCAACCTGGAGGATTTTGAGAAGGCATACTGGAACCCCCTGGCCGGGTGGTGCGACGCAGCAGCTGCAACAGCTGAGCTCATGAGGATGGCTGTCGATCGTGGTGTCAATTACATCACAGGTAATGCGCAGGGCGTGAAACTCGGCGCTCACGGCGTTGAAGGCGTCGTGCTCGCCAGCGGAGACTTGATAAGAGCTAGGAAGGTTGTTCTAGCATCTGGTGCTTGGACGAGCAGCATACTCACCACCATCGAGGATAAGTTGGATATCCCCGAGGAAGATTGCATTGAAAAACAGGTCACGGCAGCGGCGGTCTGCGTTGCGCATTACAAGTTGGCCGATGAAGAGGTGGACCAGCTCCACAACATGCCTGTGGTGATCTATGGAGAATCTGGTGATTGCCAGCCGCCCCCATCGAACCGCCTTCTCAAACTCACCTGGGCGCCGTCTATTGCCAATTCTGTTACGACCAGTTCCGGTCGTCGCATCACCGTGCCACCAGATCGCGATCAGCGCAACGTTCCTGAAAGATTGAAAGATGAGACACGGAGTGCCATATCGCATCAAGTGCTGCCGCAATACACGCAAGGCAGGCCAGAGGCCTACTGGCGTCTGTGCTGGGATGCCGTTTCCCCGTCTCAGGATCACCTCATCACAAGGCATCCTCATCCTCGGCTCAACAACCTCTTCCTTGCTGTGGGTGGCTCGTTCCACAGCTACAAGTTCCTACCCACCATTGGCAAGTATGTGATCAACGTCCTAGAAGGACGGAGCAATGGGCACGAGAAGGATGGACACTGGGCCTGGAAGACGAATCTTGACGAGTTGTCAGGAAGCCGAGGAGCACATGAGAAAGCGTCACCTAAGATGGAGTTGAGTGAAATGGAAGAATCCTCACCGACGGAGAGAGCGAAGCTGTGAGCTGAATTACAACACTCTTCTGTCAAAACTGCGTCTGAACCACATTGGCATCAACATTCCATATATACAATAACTTAGAGATGGTGGGAACGGTGTTGTACCGTGCAGAACTGCAGTTTGCCACAATAGGCTCACCACGCGGAGGTCTATCTATCACTCTCCCTCAACCATTCCGGAGTCGCTATGCTCTTATCCCACGGCTCAAATCATCCATCCTCCTATTCCAGCAGCCACCAATCCTGCAGCAGCCCATCTACCTGTCGCGGTTGGGGCAGCTCCCGTGGCCACAATCGCTGTATCGCCTGAAGCACTTTCGGCCGTGGATGTCGGGTCTTGGCTAATGGTAGGTGTACTCGACGAGTCGGTCACCATGGAGCTCGGCTCAGATGAGGTAGAAACGGATTCCGGCTCGGTACCGGTGGCCACGATGGCAGTATCATCAGAGGCACTTTGCGCGGTAGAAGTGGGGTCTTGGCTGATCGGTGTGGTTGGACTCGGACTCATTGTTGACATTGAGCTCATGGAGGAGGTTCCGGACATGGCAGACATCGAAGACACACTGGGCTCAGAACCGGCAGTAGCGTCTGGCACCGAGGCGAGCGATTCGTCCCCTGGTCCACTGTCTTCCTGTCGTTTCACCTGACGGACCTTTTCGAGCTTGAAATTAAATCTTCTCATGGATTGAAAAAAAGCAACTCTTACCTCAACCACCTGAGAGTCGCCATTGAGCGCAAAGATCAACGTGAAGCTTACGAAGCACAGAAGTTGGAGTATTAGAGTACGCATATTCGCGATATTTCCAAACGATATATTTGATAAAGAGGAGATTTCAAGCTGCGCGGATAATGGCGAAGGGATGTGCAAGGCAAGTAGCCATTACCCTGTCATATATGCTCCCTTGTTGTTGCTCTGTCGGAGTTAGGATCTCCATCCTTGAGCTTCGATTCACTACTACGTCATGGAATGTGAGTAGGGAGACTAATGCAGCGTTCCGAGCCAGCGGAAGGCTAGATCTGCTGCCCGTGCTTCAACTACGAACAATTACTGGACAGTGAATTATCCAGACGCCAAGTTCATCCCTTGGCATTCGAGCTTGGGGAGCGATCGGGGCCAGAATTGGTGCGTCTAGGAAGGGAGCCCAGTGCGGCCTCCCAACTAGCTTGCATTCCAGCGCCATCACCCCGGGGCCGAGAGTCGAGACAGCACGTCCACCTCCGCCCAGAGCACCGCCGTGCCCTCTAGGCCTATCTCTCCCTCCGCCCGTAGGACGAAAGGTGGACCCACATACACTAGTTAAATCTGAGCTAAAGCACAAGGTGCGAGCCCGCTGATCTCATTTCTTCAAGGGCTCTCGCAGTTGAGAAGAGCTGCTCAGGCGAATCCCACTCAGATGGGTGAGGGCTGGGTAGGACTTCTCAGGGTGGTGGTTGTTGGTCGACACAATGACTAGGTAGGGGCCTTATTACATTAATGTTGTGGATTATGCCTCAAGGCGGACCAGAGTGAGTTTGGATATCCTGTAGTGAGGTAGAGAATTAGGGTATCCCACCCCGCCTAAGCACCGGTGAAGGGTGGCACTTCGGACGTCGCGCATAGGGGTTTCCGGCAGCGGAACGTTCCAGAGGCGGTTTCAGGCCCGCTTCGGCTGGTCCCCAGCTAGGTGCCATATTGGAGCATGGGATACTAAAGGCTGATCGACGGACAGCCGTTGTGGGTCTTGAAGCAAGAAAGAAAATCGGACTGAAATCCATCAGTGAGAGGTTGCTCATGTTTGCGACACGACTAGCAATAACCGGACCAAGAAGTCTCAGTAATAACTGGTTTCGCGCTTTGTCGGCATGCAGCTCGGCAAGTGAGTTCATATACTACACTCTCCTCGTCTGTGTCGTTGCTCATACCGTCTTCTTGGATCGCGGCAGATATTGCTAGACAAGGTATTGTACCACAAATCTTCTCCAAGGTTATTGAGGTCGCGATACCAATTGTCGCCCTCCTCAAACATGAGCCTACACATGTTCTCGAGGGCAGAGACTATTGTTACGAAGGCAACCTTCGCGTACTCTCGTAATGAATTAAGGTACGACACAAGACGACTCAGTCAAGGTGGCGTCTGAAATTAGCAAACTCTCGACGCCTGAATGATTCGTACAATACAACATCTCGTCAATGAAATAGTGGTTGAATTGCCTTACGCTTGAGCGATTCGTCGATCGAACATTGGGCCTGTTCTACACTGCTGTGCCAGCTAAAGTTGCGATAAGTCAGCCGCTCCAATCGCTTTCACCTGTAATGCATTCCCTCAAGAGCTGAGTTTCTGTACGACTTTGCGCAGGAATCACCCCTGACGCTCTGCTGTAAGAGACATGTATTAGCTGTTCCTTACATAGGCCTACTTATGAGGTTACAACCAGGCATCCGGCTTTGTGACTCTCACGCCAACACTTCTCAATTGGATGTAGCAGTCAGTGGTACGGTCAACTCTTGCCAATAGAAACTGTACCACAACATTTCCCTGACACACGGCAGCTGAGACAATCCAAGTCACAGACATAGGCATCTCACCTCAATGTCGATATAATTGCTCCTGACCTCACCAGTTTCGATTCAGCACCGCTATATGTCGGTCAACAGTTTCACAGACCACTTAACAACCGAGTCCAAGCTGCTGTGTGTGCCTATGTTATCAACCTCATGACCTCGACGCTGTCTCATCTGAGAATTGCTATGGCGCCGGGAACTCCGGGGAGTCAGCCTGCAGTTTCCGATGGACTTCAAGTGATAGAAAACCCCGAAAGAGCCGAGAAATATCCCGCTAGACGGCATGAAGACCCGAAATTTCTCACGAGCACCGAAGACGGAGCGCTACACTTGGTCGCCAGAGAACACCCTTTGAAACAGTACAAAGCAACGCAAGCATCCCGACCAAGAGATGGTAGTGCAAGGCGCCGATCAAGGGAATGCAAATTTTGGATTCTGTTGACAATACTGCCACTGATCATTGTGGGAGCCTGCGTTGGAGGGGTACTAGGCTCTCGAGCTGTTAAAGCACATCCCAATCAGTACGATGATATCTTGTTTTGCTTTTAAGACTCTGAGCTAATTTTCACCCAGATTCCCAACTTTTACAGCAACAACCCCATCAGCGAGTTCGAGTGCTCCTTTGCCGGCACATACCAGAAGTGCTGCGGCATACAACGGCACTTCTCTCGCTGTTGTAACCTACCCTCACTTGAGTGAAGCGAATTACCTGCTTTTCTACCAGCATTCTAATGGAGATCTCCGCAAGGTGGTATACAATGGAAGCGGCTGGCATAAATCCTCCTACGTTACGAACAATGCACGATCAAGAACTGGCCTGTCGACCACATGGGGTGGGGAAAAACCAAATGAGAGGATTTATCTTTACTACATAGACAAGGACGACGTCTTGCAAGAGCTACGAGGATACCATGGCAGTGATGATTGGACTAAGGGAACACTAGGCGCTATTCAGCTACGCACAGCGGCGCCATACTCAGCTGTCGCTGCAGAATTTGCAGGCGATTGTGCTACTGACAACAACGCGTTTATATATTATCAGACATCGAACGGCACCCTTCAGGAAGTCCTGTGGAATAAAGCTTTGGATTCCTGGACTCTCGGCCACGAACATGAGGGTGTGAATTTGGGCTCTGACTTCGTGACCGACCTAGGGGATAATATCTGGCGTCTCTATGCAGTCACCACCAGCTCCATGGTTGTACAATATGAATGCATCAACTGTTGTACAAGACTTCATTGGAGCCAAAGTACTGTCTTCTCCCTTTATTTCTTTCCGCTCTTACAGCTAACGGTTGATTGCTTTCTTACAGGCACCACATACGACATCTCCAGCGATGTCAAGGGTATTGCTGCGAGGCAAATTGGACAGCATATACTATACTACCAGTCTAACGATTCTGTCATTCGGACTTTGAACAATTCCGGTAAGCCAGGCAACGAGAAACTCGAGCCCGACGCCTTCACGCTAGGGAGAGGGATGCTTGGCACCAAAGTTGCAGTCGCAGATGGCTCTCATTTGGACCAACCGATAAAGGCGTTTTATCAATTGAACGGAAATGATGTGACGGTAACCTCGTGGCTTCCGGGTGACCCAACTCGCAATTCCACCACTCAGCTGTCTTTGGAGATCTAGCGTGGAGTATTAACGTGCGTTGGATGATGGCCTTTGTTCTCTTTCCTAGGCATCGGTTATACATTAAGTTCTTGGCACCGTATCAGCATATCAGTATTTTCGCGACTGCTTCAAAATGCTTTGGCAATTAGAACTAATTACTGAAGGTCATGGTAACGCGCCGTCGTCTGACTCCATACCTCGTTCCCGCCCAAAACACACCCAAGCGCATACACATACCGCGTCAAAGACTCCCTATCCCAATCCGAATTTGCCAGAAATTTAGCAACAATTCGCTCATGCTCGAACTCCGACTCCCGGACGAGGATATAGCAAATTCGCTTTGCCGCGTCATAGGACACTGCTCCGTCTTTAGCCATCAGCTTCACAATGTTAAGCATATAAGCCCCCTCTTTGCCCTGCGTCTCCCACGCCTTACATTCCTTATCGAAGCTCTCGATATCGTTGACGATCATACCCAGTTTGGAATAGCTCTCGTGGACCTCGTGAAGGGAGTCCTGAACATCGGACGGCATGTGCAAGTTCATACCAAAGCGTATCAAAGCCGCCACGAACCTAGCAATAAAGAGGATTTCGTTAGCTATCACCATTAAAAGAGGGAGAGGGAGAGCGAGCAGAGAAAGTTCCCTATAGGGCTGAAGCTTACTCGCAACCCCCTTCTTTGGCTCGTTGGCGGAGCAATGAGCCCATGTCCTCACACTTCAGACGAACCGGATCCACTTGCGCTTGCAGGCATAAGATCGCGCCGTCTATCACCTCCTCGGTGAGTTCGGCATCGCACTCCCTCATTTCTGCAAACGTGTCATACGTGATCCACTCCAAAGCGTCGTTTCTGTCTGGGAGCCTGGCGCCTCTTGCGAGTGTTATCAGCTTGGCATAAAAGGCCTTTCCTTCCTCCATGCTCATATCCTCGGCCAGATCTGGATCCCTCGTCAGCGTTCACTCCTCAACGGATCGCACGCAAGACTTGAAAGCGGAAATCCGCGTACCGTCAAGCAGAAAGAGCAGCGTATTGGCCTTTGTGACATGTAGTAATCGATCGTCTCTGACAAGCGGAAATGCCATACTAGCCCACTTATTGGTCTCTGCTCTGATATACTTTTCTCGGTCGTGTGCAGTGCGAAAGGGAAAGTGTTCAGCGAAGAGGTTGTCGAGTTCTTTGCACACTTTACTTGCTTGTGGATGACACTTGACAGGGAACCGCGTCGAGCCAGGGATATCCTGAGGTTGGTAGACCGGTGGCGGTGAAGGAGCCCAGAAGCGGGATGTCAATGATCTCAGGACTTCCATTTTGTTGTTGCTTTACCTCTGACGGCCGCTTCAGTCCTTGATTTGAATCTTCTATGATCAACGGGGAACTGAGTATTCTTCTACAACTGCAAAAAGTGGACGTCGAGGAAGATGGGAGGATGAAAAGAAAAGGAAAAGGATTCAGTTGCCTTGCTCGAGCGGCCCTCGTTGCTGCATCAAACAAGCGTATGCTCGCACCATATATGTGACACAGCATATACTCCAGCGCCACCGATCGGCCCCTTTCACTTGAGTGCTTGGCCTGACGTCAAGCAGCCGGGTTCACCGCGGTATGCGAGAGTCCATTTGTAGCTCGTATCACTAGCTACGTGTGCAGTAGATGTGAGTGTTTATCATGATAATGCACTATGCTGCAGCTTGATCTGGTAGCGGTGAGGCCGAGCGGGCGTGCCGCTAGGGCTAAGCACACGGCGGATCTTGCCCAGCTCACTAGGCAGATGGCGATGTAGGACGATATTGACGATTGTATGTTCCAGCTATCACACCTTTATCATTGGCCGAACGCGAACCATTCACCGGTCTGGCTTGCATGTGGAGTACTTTACTGGAGCAGGCGTCGGATGCGTCAGCCGCTCTACTCCGTACCTTATACGAGGACCTTCTTGTGGACTAGCGCTTGTGCGGCGGCTCTCGGGAATGCCCGGCTTGTCGCCAGTCCCCCGGCTTACGATAGTACTGTACGGGTACTCGTACCAGTAGAGACTGGAGAGGGGCTACTTACATTACCTTAGGTACCGTGCCAGTACCCGCAACAGGAAGCTCACCATCAGGTAGAATCGGTGCTACAGTCTGTTTTTTGTCTAACGCGGTGATCCCGACTGCTTGCTATCAGACGAGTCACACAAGAAAAAGGGTCTGATGCGCGGCGTCGGAGAAATGCAATTGAGTGCAAGAAGGCATATGAGAGTACGGTATCAAGGTGATGAGGCGCCACTTTCAGCGCTTCGTATCAGCTTGGGAAAATCAATGCGGCCACTAAGATCTGGCTTCACCACCATCTGTGGGATCTCGTCATATTTGACCCATGGTCTCGAATGATTGGGACCATGAGTATGCGCTGTGACGATAGAGAGCTACAAGGCTACCTGACGGCATTCATATTGGGAACGAGCCCATTTATGAGAGCCCAGGTGAATCCTCCTCGATCACAATCCAAGGCTATGTTGTTATCCGACTGAAGCATATATTGTCTGGCATGCTAATCGTTGCAACTTTCCTCGGCTCGTGGTTCTGTCTGCGAAGCATCGCAGCCGATTACCCTGCCTGGATACTCTATTCCCGAGACTGCACTTCATCCGGTTGGAAAAATACGTTGACAGAAAGCATCACAAAAGCATTTGTCATCCCAATAGAGGCTTTAAAGCAGAAGATCATGGCACCCCTGGCGATGGTGGATGGCATGCACATGGTTCAACCAGTATCCGAGCTTTCAAACGGAGCCGGCGACTCCAAAAGCAACGTTTCACGAGTGTTAGAGCATAGTAAGACTACGGTAGATGAGCAGAAGCACTGCAGCCAGGCCATATCTGCCAGCGGGGATCCAAAATCGACCCAAGGCTCCATTTTAGCAGACAAGAAGTACACGCAAGGTCCATGGGACTCCAGGAGAGAGTCGGTAAATTGAGATAGTGTCATTAAAGCGCTGGCATCCCCACTAAATCACTCAGATAGTCAATGGTCCTTTCAATTACCTGCTGGAGAAACCAGGCAAGAATATCCGGACAGAGTTTCTTCGCGCCCTCAATGTCTGGCTGCAGGTAGAAGAATCATCGTTTCAGATAATCGACAGGGTAATCTCGATGCTGCATAATGCATCTCTTCTGTAAGTGACTTGTTCTTTCCCCCTGGTGGGCCGACATTGACATCCCTTAGCATCGATGATATTCAGGACGGCTCACAACGCCGACGAGGTTTTCCAGCTGCCCATCATGTGTTTGGAGATGCACAGACCATCAATTCCGCCAATTATGTATACTTCCTCGCACAGCAGGAACTATTCAACCTGCCCAAATGGCCCGTGGCAATCCGAATTTTCAACGAAGAACTACTGAACCTACATCGAGGGCAAGGTATGGAGGTCTTTTGGAGGGACACTTTCACCGTCCCCACAGAAAGCCAGTATCTCGACATGATATCCAAGAAGACCGGGGCTTTATTCTGCTTGGCGGCCCGACTGCTTCAAAGCCTCTCCTCAAGCACGATCGATGTCATCCCACTTGTATACTCTCTTGGCCTCTTATTTCAGATCTGTGACGACCACAAGAATCTCATATCTGACAAGGTATTCCTAAATATCACCAGACAACAGTACACAAATCACTGACCAAGAACAGATGACAGACGCAAAGGGTTACTGTGAGGATCTAACAGAGGGCAAATTCTCATTTCCCATCATTCACGCCATTCGGAGCAGTGACAAAACAAACAACGACGTGCTCAACATACTTCGGCTTCACACGAAAGATGTCCAGCTCAAAGCGCATGCCGTATGGTACATGCGTACCCAATCCAAGAGCATGGAATATACATCTTTGGTGGTCCAAGATCTGTATGAGGAGTCACAGAGGCTGTTGAAAGCGATACCGTCAGAGAACAAGCCGTTGGACATGATCATGTCGAAGATTGTAGCTGATTGCTCCAGTGGTGATTGATTCATTGTACACGTGTGAGTATCTGCCTCGATTACTCGGCTCCTGTCTCAAATAAAATGACGTTTGAGCTCCTATGAATTCCTATGAAATCCCCCAAGGGGTCGAGATGTTCCATTGCAACCTTCATTGTGTCTCAAAGTCCTAAAGAATCCCCAAGTCCCCAACGCGGATGTGATAGTTCGTTCACTTGTATGTACTTTTTGGGTACTGTTCCGAATCGATTAGGTTGCTCCTTTTTACTTCGTTGAACGGTATGGCCGTAATCATCTTGACTGGTGAGCCTTTTCAATTATATACACAGTCTATCCCTCTAGAAATCATCAAATAATTCTTCGGCTTTTCTCCACTCATACCATTCGCTCGGACTACCCCCAGGACGATGAGATTTTTTCAATTGTCTCATTCTTCGAAGCAGTGACTTAGAGTTATCAACATAATACCACCCCAAAAGGTCAATAAGTGGTACACCGTTCGCACTCGAACCCCAAACAACAAGATCGGAAAGATCAAATAGAGTCCCATCCAGGCTAGATTAGGGATACAAGCTCTTCTTACAGGGCCATTCACTTATCTCGTCAACGACGTAAGAGCTGAACTCTTGTTCGCCAAGATATATCCCCACAAGACCTGACGTCTTTCCCCTAAGGTACACTAAAACACGCTAGAACCCGCCCAGGAAAAGGATCGTACATGTAAGCACATCATCATGCAGATAAACGCCCCACAGATGTCAGTCGATGATGCACTTCCAAATGTCGTGCGCTCAATGGCTGTTCTCCGAGATCCTGAATTAGAAATCGGCAGATGGATAGGCTCATGATGCAGAAGGTATGCAGCTAGCTCAAGCGGACTCTTTTCATCTCGACTCGGATAATTGGAGGATGGCGAGTTCGTCCGAACGTCTCCGCGTCCAGCGCCACATTTCTTCCATATCATGTCGTGCATGCTGACCCCGCGTTTATTTACCTTGCACTTTTGACACTGCCGAGACTGCATATTGACACTTGCATTCTGATGTGCATCATCCATGGCTCTGGGATCTGGTTCAGTCGGACCTGCCATGTATCATCGTGCAGTGAGATATCTCCCCCGCTTCTGCAGATCACCACCGTGCACGAATCTAGCGTGGATGGAAATCTTGACTTTTGAACGGACCCTTGGTGGCTCATGATGAAAACTTTGGGATCGGTTCTGAATGCTTGGGATATGGGTGGATGGATAAGGGTTCCGATGGGATTCTGTGGAGGCATGTTGATAGACAGAACTCCTGCTGGTTTTTATATCTATGAATGTGTGGATATGGCTGGGCCTGCTCTCAATCGCCTTTGAATCTGGTGGTATGGGTCGGGGCCTTGGGTATGAGGTTATTCGGAACCCACTCCAGATCCGTGCCAGACTTGTCCCCCGTGATTCGAGCTCAATCTATCTCCCATGAGCCGGTTTGAACAACTTTTACTAAAACCAGACTTGTCTGATTTTGCGTTTGTGAAAAGAATCTGTTCGATATTGTACGAATCAATTCCAAACGTCCATTGTTGTCATCTATGAAATGAGCGACCAATCGCTCCAGGAAGAGCCATGTTGACCACAAAGATACCGCCCCAGATGTCATTATCCGACGCTTTGCAGCACTTTACTCAACTCTGCAAGACTTGTGGGGGTTGGGGGGAGAGACGAGGAGTAGGTGGCCATTGCGGTGGCAAATCGGCATTGGGATTCGGATAAGATGGAACCGAGGTTCTCGAAGATTGGCTAGGGGTTTTTATGGCGTCAGATGGAGATATATGACAGGCTTCTCCGTTTCTCGGCGTTTTCTGCTTCGCTGGCTTCGGAGGTTGAACTTTCTCCCTCGCTCCACTCCCTGTAGTAAGCTAAGATTCTCAAAAAGCGATGTAGATAATATGTATCTATCAAACAGTCGAATGTATTCTTGAGATAGACGTGTTCCAAATGCTAACTATGTCAAGAATTGTATCGTCGATCATTCAACAGCGTACATCATGATTACGTGTTTTGCAGTACTAATTGAGATAATTATCGAATGGATATTAATGAAGCAAATTCATTTATAACTATTTTGAACCATGATGCAAATGTAGTAGTCGTTCTTATTATGACATATTACATATCTTCATGAGCGTTGAACATCGAAAGATCCACATGACTAATAAGTATATGCAGTGAAATTTGACTTCTTTTACAGAACAAGTAATTCGGCGCTAATTATACCAAGGTTCAGTGGTTTGTTTGGACACTTGTCATTCTAGAGACTCAAGTTGACATCGAGATTCGAAATTAAATGATGCGAATCTCTGTAGATGCCGCCTGTTAGATTCTTGAGAATACCTTGGCCTAGGACATGCCAAAGGTTGGTAGCGTGCTCCAGTTGACATTTTCGTGCCCAGGTTTAATTCTCTACAGAACAGCTGAATTTGATCACCTGATATACCAGGAAACTAGATATTAATGAGTCAAGCAACGTAACTTAGAATTGGAACGTTCTCAAACCTCTTTTTTGAAGTACCAATTCCATCGCACCGATTACATCCTCCGCGATCACGTCTGAAATCGCTATCGAAAGTAGCCTTGGTGAAGTCATCAATGCGATTTCGAGGAAACGTTGAGATCATTTCCAGCTCAAGCTCGCTCTGATGCTCGGTTTCAAATAATGTTCGCCGAACTTATTGCCAAGAACAAATATACCAAGAAGCATAACTTTCAAGCGAGAGGCTCTATCTTCAACAGGAAGCGATGTTGGGCGCCATCGCGAGCTAAGGGGCGTCGTAAGTTGTCTAGTCGAAAATTCCAGGGCTGTATTCTCTCTGACTTATATTCTCGTCTCCCAAACATCTTGATATTATGAAGCTAACCTGTCGCTTCGATTATATATGGATATGCATTGGCACTGATGAAAGACTGCAAGTATGTTATTACCGCCAACTTAGACGATGTCGTAGTGGTTGGTAGAGGGTGTATCGGATCCGCGCCAGGGCGGCCTCTTGATTCCTATATGTCAGGGTGCAGCGGGACTTCTACTTAAGCGTGAGATATCCGTAACATATGTATCAACGGTCACCCAAATATTGGCGCTACCGACAGTCTCTCTTCACCGTCTTAGAAGTTTAGCTTACGTAGTTTAACACTTGGATTCAGAATTTTCGAACTAAGCGATGGTAACGCACAGAATCGAGATGAGAAGGTATTTTACTGGATAGCTGACTCTCTAACGTCTACATCCATGCCAAAATAGAGTCAGCAATCCGGCGTCACATATCTGACTAGAGCCTCGCGACGTACCTAGGCTTACACTTGTTACATCCCTCCGTGATCAAGTACGCAAATTCTGGATGACGCGGACACACCTTCTGGTGCTTAGTACAATATCCGTTGACTTTACGGCAGTTTCCTTTGCCTTTGCCCTTCAGAGGGCAGTGGTGCGTGCTTCTGGTGAATCTGGCTGGCATTTTGGGAATGGGTGGTAAAGCTAGCGAAGGGGAAGAAGGGGTTTGAGGAAGAGGACAGAGAAAGGGGATGGGGGATGAGATAACATTATTGGGTGGACTCGGACATGGGGAGAGGGAATAAAGAGCTACTGTGGCGTGGACTGAAAGAGTAAAAGATCGTTGGCCTAGGGTTGTTTGCGGAAAATACTGAAAAGACAAGGAGAGTGTTGAACTATTGAATGCTTACTCTGACCACAATAAGATAGACTAATTGAGTATTTGTGTCGACTCTGCAAGAGGGACTGAAAGGTTGAAGGTCGGAGCTGATAGAATGGAAATCAGTCCTAATTAGCACCTTCATCCGCTAGATAAGGCTTTAATCTTTCAAGTTCCTCCAGTGCCTTGTCGACCTCTTTGAGATCCTCATTGGAATGCATTCCGAAAATTGCGAAATGTATCAATGATCTCACGACTCGATACTGCGGCTTGTAACAGAATTGCAAGAATTTCGCCCCAACAGCCTTTTCAAAGATGCTTTTGATCTCTTGGTCATCAGTGGAGAGAGAGAGCTCCCCAGCCTCTGCCTCATTCTCCTCTTCATCTCCGCTTGCCCAGTTCCATAACCACATTGGTGGGGCACAAGCCATAACTCTGGGTGCAAAGACCACGCTGTCCCAGTCCAGAACTCCAGATATGCAGATTGACGTATTTGAAGGTTGGATAGAAACCAGGATATTTCGTGGCGCCAGGTCAAGATGGCAGAGCGTGATCTCGTTGTCCCGTAGTTGACCGAGGTTATGCATGCTAATTAACGCGTCCGATAAACGGTCGAAATATGTAACTCCGACAACATCTTCGGAATCAATACGAAGAATCTCACCTTTCCAGAGCGCGCACCGAGAAAGCAGAAAGCTGATGGTATCTGTATTTTCCTCAGCAACACAATCGACTTCCGATGCAGGAGAGGCGCGCGTGGTGTGGTATGGGCCTCTGAGATCAAAAGGCCGTATGACAAAACCAGAGATTGAATGCTGTTCAATGATTCCAGCGACCGGACTTTCTATAGTATGTAAAGAAGCATACATGTGACCAATCTGCTGTGCGATGCTACACTTCTGCGCGTGTATCAATGTAGGATATACATCATGCAAAGCTACACCTGGAAGGCGGGTTTGCACAACGTAGCGCCCCCCGAGAGGATTATCTGCCGTAAGGTCTATGGCGACATTTTCCGGAATAGGAAGTTCTGTGTGTTGACGGGCGTACTGCAAGGCTGCAAAATCTCTGTCAAGCCGATTCTTCTCAAATCGCGGTACGCGCAGAATGTACTCTTTTGGAGTTGCCGGTGAGTTAGGCTCGTGGACTGTAATTTCGACGATTCGGTTGTAGGACCCTCCGCGACCTCGTTGGACATCAAACTTTACCAATGGAGAAGTCCATATTCCCTTGCATAGAGCTTCTACTTTGGTGCGAAATGTTTCGAAACTCTCGTGCTCGTATTCAATGGTTGAGGTTTCGGAATATTCACTTTCTGCTTCCGAGGCTTCACTGCCAGTGGAAAAATGTGAGATACTGTGAGGCATGCTTGAAGTCTTGTTGACGAAGAAGATTGCGCTTGCGGATGGAGTGTGCGTGACGAATAATGGATAGTTTTTATCTGGAACAAAGAGAAAACAAGATCATCCCTTACATGAGATTGCTTACTTAGTCCATATTCGTCCTGTATTTACCCTTGCTTACACAATCTTTTAGAATCAAAGAAAAAACCGTCCCTTGAATAAAATCGCTTAGTCAGTCCGAATTTGTCCCGTTGGGGCTTTCTGTTATTCTGAGTTTGGCCATATATTGTACCCTCTGACGCATCGTTTAATTCGTAATATGTAGTCGCGAATACCTACTTCAAGACGGTCATCCATGCACATTATAATAAAGATGATGTTACCAGCGTTGAATTTGAACTGCTCTTGCGTCTTCGACACCCACGAAGACGCTGTCAATAAAGCATCATCCTACTCCGCAAAATTTTCGCCAAGAAGATCCTGGGTTCGAAAAACGGACCTGTCAATGTGACAGGGTATCTGAGTTACGGCGCGAGTATGGATCATGGAACACTTTGCAGCAGCGGCTTGTCCGACTTCGGCCCCTTCAACAGCAATATACAAGGTGACGATCATCTAACGCGTCGATCCTCTGGTCCCTGTGAACGAATAGATGCAACAGTAATGAGTACATGCTTGGTGAGCCGCCGACGGGGTCTAAGTGTGAAGATCTTGTATATGATTGTTGGGCGTACGGGGAACGAAGGACGGGGTGGGAGTATCACGGATGATACCCCATGCACTGGTGTGGCACAAAGGTGGCAGTTAGCTAGCAGCGAACTAAAGCGAGGCCCGGAATCGCCCCTAGAGCGCTTCGCTCCAGGGCCTAGGGGGCCCGTAACCGCGGAATCTAAAACGCCACCGTTCACTAGTGCATGGGAAACCCCGAGCAAGTGCCTGGATAAGTGTCAGCCTAGTCAACAGTTCACGCTGAAGCTCTATCAGCGATAAGTCTCCAAAGGCAATAGTAACTTGCAGGGAGGAATCTTGAGTCACTGTGTTGCTGCGGGTCAGGTTTTCCTTCCATTTCTAAGGAGACGGAAAAAGGTCGGCCCGGCTGTGGAATCCCCTCCGCATCCAATTAGTGAAATTTAGCGTGTTTATTTCGCGATCTCCCCCCCCACCTGCAATCACCATTTACTCCATCAATAATACGTCTATTCTGATCATTGCGACGTTGTTTGAATCGTCTGAATCGAGTCTATTTTATCATATAAACAACATGTCATTTGTTGAATCAACATCTGAATTAATCATCGTGCAAAAGAAAAAAAAAACACGCGTCAATGCAAACGCTTTCATTTCGAAATCGAAAAAACGATTTTTCACTGTATTGAAACAGCAAAAAGTCATTCAAACGTCTGAATTTAATTATACATTTTTTATTACATTTATTTATCGATCATTTCAATTGAATCACGTTTGTATGACGTTTTGAAAATTCGTTCAATTGTTTTTGTTTTTTTTGCAATCGATATTCGATTTATTGTTTCATCACATCAATCAAACGATTTATATCAAAAAAATCAACTGAAATGTACTCACTATGATGAAATTAGGTCAATGAATTGTTATACGCATTTTCATGATTCAGCATTTTGCAAAAAATTCAACAATTCAATCATTTTGATTTCAAAAAAATATCAACAATTTATCATTCAATCGCGATCGATATCAAATCATTGAACGTCATTTGAACGTTGAATTTAATCAACAAATGTCATACAACAATGCATCATGATTTTGAAAAATCGAAAACGTTTTGAACGTTTTCAAATTTCAACTATATTCGTTTACTCGTTTTGAAAATCATTTTGCAATTGACGAATTCGCAATCGAATTTCACGATCGTATGAATAACAAATTTCGTTTATCACACAAATCAACGAAAAAAAATTTCGTTTTATACGTTTTGATCAATGATAAAAACATTTTACACGATTTCATGATGTGAAAATCTCGCGATGATTTCGAATATCACAAAAACGATATCACGATCGATATATTTTCAAAAACGATTCGAAAACGTAAAAAAAACACTATTGAAATCATTGCTATGAAAATTAATTTCTCATTTACGAAAAAAACAATATATATTTTTTGCGAACGAATTACACGCAATTTACGTTATCATCATTTCGTTTGTTTTATCGACAATTTTTTCACGAATTCTCATTTCGTCAGAGCTTTTCTGATTCTCAATGTTGATATTTGTGACATCGTACGAAACAATGCAATAAATATATCACGAGAATTGAAAAAAATAACTGCTGCAAAAAAATCACAATTGAATTTAGAACAATGAAGTTGTGAATGAATTGATCAATTGTTTCGTATGAAAAAATCTCGAACGAAATCACGTGATTTCATTTGTTATTATTGCATATATTTCACAAACAAACGAGCAAACATCACGAAAAACTCGATTCACGATCGATATGTTTTTTCGTAACGATTTCAATAAAATCGTCGTCAAACAATTCATTATTGCAATGCAATACAATTTTCATATAAATCATGTGAATCGTGCAAATCAATTTCGAAATAAATTGACGATATCACGATTTGAACAATTCAAATGAACGAAACGAATGATCGAATACATGATAAATTCGATCAATACGAATGCATACATCGTTTGAAATTATCATCAATCACAAACGAATTTTGATTATCGAAATCGACGTGTATTTATTCAAAAATTGATTGATGAATTTTTACGAAATTCAAATATCATATATCGATCGTCAAAATGTGTCAAATCGACGTATTGTAAATGAAATGATTGTTCGATCAATTTTCACACGAAATTTCGAAAACGTCAAACATTCAATTTCAGAAATGTCAATATACAACATCGTTCGAATCGTAAAACGTTTGATTATTGTATGACATGTAAAATGAATTTATGCGTGTCATTTGAATGTTTCAAAATTTATCATGATTCGAAAAAATGATCATACGAATGTTTTGATCAATAAAGAAAAGAAGCGACTATTTGCACATCTTCTTCTACTGCGTGCAATCTTCTCTTGGAATTAGAGTTTTCGGAAGACGGAAGCAAAATCTCCGAGTACCAAAAAGATGAGAAGGGAATCACTTTTGAGTGCGTTTCACATCAAAATTTCATCATGTACTCATCAAATCAATTCGCATGTTAGATACATTGTCGCTTTCGACCAATGAGGTCGAAGCTATTACAAAGAAGTCAATTCGTTCGAATTCGAGATCTTTGCAACATTGAATGGCCGCGGTATTGGTTCCGCAGAGCTCGAGGTCGTCAAGGTCGTTAAGGCCTTCGAGATTTTCCCTCAATCTCCTAATTCGCTTTGTGTTTTCTCCGTTTGCTCCTCCGCTTTGTTCCCGTTGTTGTTGAGATGTTCTGAGTCGAAATGAGCTGACTCGACGTCTTTCAAAGGTATTCGCCGCCATATTGAGTGAAACAGCACGTTGCTGAAGGTGTTGCGAAAGCAACTCCCGGTGTTTGGAGGTTAGCCCTAAATAACCCTTATCGATAACTTATCGATAAGCCCGGAACCATTCCGGGGGATTGCACGCAGTAGAAGGGGGTGTGCAAATAGCGGCTCCCTAAAGAAATCTGAAAACGTTTCGAGACATTTGAAAATAATTTAATGATTTCAAACGAATTCCGAATGTAATCATATTTCAATTATTGAATGTTTATATACTATCGAATTCCTTCACTGAATTATACACATATACACGTAAATTTGGTGGAGTAATGGTGATTGAAGTGGGGGAGGAAAGATCGCGTGAAAACACGCTAAATTTCACTAATTGGATGCGGAGGGGATACGCATTGGCTGTGTTTATCCCAGCTCCCCATCTCGTCTCATGAGAATGATCCTTCCTGGCTCTACTTATGCACGATCCATCATCAGGAGAATGTCGCCTCGGGCCATCAAATGACTGTACTAGCCAATGAGCCTGGGCTCTGTGCTTGTGCCTTTCCCTCCACGTCCGCTTACCCCTCAACCTTTCAGCCAGAGCTGACAGACCACAGCATGCGAGCACGTCTCCCGCCTTGAGCAATATGGCTGCCTCGGCTGCATAGCCGGCTGAAATCTCCGAGCTGCTCGCTTTGTGTGGTCACGGAAGCGGCGCTGTGTTCAGTGTTATCCTCATTGCTACCGTGGACCCTCAATTAGCTGCGCAGTGGCTGAGGTGCTGAAAGCTTAGGAAGAGAAGGGATTACATTACGGGATACCAGCTGGAAAAAGGCCTTTCTGGCACCTTGGGTCACTACAGGGACGGTTGCGGCAACCTTCGAGGATGGCCGTGGACGCTTAGCTGGCTTGGAATGTATGGGGGCCAGAACGTAGAGGGGAAATATACGCACAGGCGGTGGCAGAAGGACCCATGTTTGCCGATCTTGGACCTCCAGGTACTACGGCTGGCTCCTCGAGCGTTGGTCTACGCGACGGCACACGCTGCAATTTGTCACAGGAATGAAGGGGACATGAGGTCTCAACAATGAAGCTCACGGCCTCATTGGAACTGTAGAGCCGGGGTCATGGGAGTCTGCCAAAGTGCGATTTCATGCGGTAGGTCAAGCATAGCTTGTGGTGTGATTTTCTTATTCATGATCAAGAGACGAAAATGGAAGCTGGTTGATCACTTTCCTATAAAGCCCCTGTTGTGGACTTGAAAAAAATCTGCTTCTCGATACCGTGAAGTTTGCTCAGCGAATCCTGTCGCCGACATGAATAAGACGTGCTACTGTTTCTGTACCTTATCCGGACACCCTCTATATTCGTTGCTGTTGGTAGCAACGAATTCCTCCGCCCTGGTAATACGGAGCTGAGACTACCACGCATTCGGGTCTTCCAGATCGATGGCTGCAGGTGGCACGTTCTCGTCGTTCCCCACGTTAAGATCCTCGAAGGATGTCTCCAGCGAAGGCTCTTCCTTCTTCTCTTCAATTGCAGGAGTATCGGCGATAGTGACCGCGGCAGCTTGCAAGCCCTTTCTTGCCGGCACGATGATGAAAGACACGCCAGTCTCTGGTTCAATACCGCCGTCTTCATCAGGGTCCACGATCTCGGACATATGGAAATAGAACCTGCGATGTTGTTAAAGCTCGGTCATAGCTAATAGTGAAAGGTGAAATTGACCTAGTAGAGTCTCCGAAGCGCTCGATGAAGCCGTAGCCGTTGGTTGGGCGCTTTTCAGTGGGATCCCAGTATTGCTTATAAGGGTCAGTCACCACCCCATCTCAATGGTCCGTTGGTGTGTTCTTACTGCAACCTTCCCATAGTGGACCTTAGCTGTCACACGGGCAACGCGGTCTGGGTCTTCTTCGCGCACATCTTTTGCAGAAGGTCCTTTCTCCGATTCTTCAAGGATGTACGAGACACACATGTCCTTTACGGGCACCATCCCGTTGCATTGCTTTTCAAAGAAGCGTGCGCTGTAGTGCTTTGTTATTATTTGGCTCTCAATGGGCTTTGCGAGTATGGCAACTGACTTGTCTCCCCCTGTCTTCCTGACGATGAAGCCATAGCCTTTGTCAGCCATAAAATTCTAGATCCGCGTCTCAGTCAGTATGTCATCCCCGTCTGCATCAGTTGATTCGGCTGGTGGAGCTCACCTTGATAGTACCGAACTACACATGCGTATGTCAGTAAGCCACTCAATATCACAATTCAACCTAGGTAGTCAGGGTATCTTACCTCCCGGCCTTCGTCTGACAATACTATTTCTGGAACGCTCTCTTCATCACGGACCCTGGTTGTAACGGAACACTAAGCCCATCTGTCGGCCACAAAGGTAGTAGAATACGCACTTCTTGGCCGCATCACCTTTCTCCGTAGACTGCACGATGAATGAGACTGGTTGACCCACCCATGGCTCAAGATTGCCAAACTCCCGCTTATGCGCAAAAAGATCATCTCCTCCCGTGCAACGAGCCTTGAAAAGCAAAGTTAGTCGGGTTGTCTCGTATCTTCTTAGCCTTTGGCCACTCACAATAAACGCAAAGCCCTTCTCCTCGTTGTAGCTCTTGACTTTACCCAGCTCGCGTTCGCCCTCGTCCTCTTCCACGACTGGTTCTCCGCCCTCCTCCGCTTTTACATGTTTGGCATTGGCTCCTTTATCCCCCTGTTCAAAGACGAAGGACACAGCTTGACCGACGATCAAGTCAATACCCCCGCATTCGCGCTTGTGAACGAAGCAGTCGTCTCCAGCGGAACGACCAATGAAACCGAAGCCCTTTTCGGCATTCCATCGCTGTCACTCAGTGGCTTTAGCACCTGCTCATACTGTTGTCGGCCCGAGGGTAGATGTGTGAAGTGAAAAATGAAGAAGGTGATCTCACCTTTACAGTACCAGTCTGCGGAAGGAGTAAGCTTCATTTCGTAAAAAAGACCCGTGTACAGAGCAACCTTACCTCGCGAACTTGCTCCAATTCTTCCACAGCTTCTTCCACTTGAATTTGTTTCGCCTTTCCGGATTTTGCGTCCTCTTCGAAGATGAAGGAGACTTTGGAGCCGGGGACGAGGGCTTTGATGCCTGGATTGTCGCGCACATGGCAAAAGACGCTGTGGGCATGGTCAGCTCATGCCGCCGATCGCGTGGAGTTTCCAAAAGCTTACTCGCTACCTCCAGACTCGCGCTCAATGAATCCGAAGCCCTTCTCGGTCCAGCGCTGTAGACGCGTCAGCTCAGCGTGGTCTAACTTTGTACTCGGGCGTATTCAAAATTTGCCGTAAAGAACTGCAGCGATGTAGGGAAGGACCCGTAGTGATGTGTGCAGCAGCTGGTTGGCGCCAGTGGATCTTCGCAACCTGAGGCAAGCTTTGAGGAATTGGTAACTCACCTTGACTACGCCCATCTCTCTATCACCGGACATCTTGGCCTTGCGCACTCGGTCTCGGTGAACGATTGTGATCAGTGGCCGTAGACGAGCAATGGAATCTGGGTCGACTCAAATTGCAAGTCCAGATATTGAATTTCTATTAAGATGGGAGAATGATGAAGAGATGAAAGAGAGTCAATGACAGGATGTTTGTGAGGTCGGCGGGATAAGGCCCGGCAAATGCCGATAAAGAAGCGCAAGCGAGCAAGCGCCGATGATGCCGAGCCGATAAATGTACTAAGGTAATGATGCACTTTTCACAAGACAAAACAAAAGGGCAACAATCTTATAATGATCCGTGGTAGTGCTTTTGCTTGAACATGCTGCATTGAGCCACTGACTCACTGCCGAGAAGCCATGGAGGTAAACATCTCCGACGAACGGGAACATCTCCCGTGTTCATGCTATCAGTATGAATGTCGCTGAAAGACGATTTTAGTCTGTATGAGATGCTAAATCTCTCTTGTCTTCTTCCGCCACCTTCCCCCTATACTGCTCCGCTTCTCTGGGGTTTATTCTTCTTGACACTCTTCCACTCTAGCCCAAAAGAACTCAAGAAGATCAAGCAAGACAATCCCAGAGCTACGTACCACACCGATCGAAGAGCGTCGTTGTAGACATCGAGCACAAGTGGAAGCTTTCCGGTGGGAACCAGGTCGCGAAGCGATGTTGCCCCCAGGTTGGCTATTCTAGCTGGGTCAAAGTCCGTCACCTTGCCAGTAAGTCCCGCAATCAACTTATTTTGCAGTAGACTCTGACACACGGCTACGAATATAGTACCCCCAAGGAACTGGACGAATGCAAGTAGCGTCATACCTGTGGCAACTTGTTCTTTAGGGAGCACCGTCTGTACGGCAATGTTCGGCTGCTGAAGAACGAAGCCCAAACCAGCGCCTACAATTACCTATCCTGTGGATTAGTATATTGCGTCGGGGAATAGTCACAGAAGAATTAAGTCTCATACCTGGAAGCCAATCCATTGCCCTGGGCTCGCGTGAACCTGCAACGTGGATATCATTGCCGAGCCCACCATTGACAATGCCGCTCCTAATATCAGAAACGGCGCGTAATATCCTATGGTACTAGTTGCGAATCCTGAAGCCATCACAAAAACCACAACGCTGAGCAGCATTGCGATCAGCGAAAGACCCGAATTCTGTGGCGACTTCCCTTGGATAGCTTGGAACCAAATTGGTAGGTAGTAAGAAAAAACCACGATCAACGATCCAATGCCAAGGGATGCTACACAGCTTGAGAAGACGGTGCGTTGGAAGAATATACTAGGAGGAACTGTCGCCTCATCCTTACGCCAAGCCTGAACTCCGATGAAGGCGAGACCGAAGATACCAAAGAGCACAAATAGCGCAACAATGCGACCGTCGTTCCAAAATAACTGATTACCTCCCCATTGAAGTGCGAAGAGCAGACAGACTGTTGACGCAGCGATCAAGATGAATCCTATCGGATCCAATTGGATGATCTTACCGAACAGTGAGTCTGCTGGTCGAAGGGCGGCCGGGCTCTTGGGTATGAGAAGAGTGAGCACTACTAGGGATATAGCGCCAAGAGGGACATTGATCCAGAAGCACCAGCGCCAGGTCACAGCGGTGAGGTAGCCGCCCAAGAGTGGTCCGGCAATTGAGGCAAGCCCGAATACGGCGCCCAGGCTTCCTGCACGCGGTCAGCATTGCCAAGTTCATGCAACGTCAAGACATACCAAAATATCTGGGACGCGATTGGAGCGGCACGAGCGTATTGATGAGAAGAAGAGCCCCCGATGAGATACCGGCGGCACCGATGCCAGTAATCACGCGCCCAACGATCAGAGCAGCAGACGTAGGAGCTGTGGCAGATACGATGGAGCCCAACTCGAATATCGCTACAAGCCCAAGGAGTACTGGAATCAACATTAACAATGTGAGCCAAGCGGATTGTCATCCTCATCCGTACCCCACTTGGTTGAGTAATATGTCTAGTGCACTCATATCAGTACTCGTAGACTTTCTATCCTTCAGCTCCTTGTGTGACTCACGTAGACGCGGCCGAACGAGAGCTGAAGCATGCACAGAGGCAATAAGAAGCCTGCTTCGTACCATGCTATATCTCCAAAACTATGGAACTCGTCCGTGATAGCTGGTGTAGCAGTACCGAGAATGGTTCTATCCTGTGATCTGTGTGAGTGCAAGATTGAATAGCTCGTCAGGAAGGAGGCAGCATACGAGCGCGACTAAGAAGACGGCAAGAGCTATCGCTAGCATGGCCGGTATGACGATTGTCTTTGGAGGATAGCTCGTCTCATCTTCCATCTGCTCCTTGGTCTCGTCTTCGGTGTGCTCGACAGTCTCTTCCTTGGCCATGACTGTTCTATATCGTTTGTACTTATGGTACTAGCGGCCAGAGTATCAGATAAAGGATTGCGATCGATGCGATACTCGTGTTGAAGCAGCTTCAGAAGAGGACGGAGCCTCTTATAAGTCATCCTTCCCATCTTGTGTGTTAGTGAAATTGTGGAGATGCGTGCAATTTTGTTAGACTCGGGGGTTCGTCCGATAATTGGACTCGGGATGTATCGCGAGGGAACTTCTACTAGAACTACGTTGTACCTCGTACATACTATGTAGTGTCGGTGCCAAGCAATGCTGGGCCTCGGTCTCGGCCCCGAGGCCGAGAACGAGACCGAGACCGGGAAGACGTTGATTGAACTCCGACGGGCCAATTCATAACGCGATAAATCAACTGGCCTGGAATAAATTGCTAGAGGATGGTCCTCACGCAAGTTTCCCTCGCAATTTGTACCCTTCACAATAATGAGGTCTCAAGCCTGCCAGCCGTGTGCCAAACGCAAAGTCCGCTGCGACAGAGAAGAGCCGTGCTCAAACTGCAAGCGGCGCAAGCAAGACCAATGTATCTATGCTGAAGTTTCGCCAACCGAGCGCATCAAACAATTGGAGGCTCTAGTATCCAGCCTAGGTGGCGACGCCGAGTACACGGCGCCTCAAGACCTCGAGCAAGCAAAGCGCAAGGCTGCCTCGTTCTCTGCCCGAGTCAAGGAACCGTCAAATAAAGTAAATGGTGCGAGGCTTCTGCAGAGTGGCACCAACCCTATGATTGTGACTGAGAACGGGCAATCGGTATATTTGGAATCGTAGGTACCCTCTGTCGGGCTGTTAGCCAACTAACGATTAGAAGGTCTACCTGGCACAGTTGGAACGGCAAGCTCTTTGAATCTGACGCAACTGTACATTCAAGCGATGGATATCCTCGAACGCCGACTGTTCCCAGCGTCAGCCTCGGTGCACTCCACAGCATCATCAGTCCACAGCATCATCAGTAGAAGTCCTTGCACAGAACTACCAAGGAGACATCCCGACCAACAGGCTGCCATACTGTTATGGGGAACCTTTTCTCAACGCGTGCATCCTCTGACAAAGATATCATTCGATTGGGAGATTGAGCAGCTACGCGCCAATGTCGTTGTTCCTAGTGGTCCCGATGGACTTTCCTTCCCAGAGCATGCCTTTGTCTTCGGTGTTTACCTGTTGAGTCTTACTAGCCTGACTGAAGACGAATGCTTGACGCTGTTGAAACGATCCAAGGTTGATTTACTTTCGGACTTTCAGATGAGCTGCGAGCAAGCGCTCGCAGGTAGCAACTTTCTCGGTGCGTCCGACATCACCACTCTGCAAGCATGTGCAATGTATATTGTAAGCCGTCGCACTGACTGCTTGAGGTCTCCTTAGCTTACCACCATTCAGCTCGCTAGTCTTGAGCGATTGGATAATAGAGGTCTGTGGGCACTGATGGGTGTCGTCATTCGTAATGCCGAGAGATGCGGTCTTCACCGTGACGGCAGTCTCCTAGGTCTTTCACCTTTCGAGACAGAAAGACGACGGCGAATATGGTGGCAGCTTCAGCATCTTGACATCGCCTTGAGTGTTAAGTCTGGATCCATGTCTTTAACATTAACCGCTCCATGGGACACCAAGTTGCCATTGAACATCGAGGATGAAGATATCGATCCACACATGCGAGAGACTCCGAAGGAGCGCGAGGGTCTGACGAGTATGTCGCACTGTCTCTGGACGTTTTGGGTACTAGAAGAGCAGCGTTCATTCTGCCGCGCTGACGGAAGTAGATTGGGATTCTCCTGGGCGGCCGAGAAATCTCTTTCAAGGGGTGAGAAAAATGCGTTGATTGACCGCCTCGAAGCCGGCCTCAACAGGAGATTTGTCCAATTCTGCGATCCAATTCGCCCGCGCGATACGTTGATTCAGATCGCTGCGAGGGCATTTACCAATGCCATGCGCCGGTTAACCTTACATCCACTTGCTCATCATGGCCGGCTCTCGGAATTGAGCGTGGACCACCGAAATGAACTCTTAGACGTCTGCATGCAAGGCTTAGAATACGACG
Organism: Physcia stellaris; assembly: GCA_018902385.1. Taxonomy (NCBI): domain Eukaryota; kingdom Fungi; phylum Ascomycota; class Lecanoromycetes; order Caliciales; family Physciaceae; genus Physcia; species Physcia stellaris. The sequence continues at coordinate 34,807 of JABSSW010000031.1, read as the reverse complement.
TTCTTCTACATTTGAATCCTTTGATTAAGCACTTTAGATGGAAATTTCAGGGTTACTTCCAATGGAGCGCGCGTCTGTCTCCTTAAATCTCCCCTGCTGGTCCTCTGTTAACGTGACTTCTAGTGGTCTACATTCTGGTCGAGGCTCGTCGGCAATTCGACACTGCTCGAGCCGAAAGAATATGGGAGGTTCTCACCAATGTCTATGCCGCACATCACGGGCTATCCGAACTACACGACGACCGTCGAAAGTCTTACGCGGTAGAACTGATGATTGTGGCTTGGAAAGCACGCGAAAGATTTCTAACCGAGCGTCAGCAGGGAATGTCTCGCTTGCCCCAGAAACCGGCCTTCCTTGTCGGCCTCGAGTCTAGAATCTCAGAGTTCAGCCAAGCTGGCAACTCTGATGGCCCAAGCAAAAGAAAGCTGGGTGAAGCAGATATCTTAAGCTCGACACCAGCCAAAAGACTAGTACCTGTTGCTGGCATACAAGATGGGGATTGGTCAGCTGAGACCGAAGCCGTCACCCAGGCTGACCTAGACGCAATCGCTGACTTTGATTTTGATGCCATCGATTGGGCGTTTTGGGAAGCAATCCAGTAGTCATTGATACCCTGTAAGCATGCATCAGTCCCAACACTAGTACGCAGATCTAAATGTAAAACACTTCGAAGTCTTCGACTGTGATGGTAAAGATCTTATGCTTCGTTTCCGTAATCTTACTAGACTCTTGAACAAATCATCAATATCTTCATAAGTATCATATACGAATCCCCCTTGTTTTTCGAACGCTTTTCCAAAAGCAAAAGTTCATCCACTCAATCCAGTATTGAGAATCAGTGAAAAATAATAAAGAAATGGTACTGGTGAGGAATGATTACTGTACACCATTCGTGAATTTGATAGAAAGCGCAGTCTCCCATAAAAGCCCACGACTTGGAAAAGATCTAACTATTCTAGAGATGTCCGCGAACATACTAGAATCGGTCTTAGAAAGCAAAAGAGATACCGATGCGCTAGATAGACCTAAAGAAAGACATTGGTCGCATCCCCAATATTTTTCAATGGATAGTAAAGTACAGGGTCTCATATCTTCTGTGATTTGAAGGCGTCTCCGAGATAAGATGAAGAAACATGATGTTCCGCGGAGTTGTAGTCGATATAAGAGAACTTGAAACCTTAAGACATGACAGAGGGCTCCTCCTGCCATGGCACATTATTATTAAGTTAGTAAGTCATCGGAGAATCACCCGTAGCAAGAAACCCAGACATTCCCATACCGAATTCAAGATAGCCAATCATCCCCACCAAAAACGCTCTCCCAATCACTTCCCGTCCCCTTTCTAAATTCTTTGACATCAACGACCTCTTCCCTCCCCACCATGTCCCCGGAGATATGCGCATAAGTCCCGCTCCTCCCCTCTTCCCATTTGGTCATTCCCTCGATCCGAGCAAGCGGAATCTTAAGCACCCAGAGCGCATCAGCGGCGGCAAAGAAACGTTCTGCGGTCCTTGGGGTTTGTGAAGCCGTGGATAGATGGATGAAGCCGTCGCTGGCGTCAAGGGGGGAGAGGGGCAGATGACGGGGTAGAGGCGAGGGGGGTGGCGTGGAAAGGATCTTGTAGAGGTGCGTGGGGAGAGGACGGGGTGGTGGCATGTTTGACTCTGAAATTGGGTAGCTGAGAATGATCAATTGGATCTTTGCGTGGAAATCGAAGATGAGAAGAAAGAATCATGGCACAGATAGATTTTGTTGTGATTTCACAACCCTAAACCCTGGGAAGCGTCGAAGATCATTAGGGTTACTTTGATAAGATGGAGAAGTAATCGTGAGTCAGGACCGCAGCAAAGCTCGAAGCATCGAAAATGCAGATACATTTGATAGGCTTGACTTGCATACCTAAGAGGATGGACTTAGATCCAGAGTCTAGGTATCCCTTAAGCTTCTGCTATATGGCCTTGCCTAGAATAACAACGAAGTCATCACTCTGAGAAACAAGTCTGAAACAATGCTCGCAATTGTTAACTAGTGCAGTTATTTGGCCATAACTATCACTACACTACAAGGATTTCAGGATAACTAACGGTTATGTACGAATAACCTTCACTACACTAGTTATTTTGATGTTTTTGATGTTTTGTCTTCTGTAGTTCTAAATTTCTCGTTTTTTCAGCTTTTTTTTCTCGTTTTGCTCGCTTTGTATATTTATTGTCATTTCGTGTTAGAAATTTTTGATCATGACGACGTTTATTACTGCTTCTGTAAAGATTTTCACTATTTTGCTTCGCAACACTACAATATCTTAACTCTAACTCTAAATTATGCTGTTCTGAATCCTGAAAATATCCCAAAAAAATAACAAGTAAATTTGATATTTTTGAACGTTTTCAGAGTTCATTTGAATGATCAAAACTCAAAATCGCTATCAAAATCGTATTTTTGACTGTATTTTTCATTATTCGAGTAATTTTAGATATCACTAGTGCAAAAAAGCTCATAACCGTCACTACACTAGTGAGGATTTCTGCATAACTACACTACGAAATTTGTAAAATAACCGTTAGTGCATAGTTATGCACTAGTTATCTAGTTAACAATTGCGAGCATTGGTGAGAGATTACGCAGAATCACCTCACTGAGACTATCGTACCTATTCATATCACGCGAACATCAATTATAGCTGTGGCTCAAGAGACCGCCTCTAAAAACAATAAGCGTTTCAAGCATTATGAAGCACGCGATGCCGTGCCGAGCCGTATCGTTACGCGATATCCTCCCGTCCAATAATGATCACGAGCGGACATAAGTAACGATGTTCTCTTCTCTTTGATCGATGATCATATCCCTGAAAGCTCATGAATTTCAAGATGAGGCTTCATGTAAGCTTCGGAGGTATTTCCGTCAGCTACCTAGCTATGTTATTCCCTTTCAGTAGGCTGAAAATCTGCCTACATATTGCGGTAGTCCTGCTAATAATGAATGAACAGCATCAGCTCAGACGTATCAAAGCGGCAATTACATCATTCACGGCTGCGGGCTCACCAACACACAGATTGTTAACAGCATACTTCAACAATTATGGGGTGACATACAAGTGGCTCTGAAGACTCCTAGCAACAGTACTGTCTACAGCAAGTTTTTCAATGGAGCCGATCCTGACTTGGTCAGAACTGTACTCACGAACATCGCCCTCGGAACCAACGTTGCCATCGCTGGCGAAGAGTCCCAGCCTGTCATCATATGCGCCAATCCCGACGAACCGGTGCTCTATCCTGGAGAAGCTCATTGCAAGGATCCAGAGGTTGAATCTCTGAGAGCAGGGCCGTTAGTTATCAATTTTTCTGCGGGCAGCCCCCCTCCCAAAGCCCCCTACAAGGTATCTAACCGCCTTTCGTCTGATGTATGTACTATGCTTACTAGTCACTGAGCATATCTAGTCGTCGTTCTGATGCGCTCGATGTGCATGATTTTCATCTGATATATTTCGCCGTCGCCCCTGCAGAGTTGATATGATGATTAGAGATCAAGCGGAATCACGTTTCGTTTGTCGAAAACACATTTTTTCGTCGTTTTCGATTTCGTATTCATTTTCATCGACGATCATATGACTTTTTTTTTTCGTGTTTGAGCTGTTAGACGTGCTCTGATTCATAAACACGTATTTCTGACACAGTTCAACGCGTGTTCGAGTTTTTCATCACGCAATAAGATTCGTAAAGACTGAAATAAAGAGAAAAGAAATTCAAAGAATTAATTCTATTGCAGCAGTGAGTTTTATTTATTTAATTACTTTATTGCGAAAAATTGAGATTTGCGAACAAGTTTTCTAATTGCGAAATGCGTTTTTTTTTAGATTTCATGACCTTCGCACGCTTCTTATTTTTTTTTATTTTCTTGATTTTTCGTCGCTGCTTTTTCGTTTCGATTTTTTTTTTAATTTTTTTTTCGTCAACGCGCTTTTGCGATTCGATTTTCTTGATGAGTTTCGAAGTCATTTCGCGTCGATTGCGAGTGTTTTGAGCAATAAAAATCGATGTTTGCTGATTTTCGATCAAAATTTGACTGACGAATTGATTTTGTTTTTTGATTTGACTCAGATTTCAATATTGTTTATTGAACGGCTTTGCGTCATCGCTTTCGAAATTCGCATCGAAAAAGAAAAAAAATTCAGAAAAGAAGAAAGATTCGAAAGAAAAAAATGACGAAAAAACTTTGAACATCGATTTGCTTTGATTTTGAGAAGTTTTTGAATTTCTGATCGTTTCTCGTTTATTGACAGAGAACACGTCTATCGAAAGCAGAAAAGAGAATTCATCGACGAAAAAATCAAGAGACGTTTTCTTTTGAAATTCGATTTCAGACGTGTTTCTCATTTGAACGTTTTTTTTCAACATTTCGTTTTTTGTCTTTTGCAATTGTGTGATCAGTACGTAATTCGTTTGCACTTGCGATACTTTTGTCTCGTTTTCACTCATTGCTTGATATTGAGTTTGCAAATTTCTCGTCTCGCAATTTTTGATTTTTAAATTCTTATGCAAAATTTTATTGCGTTGAGAGTTCATTTGAGCTCGAACACGATTACGTGTTAATGTTTCGTCTTCGACGACGATTTCTGAATCACACAACGCACGTTTTCGATCTTTTTTGAATTTCAAATTCTCGTTGAGCTTTGCAGAAGAAAAAAATCTGAAAAAAAGCTTGTTGTTGATTTTCTTTTTTTATCGTTGATTCAAGATATTCATCAGATCGACAAACTTCTTGACGTATTTTTTTTGTTCGTGAAAATTTTCAATGAATTCGTGCATTTCAAGAAGATCAACATCAATGCTTTCAAGCAGAATCTGATCTCTAGCAACGTAACGATTTCTCGCGAATTTCGAAAACGAGATCGCAATTGTATTGATTAACGCGACAATTTCATCTTTTTTTTCGTCATTGTCATCGTTGTCATCGTTGCTGATGTTGATAAATTCGGACACAGTTATTCGAAAGTAGTTTTCGATTTCGAAATCGACATTGAAATTCATCTGTCAGTCAGCAACATACTCGGAATCGTCAAAAAGTCAACGAGAATGCATCAATGAAATAGATATCGAAATTTTTTCAATGACACAGCGATACAATCAACATTTGCAGAGCAAAGCGTAACGCAGCGAATTTTCGCATTCGTTTTCGCATTTATTTCTTACGAACGCAATATTCTCGTCATTTTCGATCTCAATGACTCATTTTTTGATCTCTATTCATTGCTCGAAAATTCTTAGCAAAGCATAGTGAGTAAAATAGAAATTAATGCATTTGAACGATCGCCGATCGTGCTGCAACGATTTAGAAAGATACGCTCGTTGATCATTTAATTTTAATTCATATATCATGATTTTTTTTTTAATCTGCTCGTCTATTCGAATTGCTGCGATATTCGGAGACGTTTGTCTATTCGTCATTTTTTTAATATCGAGATGAATATTTTCAACTCGTTGACTGAAATTGCATTCAAAGTTACGATTGAAACGAGTGTACGTTTTCACGAATTGATGCTTTTTGAAGTCATAGAACGATCGAATGTATTTTTGTTTTTTCAAGTACATCGTCGAAAGCATGATTTCTCGATTAATTTTCAAGATTTCGAGAATAGATGATTCGATTCAGGTTCAGATACGATCAGCGTGCGTTTCGCGTGTTTCGATTTTATAATTTTTTTTAATGAGTCGTTTCTTGATCGTCTGAGCAGCATGTCAAATGCAACATTGAAATTTGCAGTCGCTTTCGATTTTCGACATTTCGATTTCTATTTTAAAGACGATTTTCATGCATTTTTTCGCACGTTCGATTTTCATTTCTCGTTGATGTAAAATCGATTTTATTCGACGTTTTTTCGTCATTGAGACTATGAGATTTGCAGCGAAATCGTCTAAAAAAACAGCAGAGTCAGGACAATCATCGTAGAAAAAAAAATTTCGCATACAATCATATATAAACATGAAAATTTCGATCGATTCGAAAGTCACGAAACAATAAGTCACGAAATACGTCGTATTAGTATTCGTAATTATCATCAACACGAATAAAGAAAGCAATAAATTGTTGATATTGAACGTTGCATCGATTTGTATCACTGTTTCGTTTTCAAATTTTCTAGTCATGTGTATCTGCTTCTCGTTGCAGAATCAGAAGAAGTCGATTTTCTTATGAATTCGTATATTGTCAACAACAACATATCGCTCAGATATTCGAACGTGAAATTCACGATTTTCTAATTTTCTCAAAGCTCAGCGTAATTTCTTCTGAAATGTTCTTTTTTTGACTTTCAATAAAAGATTCTTATATTCTATCGCATTGAGCCGAAACTCGTAACATCGAAACACTCTGTTGATTTGTTTATATTTCGTACTCGCTTCGACTAGGTTTCGACCTAATTGCTTTGTTTGTTGTAAATCAGGATCACGAGTTCTGTGAGCACGTTTCAAATCATAAAAATTGAAAAGCAATTTGTGATTATGCTTCGAATTTATTATTCTTAAGGCATAATGCTGTTTCGATTTGTAGTACATCAATCTTACAAAATGCGAACAATCATTGAAGTTATGTTTGATATTGAATCGTTGTTTATCTTTTTTTGCAATCTTTCTGTAATCACGAGACTTATCGTCATGGCGATGACATTTGAAATTATAACGTTTTCGTTTCTTATTTGCATCATTAATTTTCACGAAAGCGAAGTTTTTCGAAAAGACATAATCATTCAGACGAGTTCTGATTTCTTTTTTACTCTCAGCAATTTCATCGATGTACGGAGGTTTTAAATGCGCAGGCGACATGATCTTTATAATTCGTCGTCGCTTGTTCGTCGCATCATAATTGCGATTTGATTCAATATTCATGACGACGAAATGAGAAGTACAGAAACGATATATTTGGAAAAAGAAGAGATTTGCAGTGAAGTCCGAAATGTGTAAATCGTGAAACGATCGAGAGCAAATCGATATTTTATTTATTTTTGATCGTCAAGTTTTTTTTTCGTTTTCGCATGAAGTTTGCAGAATGTGTTGTTCATCATTCGATGAAAACACTCGACGAGAGATGCATTGACTAATTTTTTAGCAAGTATATTAACAATCGAAATGCGGGCGCAAGGGAGGTGACGCAACTAGTCATACACCAGACGAAAGGCGGTTAGATATCTTGTAGGGGGCTTTGGGAGAGGGGCTGCCCGCAGAAAAATTGGTTAGTTATCCTCTGCCCAACTGTATTCGATCCGTCACTAAAGGCCATACCAGATTCAAACGATTGCGTGGGCCCCCTGCCCAACGGTGCCTATTCTACCGGACAGGGACTGGCTCGGACAGCAATGAGTGTCTTGCTTCATGAGCTAGTCCACCTGTATGTCACCAGCTCGAACGGCGGGCGCGGACAGCGCCAAGAGTACTACGGAATCCACGCAGTGCTGGACTTAAGGGGAAACAGTGCGCTAAACAATCCGGCGAATTGGGTCTTCTATATTGCAAGTAAGCCAACCGCAAATCTGCTGTCTTTTCTTGGCCCCCATCTCAACTGTTGGTCAAGTGATTGATTGAGGGACTCAGATATAATGGGCCAATGTACAACCTTCAACCCCTCTGAGTCCTTGCGACCTCACGAACGCGTCCTGCTCGACGGTGGCTCGAAGACAACATACGTATATAGTGGGACTTCGGCTTTCGATGAGGTAGCCACAACTGCACCAGCGTGCATCAATGATCCTGCAGCGGAGGGGCAGGCTGGTTGCTGGGCTCCTGCCACATTCACTACCGTTGCGAAGATTAGCAGTACACTCAGTACCTGAGACACTGTAGTGTCCCTGACGATATACTACTGTATCCCATGGCCCGGCATTGGCAGCCCTTTCAGGACAAAGCCGAGAGTCAATTAGGTCAATCTACCGTAGTACACCGAGGTGCACAAAACTATAAAATCCTTGACGCTGAAAATTTTTAATTTTCTCCCTTTCCCTATCCGTTCTTAGTGCGCATTAGGGGTTGTCAGAGTAGCGTTTTTTCGACCTCCGTCGCAGACCTCGCAGACCTCGCAAGCAGAATTTTTCGACCTTAGCGTGTCTGCAGAATAATTTCATCGAATCACAATCGACGCTAAATTCAGAGTCAACAAGTTTTACGAATACTCGTAATGCTCGTTAACTAATCGATCTCAAAAGATTGATTAAATCTCGTTAATTTCGCAGTCGCGTTTAACAACATATTTCATCGCACAACAATACGAAATACACGTACACGATTTGTTTCATGAATATTATTGTGTTATTCTATATATTATTTGAAATCTGTTACATGTATGTATGATCATAATATGAAAAATTCAAAAAAATTCGATGTTTTTTAAATAAATTGTGACATGTTTTTAACGTTTTCGCACAAAATTGAATCGATGCGAAAACGAAAAAAAATTACTTTGACGATTTCTATTGTGAAATTTAAAAAATTCATCAACGTCATCGAACGCTGTTTTTTTTATATGTTTATTATCGTCAACATTTTATTTGAAAATTTTAATATATTTCGTTTAACAATTTTGTGATGTTTGTTTACGTTTGCGTTATAATTTAAAAAAAGAAAATCGCTATTTGCACATTTTCTTTTACTGCGTGCAATTTTACGAAATGATTTCGACTTATCGATAAACTATCGATAAAAATTATCTAAAATTATTTTCAAACATCGAAAATTGTTTTCGCAACATTTTTGAGACATATGTCACATCAAATTTCATGTATCATTTTTACATTTTCGGCAACGTGCTGTTTCATTTCATATGACGAGAAATATCTATGTAAAACGTCTATTCATCATCAATGAGTTCGAATCGGTCGACGAGATCATAACGTCGCATTTCTCGAAGAATTAATATGCAAATGTCAATTTCATTCGCGAAGAGTTTTGCGAAAATGATATCGCGATCATACATTGCTGCAAAGATTTCGAATTCGAACGAATTAATTTTTTTGTAATAGTTTTGATCTAATTGATCGAAAGCTAGCATGCGAATTGTTTTGATGAATACATGATGAAATTTTGATGCGAAACGCATTCAAAAGTGATTTTCTTCTCATCTTTTTGATATTCGAAGAATTTGTTTTCACGTCTCGTAAGCTTTAATTCTTGGGAAAGATTGCACGCAATAAAAGAAAATGTGCAAATAGCGACTTCCTAAAAAAATTTCGTTTTTTATTTTCGTGATTTTCAAAATTTATCATTACGTTTGTTGCGAGGAGACATTGTCGCAGGGCTAGAAGAAACACGTGATTAGGGCTTGGCTCCCGCAGGCTCTACACATCAGGCATTTCGGTCTCCATCTGTACATATTTCCTCCCTAGTTTTAGAATTCTCGTTCAATGAATACCGACTACCACGCACGGCTGTAACAGATCGCATTGACTAAGCCTTTTGGATTTTGAGGCAAGAAAGCCTTATCTTTAGTCTCTTGACTTCTCCCCTTCAACATCTGACATAAGCGATTGTTGAGAATTCGCAAGTTGCACTACACCACCACTTGCTCCAGGCTCGTGCATGCCGCCGATCCAATGAATTTGTCTTGAGCTGGTCAGCCTTGTCACAAGCTCGTGACGCACACCCCCGATGATCCTCATGCACCGCCTCCAGCAAGAAGTCTAGCGTCGTCCAGCCTTGTGCGATCGTCGCACGGGACCCCACAAACACTTATATCGGTCGTCATGGTATCACCATCTCTCGTTGAGATATCATCACACGGTCGCAATGGAGGCTTTCTACCATGATAACAGCCGGAAGAGCGCTTTCACAGAGCGCGCCAGACAGCTTGGGCCTCTCAGCGGATCAGAATCGTGCCAAGTTGAATTGCTTGAATGGTCTTCCGGTATTACATAGCTTTTTTCCGTCGATGCTCTTTGAAGACTGTGTTGTGGGCAACTTGCGAGCTGACGTGAGCTATAGGTGATGTTTCCATTTCACCTGGTCTCATCTCAACCCATGCTCGAGCGCTACAGGACCGAGCTCAGCCTCGGCTACAGATTGTGTAAACACTACTACCTCGACCCACGACTCCACTGACACGTCTTCAAGCTTTGCTCCGTTGGACATGGCACATCATCAATCAGCTACGAGTGTTCAGGCCGTTTTCGACCGCTATGCCATTCCTTCAGACTTCATCTCCCAGCGCCTAGTTTCTGTTACGCATTCCTTCGGCGCGAACTACGATGGGAAGAATTGCTGTCTGCATGATGTTTATGACTTCTTAGCTCCGCTGACTTCTGAGAGCTAGCATCCTGGTTTCATTTTCTGTGCAAGAACGTAACTGCCAATGTTGCTTCACAGCCATCAGGGTGTGCTGATCCACGCAAAACCGTGATCAGCCAGAGCGATTGGACATGGATTCGTACCAGTGCGTTCCTGAGATGGAGCAATTGCCAAGACAAGGAGAATGCCTCCGCAGTTCTTGTGCTATTTAGCGCCACAAAAAAGCTGAGAGATCGTTTCCAGCGAGCGTGGAACGGTGACTTGGCAGAGATCCTTATTGACCCTTTTAGTCTGTTCGCCATTTGTCTCGATGAGCTATGGATGCAATCACAAGATATCGTCGACATCGCTAGAAAAGAATTTGGAGAGATGGAGCTGGTATGCCAATCTGTTGACTGACCAAAGATAACAGTCATTAACCACATGTAGTAGACTGCACTGGGGCTTGCAAAAGCGACGGCAACGAATAAGAACGCCGGTAACCCTGATTTCGTGGGGCTCCATAAGATGGCGAAGCATATCATATACCTCAAAGAGGGTGCCGACGCCGCCATACTTATACTGTCACACTTGCAAAAGTTTCACGAAAAGCTTCTCGCTCGACCGCCCCAAGGCGACGAAGCTCTACCCATTATGCATCTGACTGATCAAATGCTGGGGCAGAAAGCCGTGCAGTTTGAGGTGTGGCAATTACGAATGGCTAGTACGGAGCAGCGTATGCAGAATATCATAAATCTCGTAAGTCACAAGAGGCTCAGAATAGCCCCCTTCAGTACTGAGATTCACCTAGTCTTTCAACGTGGTCACACAACATGATAGCCACATCCTGAAGAATGATAGCAAGTCGATGAAAGCCATCGCCTGTGTTACCATGGCCTTTTTACCACTGGCTACTTTTGCGGTATGACTTCGATCACGGGAGATACTCGCAGCTGACGACGCGACAGGCGGTGTTCGGATCTCAGTTCTTCAACTTTGACGAGAAGAAGCACAGAATCACCGTCTCGAGCGATTTTTGGATATTGTGGGCCTTGATCGGCCCTCTCAGCCTTAGTGTATCCTTTCTCTATTACTATCTCTGCTACTTCAGGGGCTCGACACGAGACTCATTGACCAAAGCGTTGGAGCGCAAGCATGTTTTGTCTCCATAAATGAGTGCTGTTAGCAGCGAAAGAAAGAACAATGACATGAGTGTCAACGAAGATTTAGTCACGAATTTGTGGGAGATGTGATCGCTTACAGATACTCTGACCGACTTGAATGTTCAAAAGAGTGCATTAAGACCGCCTTAAAATTCTCTTAACGTCTCGAAACGGGAAGTCGTGTTCTACTGTTATTAGAAACACGATCTTGTTATGACTTACTCATGAATGTATATCGTTTAAAATTTCCAAAAACGCGACAACAATAATCTTCGCATTTGTTGAGTTGTGACAGGTTAGCGATTATTGCAGATTTGTTAAACACCAATAGTGCTGCTGCGGCGACGGGAAAGATGGAGGAATATGTATATGCGGGCAAAGAAAAAATCGGCAGGCTTGGCGCGCAGGAGGCAGGAAGAAGTGGCTCTCTTCAGATCGTAAAGAAGAGTAAAGAAGAGTACGACGATCTATTGGCTCGGTATATTGACCTAGCTAGAAATTACGTCAGAGTCGCTTTCACCGAAGAAAGACTGTGGACTTAAGCGAACGGCGTGTGTAAATACAAAATAGCTCTCAACCATTAGCCTAGGATCTGTCAACTCGTGAATAATGTTGACCCCACGAATCAGAATGTGTCTCCAACGTCGCAGCCGAAAAGTACAAGATTGACAATGCAAAGAGTTCAAATAGCCTCTGTGAGGGGGTATTCGATCGTTTAGACAACGTGGTTAGCCTCTATGTCTTGTTGGTTCCCATTCTATTGCTTTTGGCTTTCCTCTATGAGCACTCCCGAAACTGGACTTTGTGTTATCGTAATTTGCGAGGCGAGAGACCACTCCTTCTGAATTTGACGAAAACATTGTTAGTATGTAGATTGCAGTATTACTGCTGTGTCTCGCAATATTACGACTTCTATTGCAGCGAACGAGAAAAGCGCAATGCCAGCTCAACAACAGTAGAGGGGATACGTCACATGTAAGAGAACGACTAGTTGCTTGCATTGCATAGGGAACCAACCACCGTTTGGCCTAAGCGCATGTGTCGTCTGCTGTGCGGCTGCTGTGAATATGATCGCTTAGTGGAAGGAAGGCGTGAAGCGTGAGTGCGAGTAAACGTTGAATACAAGCCAAACCATACTGTCTGGTACAAAAGATATGGTAGTTTGAGATCGTTGCGGAACGTGGTCTTCATTCCGAGCATGGGGATGCCTTTTCAGAAAGATCGGCAAGCAATCTTCCGTCACAGTTCGTCCCTTGAGTGAAAATTTCCACCCTCTGCCCTCTATGAGTAACCTTCTATGCCATCACTGGTATACTCTTCTGTCTGCATGCCAGGATACCATTGTAACGACCGAGTGGTAGTGTTTATAGGCTCGGACACCAGATACACGTTCCTGGATCCTGGCGATACTGCTGTAAGACCAATGGCGCAGAGCTTCAAGGAATCTATTGGATGTTATGAGGAGATGGTTACTGACAAACCTAGGGAAAGAAGCCTCTGGCTTGGATTCTACGGTGGCTGGAGTAAATAGAAGAGACATAGGCATCTGACTTGTAGAGGCCGTCGGATTTCTCCATTTGGACGAGACCGGTAGACTTAAATCTCGCCCTGGAAACCCTTATGCATGCTGATAATTTCAAAGGTCAAACCCACCAACATTGGCGCTCCTACTGAAGCCCAGGGGATGCTTTGCGGCGTTCACTAGATTGGCGACCCAGATTGAAAGCTCTCTACCAATCCAGAGAACAAGGTTGAAGTTCTGGACTCGGGGTGGACTAGAGCAGTTCATCTGAAGTTGAAGACAAAGGCAAACGAACGCTACATCTCGCTCGCATTGGTGGGAGCTCCAATTCCTCCATAAAATGGGTTCGAGGATGGTCGAATTTGCTCGCAACACTTGGAATAATGTGCAGCTGTAGATGGCATTTTTGTGTACCTGGCAAGCGAACTGGGGCGATTTCCTCGCCCATGCGGAGTACAAATCAATAGCGCTGACATCCGTTTTGGGCTGACAAGAGACACTTTCTGCTGTACCGGTGGGCTATTGGACCTATTGGTAAGCCTTCTGGGCTCATCACTGTACGGACGCATGGAGGATACAGTATTGTAGAGTACGGTGTATAAAATTGACGTAGAGAGTAAAGGAAATGACGGGTAGTGTGCATGGGCATTGCAGGTGAGATGAGACGAGATGAGACGAGATGTTTAGGGCCCTGCTAAATTTGGGTTGGCCCTGAAACCACGCTGCTCCCTTTGGACCCTTTCAGGGGGCGGGGTAATTTGGCGGGAAGGCTGTGTAAAGTAGCGATTATAAGCTGTGTGACCGATCGCTAAGTAACCGAATTTACCTCGGTACGAGTCCAGATGCTTCAGGCTTCGCATAGTGTACACTGTGTGCACGCAATTACAGTCGTTGCGCACGCCATTCTGACTCGTTTTTGTAAGGAATATGAAGTGATCGCGGTATGTGTGCAGGTGGTTGGGAAGCACTAAGACGGAATGGCTGCCACTGTGTGGCCGCATTGGTGGAGTCAGGCGTCGGAGGGGCCGAGGTGTACAAGCCCCTGAGCCCCTATCCGTGCAGACTCTTCATTTTACGAGGAAACACCTGTAGCAAGCCCAGCAATATTTGGTACAAACACCCGGTACACCTGATCCTGCAGGTAAGCTTCACTTGATTATCGATGAGCAGAGCTCCACCACTCTTCGATTTGCTGCGCTTGCGGGTGTTTAACGAGAGCCAAAGAATCGAAGGTGAAAGTCAGCAGAGGGGGGTATTGGTAAACCTGCCGGGTCTGGAAAAGTGGCACACGACCAAGACTCGAAGCTAGGCTCAACCTGCCGTGTTTGGAAAAGACGCACACGACCTAAAGCTAGGCTTGTGTTGGGTTTTTCGCTCTCACTCCCCGTTACTACTACGAGTAGTGTCGAGATTCGAGAAAGGCAGGCATTGGATCCGAAACACGATCAAGCGCTCCAGTTCTTCCTCGCTGCGGGGTACAACATGGATTAAGTATGGGTCAGGGATGAAAGAAGGCATTCGGAACAAATTCGCTTGTGTCGCGTGTCAACTGTCAAGACTTGGGCAGCAAAGGCCCACCAATCATTTCCGCCCATTGCGATCGGTTACCTATAATCGACAGTCAACTCGTTACAACTGGCTGCACTAGCAGACTTGGCTTCCCCTCCTTCATTATTAGGCTGTGCCCCTTCAGCCGCTGCTTGGTGGTGTCAGCCTCGCTCACTCGTGTAGGGGTCGTAGGATCGGAGGATCAGTTTCACTCATTTCCACGCTGTTAACTTTTCTTTCCCTGCCACCATCAGTCTTTACCTTACTCTGCTCTCTTCCCTAAATCTTGTCATGGTTTTAGTCTGACCTGACTTGACCAGATTTCTTCAGGAATTTTGACATCGAAATGGGCTAAGGCTTTCGGGGAACCTACGAATCGACGAGCCATGGCACCGCGAAGTGTACTGTTGACCACGCGGCCACCATCATTCCTTCTACAACTGTACAAATCTTTTGCCCGAAGTCGCATTGCCTCACGACAATTCTGTTTCTCCGTTATTTGCGTCGCTGTAGTCTTCTCTAAGTTGTTACACATATGGGCGCATCTCGACTCCTTACCGCCGCTTAAGCTCTTTCTGTGGGGCCTAACATTTTTTACTCAAGACTTGGTGTTCATTTACATCCTAAGGATAGTTGTACACCCTATAAAGCCATGGCCGATCTTAGATATACTTGGAATGACATTTGTAATCCTCATCAGGTGAGCTTACTTGATGACATCTCGTCCAGCTAATGCTGACCATCGATGCAGTCTCTTGCTTCTGTTCATGGCTTCCTCGAATATATCGTTTTACTTTGTTACTGATGCTGAGATCCACTGGCGACAGATCTCTAGCTTCCATCAAGACGCCGCAGGTTTCAAGACCCTTATGTACGGCCTTACTGGATTCTTGATCACAGCCGCATGTATTCTCATCTTTTCTTGGGTATCAGCCTCCTACGTGTACGAATTCACAGGTAGTGTTCTTGGTGTCTTTAGTTGGATCACTCGGTGGGCTTGGTCGACTGTGATACGCCCTCTCCTCTGCTGTTCAAGGAAATCGAGGGCGTTCATAAGTCCTGCTGATTACGAGGATGCGGAATATCTTCTCAAGGAACCCGGAGTGCCATCTTCTCCGGTTTCGGAGTCCCTCGACGGCATCTCTGGCGACTCAGCAAAACCAAGCAAAACCTGCCGCTCCGTCGTCCTCGCCGCAACAGCCGTCCTATGTCTTTTGAGCGCCTTACGGCCTCATCATGATTACGCTTACTTGTTTTTGTCTTGGTCCGTGTTAATATCTCCATTCGTCGGCGCGCCGTATTGCTTTATTGGAGTTGATGTCGCAGGATTCTTAGGCGATGATAGGTGGCTAAAGGGTAGATCATCTTTGGGTGTGGCCCCTCATTGGGACTTCTTGCCCTCGGAGTCTATTCCTGGCTTCGAGGATTGGTACTCATGCACTGGCAACTGCACGGAACGGCTTCATTACGATGCCAAAAAGGATCCACTCCACATTAGCAATCTGGAGGATCCAATTCTTGATACTCTGCGTGAAGTCTTCGACCAAAAGAACGCTAACATCAAGCACGTTATACTCATTAAGCTAGAGAGCACCCGCTCTGACGTCTTCCCGCTCCTAAAGGATACACGTATAATTGACACTATCCAAGAATCATACGGCCATGATATTCCCGAAGAGGTCCAGCGTAGATTGGGAAATTTGACACCAACGGCGGAATATCTTACAGGCTTCACAGGCGCGTTCTCCAACAGATCAAGTACGGCAGCTTCACGTGGAGGTATTGTCGCCACGGATGCTTTCACAACCGGTACCTACACTCTCAAGAGTCTCCCAGGCTCATTATGTGGCATCACTCCACTTGCGGCCGACTTTAATCGCGAGTACAATCATCATATCTACCAACCATGTCTACCTCACATATTCAATCTGCTGAATACTATCCCGAATGATACCAAAGGTTCGAAAGTCGACGAATATCAGACATGGCCTTGGAAGTCGCTTTATATGCAATCTGTTACTGATACCTACGATAACCAGAATCTGCTCACTCCCAAACTCGGTTTTCACGACTGGATCACGAAGGAGACATTGGAGGATCCCAAAAAATGGAAGCACCCTCCAACGACCGAGCCAGTCTGTCTATATGGATATCCCGATGAAGAACTACGTGAAAGCCTTCGCGATGCCATCAATGATGCCGAGGAGAGCCATCAGCGACTGTTTCTAGCTCACCTGACTGGAGCCACGCACGAACCTTGGACCTTACCTGAACCCTGGGATTTCGATAGGGAGCTGGTCGGACACTCCAATGGTGGTATGTACAGGAACCTGAAGAGGTATTTGAACGCGATAGGATATGGGGATTGGTGGATGAAGACGGTCTTTGAAATCCTGGAAGAAACCGGTGTTGCCAACGACACTCTTGTCGTAATGGCCGGTGATCATGGCATTTCGATCTTGGAAGATTACATTACCCCTTACGATGATCCTCACGTTGGAGCATTTCGTGTTCCGTTAATACTCTCACATCCACATCTTCCGCCGGTAACCATCAACTCTTCCGTGTCGCTCAATCAAGTATTACCTACGATACTTGACCTCCTCATCTCTTCAGATTCGCTTCCTTCAGCTTCCGCCTCGGCGGCTTCCAAGGTTCTATCACTCTATGAAGGGCAATCGCTCATACGCCCTCAAAGGTACCAGACCTCTACGGGCCATCCCGATTATCAATTCCAGGTTATGAACACTGGTGGTACGTGGCTGAGCATGCGCTCGAGGACGAAGCCGTACCGGCTGGTGGTACCTCTTGTACCAGATATCGAGTGGAGGTTTTCCGATCTTGCGTCCGATCCTACCGAAGAGCACGCGATTTTTAAATTTGATGCGAGAGATTTTGCCGGGGCTGTCAGGCATCATTTTGGGATCGACGCGGAGTCATGGGTCAACGATGCGGCAGAGGTTGCTAGATGGTGGGTGAAGGAGAACCGGCGGAGATGGCGTTATGATCCTTGCAAGGCGGACTAGGTTTATGAAGTTTTCTGCATTGTCCAACATTTAGCGACTGGTTTAGGACACGGAGTTATACATTAATCTGCATTTAAGAAAAATTTCATATGATTCGGTCACGCGTGACTACACACCATGGCTCACTAGTCTTGTCCATCACGACGTTGACTGTGCAAACCTTTGGGAGTATTTGGAAGCCTCCCGGGGTCAAATCGCTCTTTGTACAGTCACAGCACCCGGTATCTTGAAGCTGTCTAGAAGGATCTTGAAGTGCAAAAATTTCGTAGGATAGGAATAAACAGCTACACGTTAGCTGTGGGAATGTAAGACTTAAATTTGGTTCACCAACCCTCGGCAACACCCCACTCTGGCTGGCTTTTCAACTCATTGTACCATCCTTCTTCTCTGTCTTGTACGAAATTGTCGTCTGTGTTCCAGACCTCACGTACGAATTCTCGATCGTGACGGTACTCCGATGTGGCCATCCGAGGACCCAATTCCCACATTATCCAGAGCCCTGCATCGCCACTTTTATTTGCGCAGATAATCATACTCTCTAAGATGTTTCCGGGTTTGCTGCTCCGTAGGCGACAGAAGGTCGCCATGGCGTCGGCGTTTGACAGGCTCCATGAGTCATTTCGATCACGATGGACGAACAATCGGACATGGCGTAGGGATGGTATGTTCGCAATATGATCGAGCGCTGAGGCATCCGCGATCGATGGCTCCTTCCCATTGCAATCAAATAAGTGCCGAAGGGACGATATGAGCGTTTGATTCGCTTGTGGGAGCGTGGAGGCAGCGTCTCCATGCGAAGGGTATGCAGATGGAACGAGGCTGGGTTGCGGCGGATTGGAAAGAAATACCGTAGGATTAGGATCATGCGCGGCATCCGATAGCTCAGCTCTGAAACCCCGAAGGCCAGATGGCACTGTGTGGTGCGGCACGCGTGAGGCAGATCCTTGGAGACTCGATCGACTTACATCGAGGCCAAGCCAACAGATATTCGTACACCTGGACTGCAGGGTAGTGACGTGTGCAGCAGACAGCAGCAGCTCTGAGAAGGTGGGCCCACGAACGACCAACAAATCCAAGGGATATTCGCTAACATGAAACCAGATATTGTGTAACGTCGACCCAGTGGCCTGTACAGCGTCGAGAAGGACATTGGGATGGAAGCCAAGGAGTGTGAGGTGGGAAAATCATTGTGTGGAAAGCTGTTGAAGCTCTCGTAGGCTGATATCTTTAGTTTCCTGAGCGACGGCAAACGGCCATAGTCGGCATGTTACATTCTCGATGAGCGGCATGTTGCTAATGGAGAGGGACCGCAAACGATTCCATCTATAATTTGCATTCCACGTCCTCCAGGCGGCCTCGGTAAAAAGGAAATCACCTTCGAGGGTCAATGAGTCAAGTTCATGAGGCTTTCGTCCAATGTGCTCGAGAGCGTGCTCACGGACTTCACGGTACGATTCGTGTTGCCACAATGAGCTTCTGCCCGTCTGTAGGCACAGATGGAGTGCCCGCATGTGCGGGTTCTAATGGATGATTTCTGCAACACCTGCGGAAATATTGCCCTCGAAAGCCTAATTGGAAAGGCCCGTATAAGTTGAGAGATGAGGAGGATTTACCATACACACCCTAAGAGACTCCAAGCAAAAGATCTTGGTGAACCCGAGTCGTGAATTCAGCATGTGAACATAGCAATTTACGTTGAGGCTGATAGCTCGTGGGAGCCCGATGATTGCTTCTATGATGGCAAGTGGGATAGACCTTACATCTACCTCATCATAATTGAGGCAACGTTCGTCTCCGAGCCCAAATAATAGTCAGCACTCGCGGTTATTGACAGACTCGGGTAAGGGTTAAACAGACGTGATCCGTTGCAATCTTGGTAACGCTTGCAATAGGCTGAAGAGAGCGTTCTCAAGCCGAGCATGATTTGCATGCCATCCATACCTTCGAACTGGTAGGACACTACTTCTAAGGAGATTTGATAAAGCCCAGAGGAGGGCGCGTCTTTTTGGATCCTTGACGGTGAAGTCAATGACAACCCGCTGGAATAGTAGTCATAATATTGTTCTATACATCTCTGATGCTCAAGTGTTTTACATATGTCTAGCGGACATTCCTGTCCACAAATGTTCATACGTGGATTTCATAGTCGCGACAAAACTGTAAGTTTCCAACTCGGTGTAATCAAATTCGTTACAATGCGCGATATCTTGCGCATCCTGGAGATGTTGCGTCATGTCATATCCACTGAACTCGTCATGAAGTCTCTTCTCTATCTCCGCGAGCTGTTGTAAGCAATGTGTGTGATCACTTGCCACCCTTGGCATATGCTCTGGGTCCAATGCTGCTAATTCTGCTATTCTCTTGCAGATCTTTGCCCGCTTGTGGAGCAATGTTAGGAGATGCCAGAGGGTCTTATTCTGATGGATCTTGCGAGTCACATCATGCCCGGCGTCTAGAGCCTGCTGGACAAGCGGAACAAGCCGGGCGCTCATTTGCAAGGCAGTGGTCCCAGTCAAGTCTGCTGCATCAAGATCCGCACCAGCAAGGACAAGCTCTCGCATGGCATCCAGGTCCTTGGCTGCTGCAGCACAGTGAAGAGGTGTCCTTCCTTGTGGGCATCGAATATTTACGTCCAGGTTTGCCAGATGCTGCACCGATAGTAGTCCTTGCAAAGCACTGACTGGGGCTAATCGGATACCACTATGATTCATGGCCGCAATATGTAGGATTGAGAGTCCGCTTTTGGTGCGCAAATGATCATCTGCACCTTCATGTAAGAGACCCAGGATCATACCACTGTCCCCAGCCTCGACTGCGTAATGCAGTGGCGTGAATCCATAAGTGTCATAAGCATTGAAGCTCAATCGACCACGACAACTCTTCAACAGCACGCTTAGAGCGCCCGGGTTTTTAAAGGCCGCCGCGAGGTGGAGAACTGACTGGTTGTCTTTAGTATGCACTGTAATGTTCGCTCCGCGGCTGATTAACCTCTGGATGGTAGACCCGCAGCAGGGACCATGACCTGTGGTAATACATCTCTGGAGTACCGTATGTCCATCAATACTAGTATCTTCCAAATCACCGCCTTCAGCCAACAGAAAATCTAAAATCCGATCGGGTTTATAAGGGTCCAAACCGCTTATAGCTTCTATGAACTCTTTCTCACCCCTCACGCCGCCCGCTGTTGCAACTTGAGACAATATTTCCGTGATTCTTTGCTTTTTAGATCCAGGATCAGGCGCAGCGTCTACGTAAGTTCGAATCAGATATGCACAGTCCTTCTCGATGGCACATTGGAGCTCTCCATAACCGATCAGCGAAGGCCCACGCCTTTGTAGCATCATATGGATGATCTCATGAAGATCGCCATCAATCGCGTTCGACATAGCTGAACATCGTTCGAATATCCCGGAGAGATCAGCGCCTTTTTGAACTAGTAGTTGTGCAATTCGCTCTTGCCGGAGGCCAAGTGATCAGGTCAGCACCGACAGATTGATGTCTACGCTAGAAGCATACATTGGAATTTTCAGAAGTTTCGCAAAAGTGGTTTCCATATCAAAGTAGGCTAAAACGAAAAGCGGCATGTGACGTTCAAGGAATTGGCGATTCATGAACAGAGCATAGTATAAATCATCGTGATTTTCGTTGTTCAGTCCCTGTTTGTCATTGTATGTTGCCTTAAGAAAGTTTGCGAGTGCTGCAGCGTTCTGGGTAAAAGCTAAGATTGTTTCTTCCAACAGCGATTCAATCTCTTCCCGAGCATGGCAGCCTCAGAACCCTGCCGCATAGTTCAAGAAAGGGTAGCGCTCTAGTAATGTCTTTGTCAGCTCAAAGGCTTGATTATCTGAAGCCTCGTCCGATTGAGAGGAGCCAAGGATCCAGAAACCGCTGATGTCTGTTGTTTCATCTCCAACGGGCCAGTCAATGTCCCCTCTTGAGAGTCTCTGAAAGTCATCGAACATCAAATAAATGGATAGCGGGTCCGGATTAGAGTTACGAGACGAACAGACGAGAAACTTAGAAATTTTCAATTCGATTTGCTTGCCTTGAATCAATCAAATCGTTAGTTTCAGTCACCCGCTCTGATCGACGCCAGAATAAAGCCAATCAAATCGATTGTTTAAGTCACTCGTCTGGACGACTTTCCATCAAAATTTGAAATAACAGATGATAAACATGTGAAATCTGATATCTGTAACGCTCGATGAGAAGAATTCAATGTTGCAAAAATGAAAATGATGTGACAAATGAATGAATTGCTATTCAATTGCGAAAATTCAACTTTATACAAATTCATGACAATTCGATTTTTCAGTTTGCGCTCATTCAAAATTTTCAATTCAGCAATCATGATGTCATTTCATGATACATTTGCATATGATATTTAATGATAACATGATATGTGTAACGCTCGATGAAAAAAATTCAATTTCGCAAAAATGAAAATGATGTGACAACTGCGTAAAAAATGATTCAATTGCGAAGCTTTGAACTCATACAAACTTTTGAACATTTAGCAGCAAAAGTTGCGCGTTTGCTTTTAATCGAATTTACAATTCAACGATTATCACTCAAAAATGTAAACTATCATCGAAAACTCGTTGTTTGACGTTCTGAACGAACGCAATTCAACGTCGTAAAAATCAAATTCGTGTGATCAGTGTGTGAATAATCAATGCGATGTGAAATTTTGATTTCATACAAAATAACGATAATCGATTTTTTCAGCTTGTTCGCGACAACATATCGCTCAACAATCATTTCAAATGAAATGATCAAATAATCGCTATCGAAATTTTTCTGTAACATTCGAAAAAAAAATTTCAACGTCGTCGACACGAAATTGATTTAACGATTATGTGCAAAGTCATTCAATTGCGAGAATTTCACATCATTCAAAAATATGAACGTTCAACAACAAAATTTGCGATCAATCAAATCACGTTTAAAAGTCATTCGTCTTGACTCAATCGTTTCGCTTTACTTTATCGAGCATTAACGTTGAATATCTTATTTCATTTTTAGATCATTTGTTTTTTGCAATGCACATCAGACGATTCAAATTGTCAACAATCGCATTCGTTTTCAATCTCGTCGAACAACGAGCTCGAAACAATGAAATGAAAATGTAGTCTGCAAACAACATGAATTTAATCATGATGTTTTCAAAATACTAAAATCATGTTGTTTGCAAATTACATTTTTCATTCATTGTTTTGAAATCATGCTGTTTGCAAATTATATTTTCATTTCATTGTTTCGAATTCATTGCTCGACATCGAGTCAATTGCAACAATTCGTCTCAATCATTGCGCACGATGAGATTTGCTGCGATTAATGCGCAATGTAATCAACATTCATTTTGCAACAATCAACGCGATCAAACATTTTTCATTAATCGAAAATCAAAATCTTTTCGCATTAACGCTTGTAATATTTCTTCAAACATCAAACGAATTTCATTTTTTCTATCAATCATTTTTTTGATTTGCTTTTTATTTTTCTCAAATATTTGTTGTTTTTTTTTGACAGATATTTTGTCTGCGAACAACACGATCAATTTTTTGCTCATTTGTCATTTGTTCACAGTGAGACTTGTCGCATTGTTGTGACAATGAATCGCTCAATCAAATACAATACAATGAAGAAGAAAAAGACAGCGAAAAAAACTGACATTCAAAGATATAAAACAAACAAGAAAGCGAACATCGACATCAATGAATCAATGAACGAGCTCAATACAAATACATCAATTTCTTTCATCAGCACAGCTTTTTTTGAGATCACAGAATTCACGTTTTTTGTCATTTTGTTGAAGCTCATCAAAATCGACATCTCTATTTACGTCACGAATTTTCAGAAGATTGCTTTTTTTCATGTGAAACGACGACATGAATCACATTCATTGACGACGACTGTGTCATCGACAATATTTCAAAAATTCGAATTTGCAACACGTTCAATATCGTCGCAATCTCGTTTTTCTCTTCAAACGTATGTAGAGAATTCAGAAGTCGCTTCGCTTTCGATTCAGATTTTATCGTTGACGTCTTCTAAAAAATTTAGAGCGAACAAATCATTTTTCATCATCACTGATAACAGACAGCGTGATGTCGAGAGCAATCTCGTTTTCAAAAATTTTTCTGATTTTCGAGATTGTATTAGCACTGCAAATAAAAGCATTACAGCATTCTCATTGAAAGCGATGTCTTTTCATGTTTCAAATGTTAACATATCGACAGTCAATTTTTCAAAAACGTCGACAGTGATCGATGTGTTTATTCTCGTCGAAATCGCGTTTTCATTCAACGTTGCGATTTCGCAACGAATTTTTTCGTCATTTCGTCGTCAAAATGCGTCGACGCAATTGCTGATGTCGTCTTCTCGCGTCAAAAATCAATTTTTTTTATCGTCATCGTCATTTACAGCTCGTTCGCGACTCGAATCATCGACGATGCAAAATTCATCGATACAATTTTCAAAACAATCAAAAAAATCTTCATTTTCGCTCATTTACATCGACTTCGATTTTTTCTCGAATTTTCAAATTTTTTCAGTTTTTCGAGCGAGTCGAAAACAAACGCAAAATCAAATCGTTTTGATCATTTCAACAATGACGTGCAAAAAAACAATAGCAATCATTTGTCAAATGACAATTTTATTATCAATCAATCAACAACAGACATTTTGCATGAAATTTCGCGATTTATTTGCGTTTGTGATGAATTTATTCACGATCGTCGTGCAAGTCAAAACAGTCGTTAATGAAGTCGTTCAAATAACATCATTTCAGAAAAGAACATCATTTCAAAAAAAAAAAAAACAAATGCTTTCGCAATCATGATGAATTTTGCGCAATATTGACGTATGATGCAAAACAATCGTTCAAAATCATTTTTCAACATTGATGTTTTTTTACATTTTTCGACAATGCTACAACGCGACGGCTCGTTTCAGAATTACAGAAACATAAACTGAAACAATTTATTTAGCGATCAGTTCTCTCTGTATCGTCTCGATATCGTCGTTTTCGAAGTTCTTTTCGAGCAGACACAAATCAATTTTCACTGAAAATTGCGTCGACGTTTCGATGTCGACGATTTCGTTGCGCATTTCAAAACGTTAAAAGATTTGAAAAACGATTTGAATTTGTCGTATGTTTCATTTTATTTTCAACGTGTGATGAACGATTCAAAGATGCTCATCGACGAACACAAATCGCATGAAATCATGAATTTTCGTCTAAAAATCGATTTCAATGATCGAGACTGAAATTACAATATTCACGTTTTCTTTTCTCACATGAAATTTTCGAAATCTCGTCATTTGAAAAATGCAACGCAGAAGATTTGAATAAATCAGATTGTATTATTTGCGATTCGCGCAAGCGTGTCGATCAATGTTCGAACGCGTCATTTTTTCAGTTTTGAAATCGTCAAAACTCAGACGCACAATAAAGAAGAAATTCACATGTACGATGTCGATCATTTCATGAACAATTTTCGATTCGTTTCAGTCGACAATTTTGTCGTCTTTTGAATTCAAGTTGTCACTTTGATCAACGAATTTGCGAAGTTCAAAGAACTCGTGTTGATGATTTTTGATTGAAATCAAAAGTTGCATTTTCAGCGATCAACTTTAAAAAAACGCGAACGATTTTCATCACTCATTTGAAACAGCGTTTTCGCATTTTCGACGAATTCATGAACGAAATTTGAGTTGATTTCGAAATAGAATATACTTTTTGTTTGCATTATGTCGATTTCGTTGTCAAAAACATCACGCTGTTGTGAAAGACATCGTGTTTCGAACATTGAAAAACGCTTTTTCACGACAAGATTAGCGTCGCTCGTCGAGTTCGCAACGCGACGTATTCATTTTTGTTGACTCGTGACGTCGAATTTTGTTTCGTCGAAATGACATTCATTAACGCTTTTCGAACGAACGATGAACAAACGTTTCACAAAGTTTATATCATGATTCGAAATTACTGATTTATTTTCGCTCGAGATGTCAAATCTTTCGTCAACACATACTTCGAAAATTTGTCGTTTAGCGACGAAGAACTCGATCGATGACACATCGTTAATCGTCGAAATGATTTGATCTTTGAAAGCGTGCACAGCAAGTTCAACGATGATCAATCGACATCGTTCAAATTCAAAACTCATCAATTCAAAACGTGACGAACAATCAAACATCGTATCGACATTTCATTGATTGACGCGCACAATTTTTTTCATACGACGTCAATCGAAATCATCAATGATTTACGCAAAAAGTATCGTTTACGTTTGTCAATTTTTCAAGAGTTGAAATCGATGCACAATTTCGTCGAAATTGATTTCTGATCATCATGAATTATCAACGATTCGAAAGCTCGAACGTCACATTTTTCTGTTTGTGAATTTTTTTCGCAAATTTTTCTCGTCATCGTTCATACTGAATTTTGTTCAAAAAAAAAATCGACATTTTCATCACGATCACGCTCAATCGTTATTTTTTATTCATCGAAATCATGATCACTCAATGTCACAATGATTTCAATGATTTGAGACTCGTTTTCGTTGACGAACAGCGACGATACAATTTCATGATCAACGTTTTTTTTCGAATTTTTCAATTCATCGTGAGCGACATTTTGTTTGTCACGATGAGCGAGTTGTGACAAAATATCGTCAAACGACGCGTCGTTCGACAATCACATCTACTCACGATCGATTGAAATTTTGATTCGTCGAATGTCAAAATCGTTCGACGACGCGAACTCAACTATAAAAAGTGCATTCAAAAATACGACTATTTTTTTTTGCTCGTTCATTTCATCATTTGAAAATTCGATTTTTTGTTCGTTTTCGATTTTCGTTTTGTTTTTCGCTTGACTCTTGTTGTCGATGACATGCAAAATCGTTTCAAAGATTGTCGTGACATCGTTGCGATTATGATCAAACAAGACAGCACATTCAAACTGTTTCGCGATCGAATAAAAGTTTTTATTTTCGATTATGACGACAAAGACGATATGATCAATCACAAACGCGTTCAGAAAATCATGACAACTGAAATCGAATTGATTGTTCAACTTTACATTCAAAATATTTGAAACATTTTCAAAACACGAGTTACAAAACACATCAAGAATTTCGTCGAACGACAAAAACAGAATCGTCGTTTCATGTCTCGATTGTCGAAGAAGAAAGTTGCAAAGCTTCATGATTTCATTTATGCTTTTGTCGTTAAATTGCTCGATGATGTCAAATTTAAAATTGTTTTTGAACGATCATTCAAAAAGTACGATTCGAACAGCAACAAAACGAACGTTTTTGAAAAATATTACGTCAATGACAAATGAATCGATCGTCTTCGAATTTTCTTCGAATGAAACGATTTTTTTCGCGACAAAAAGCGCATTTGAAACAAAGCTCGATTTCGTCAATTTTTGAATCGATTGCATTACGTCGTTTTCACTTTAGAATTTTCTGTCGACGACACGTTTCAAAAAATTCTTGTTTTTGTCGTTCATCAAAAGCTTTTTTGTATTTCATTTTTCGATTGCGATCATCTGTTCATCGAGCTGAAATTCAACAAAAACAATAACATTCAACGTGTGATCGAAATCGTCGATCAAATCGAATTGAAGCGAACGAATTGACTCATCGTTTGCTTTTTTTTCGACACAGCAAACGCGTATCGAAATCGCATCATAACGATGTCTCGATTCTCGTTCACGATACAAAAAGAAATAACGCAATGAGTTCAACATCATATTCGCACAAAAAAATTGATCACGATCATCTTTACGAATGCATGAATCGTTTATTTTCGAAATTCAACAAGTTTGCATTTGCAATCAATTTTACGATGTCGACGCGTTCAAAAATTTCATGTCGATGTGACAAAAACAAAAAAAACAAAGTCGAACGAAGTCAATGATCAATCAGAAATTTCGACAAACGAAAGCGACGAAAAAGAAAAAAAAAAAAAAAAAATCGAAAATGCGTTTGTCATAACTTAATAGATTAAAATCTCAATTGAGTTCAATTTTCATTTCTGTTCAACACATCATCACAGTTCATTGCATTATTTATTTTGAATACATATCGTTTGCAAACAATGTGCTCATTGCATTACTAATATCTATTTTGAATACATATCGTTTGCAGAACAATGTGTTCATTGCATTATTTATTCTGAATACATATCGTTTGCAAACAATGTGCTCATTGCATTATTAATATTTATTCTGAATACATATCGTCTGCAAACAATGTGCTCATCGTATTTTGATGTTTCGTTTGCAAACAACATGTGCATAATTGTTCATGCTGATTGCGAACATCATGACGTGACGTACACGAAAAATTTTTTCTGACTTTTAGCGAGACATTCAAATATGAGTGCAAAAATGTTCATTTGAATGTTTTCATTTTTCAAATCATGTCGAAGTCGACTTGTTAAAATTTTTCAATATAAAATTTCGAATTCATCATCGATTCAATGATATTGTTCAAACTTATCGAATTAAATTTTAATAAAATTTTTCATTAACAAAATTTTGTCATACGTAATCGTCTGTTTGCGCACTGTAGACAACGTTGAATCACGAAATCAAATTGTCGTAATGATTTGCATCATTTATTGATTCATTCGTATCATTAGATTTTCGATTCAAAACGTCTTCAATGAAATTGACTTGAAATTGTCTTTTGTGACGACATCAAATCGTCTGATTTACAATTTCAGCATTTGATCGAGCGAATCATTTAAAATTCAATTTTTTGAAACGTTTTTCGATAGTACTCAACTTGAGACTCATATGAACAAAGCTCGAATATTTCCGAAAAACGTTTTCGAATAAACTGATTTGAAAACATCAATCGTTCGTCACATTTCATTTTGCATCACTAGCATTTTTCAAAAAAATCACAACAATGAAATTCGCGCTTTTCAAATAACAATTTTTTTTTTTTTTTTTGATTTTTTTGATCGAATCGTCACTAATATATCGTCGTTGACATTTTCGACATTATCAGCGATTTTATTTCACTTTCGTGCACATTTCGAGTTCTCAACATTTGTTGCTATTCACGTCACGAACATTTTTGCGTTTTTCATCTGAAAAACGCGTTTTTTTTTTCACACGTCGATCGTTTAAACGATATTCGTCTTGACATTTTTTTTTCATCGTTTGATGTCGTCAAGCGCGACAGCATCGTAATTGAATTCGCATCACAAAATTTTTGAATTTCATTCTATGCACAGATCACGTATACACATTTCGAATGTCAATCATCGCATTCTCGACAGTCAAACAAATTTCAAAAATTCATGAAATGTATCAATGCTCATTGATATTTTATTTTAATTTCTTACGTTTACTATTTGAAAAATGTAAAAAAATCGAA
Organism: Physcia stellaris; assembly: GCA_018902385.1. Lineage (NCBI taxonomy): Eukaryota > Fungi > Ascomycota > Lecanoromycetes > Caliciales > Physciaceae > Physcia > Physcia stellaris. The sequence goes on along the minus strand of JABSSW010000031.1, from coordinate 5,899 downwards.
TGTCATGTTCAATTTCATTCGAAATTCAATCACTTTATGAAAATTTTCGAGAACTCGAAAACTTTTTAGTTTGCACGTCATTTCATCATCAACTGCTTTCATGCGACAGCGTTTTACAAAACATACAATTTTCGTGATTCTTTGCGTCGTATATTCAACAGCGACGACAAACATGAAAATCGCAACAATACGATATGTGTCGATTTCGAATCACTCACACATTCAGTTGAAAATTTAGACGAACATATTTCGTGTCGCATACAGAACATTTCACATTTTCAACGAATCGCGTCGTTCAATCGTTCGCGATGAAATGTGATAAAGCGATTATTCAATCACGATAGTAACGACGAGCAATTTCTCGATCTTTTTCGACATTCACGAGAGCGTTGATGCGCGATTGCTGATTCGTTTTTGTGTCGATGATGAAAACATCACGAACTCAATTCGAATTTTCAAAACGATTGATTTTTGACATAAAAACATAATGACGATTGATTTCTATTCATGACGAAACTTATTGAACGAAAGATTAGCATGTCAATTGCAATGAATCAAAAAAATTCGAAATCATATTTTACACGTCGAACACATTTTTTTGAAATTTATTTCGTAACATTTTCGACAGATCAACTGATTTACATCGACATTCATGTTCACGTGATTTGATTTCTGATGAACAGATTTGACATTTTCAGTAAAACGAAACGCGAATTTTTTCATCAAACGATTGTAAACACAAAAGTATTTTCGTTCGAAATTTTTCGTGAACATTTACATCATCAATCGTCGTTTCATCATACGATCGAAAAGAATTTACATTTTCGTTCGTTTCGATGTCGATTCATTTTTATCGTCGAACGTTCAGATTGACAGAGTGAAATTGACTGATATTGTCATTTGCGACGTCGAGAATTTCGAGTTATCGTTCACAATGTTCATCTGTCGATTTTCATATTCATTTCAAAATTTATTTCGAAAGCTCAATGTTTTCGAACGTTTTTTGTCGTTTTCGAACGATTTTTCGCGTTCAAATTTCCAGATGTCGAATTCAATTTATCGTCAATTCAGTTCGTCTTATCAACAATCAATCGATCATTCATTCATTCGCGACGATCTTCGAAGCGAAAACGATACATTTCTTAAACGAATTTGAAACTTATCATTCTCATACAGATGCGCGTACTTGTTTAATATTCGCTTTCGAATAACATTATTTTTTTGATGAAATTGTCGATCACATAGTTCTCGACAACTTGATTTAGCGTTTTTCTTTTTTTCGCAGACGACGACGATATCTTGCATCTTGAAACGCAATTTCATGTAAATAGACTTGATTTGTTTGTCAAACGAACATCCGAAAAAAACAGTCGAAAAATTGTTTGAACAGAATTCTGCTTGCAAATTAGTCGACGACAAAAATAAATATCGTCTGCAAACAACAAATGAAAATAAATATCGTCTGCAAACAACAAACGGGGAATAAATATCGTCTGCAGACAACAGATGAAAAATAATGTAAATATCGTTTGCAAACAACAAATGAAAAATAGATATCGTTTGCAAACAACAGATGAAAAAATGTCGTCTGCAAACGAACAGAAAAAGAATGTCGTCTGTCGACAGTCGTTATACAAAAACACTAATTTCGACATCTGTCATGATGATTTCTTCGACAATTGTCGATTAATGAATTCGAAAATGTTTGTTATCGATGTTTGGATTTCGACTGATCAAAAACGCTATTCTCGATCTCATGAAAAATGAAACGTGAAAAAAAAAAACGATTGATCAGCAAATCTGAAACGTTCAACGATTTTCGTCGAGTGACACGCGCATCAGAGTTTCGCGCTAAAACACTTGATCGTTTTCAACGTGACAATCGTTCATTTACAATCATGATGTTTTATTTTATACTTCACGTGATTTCGTTATTGAATGTGTTCGTTTCATTGCACAAGCGTCAATTCTAGTCGTCGCGTTCAAAATGATGTTGTTTCGATCAGCACAATTTGTTGTTCAAACAATCGAAAATCAAAAACACAATTTTAATTTTTTTTTTTTTCACGCGATCACTTTGATCAATTGCGACATGACGAAAACGATGAACATTTCGCGACATTCGAAATTTTTTCATTTGTACTTGCGCAATTTTATTAAAATTTCATCAAAAAAAGATTCAACGTTTGTTTCAAAACGTGCAAATCATTTTAATCAATTTCATCGATTTCATTTTTCGCAACGACGAAAAAATCATTTTTGATGATTGAAACGCGAAATCAACGATTTTTTCGTTCACAAACATCGATTCGCGCTGATGATAACGAAATACAAAATTGTCAAAAATTTTGAATATCATTTTTCGTCTAATGCAATTGCTCGTTTTTTTCATGCGAAAACGACACAAACAACGATTCAAATCATTTTTTCAAATCGCAATCAACGACGAACTTTCAATAATCAAACGTGTCGAAATTCAGATTTGCGTCGATAATCTGAATGTTTACACACACAATCGACGAAAATATATCAAATTTCATGTCATTTCGTTTCTCATTTCATTTTACGACAAACGAATTCTCAAATGTTGAAAACGAATAAATTCGTTCGACATGTATCAATTCACAAATTGATCAACACAGTGTTGCTTGATCGTATTCGTTCAATTTTTTTTTTCGACAAATCGTTTTTTTATTCACATTTTTCTCAATTTTAAACGAAACATTTCACGACAATGCAAGTAGTCGTGTCGATAAATCAACACGAAAAATTTTCAATTGAATTTTTTCGTCAAGATTATGTTAATTATAATCAGAATCACATCACGACGAACATCGAATTAAATCGTATAAATTCAAATTCATAAACGCGTACATCATCGACAATACGATCGTCACGAATCAACAATCACATGCATATTCAAGATTCGCGACATTTTCGAAATTTTTTCGACATGATTTTCTATATTTGTCAATGTCAAAGAAATGTCGACACATAACAACGATTTTCAATTTGCGATGTTGAAATGCGATCGCGAACTGAATTTGAATACATATTGTTTGCAGACAACGTTTTTATCAACTGCTGATCAATTGTATATTGTTTACAGACGACATGTTCAACGTAAAGTCATTGAATGAAACTTTAAAGTTATGAAACTCACAACGAAATGATCGATTGATCGAACGCGTTATTTCACATGAATATCGATGTTCGACGTGTGAACTTCATCTCGAGATTGAAATGAATAGTTTGTCATACAAAACTTTCTGATAGTTCTGATTGATCGTTTCCAGCACTCTGTAAATTCGCTTGATTGTTTCAAATGATAAATGTCTGATATGTGATTTAACGTCATTATTCGAATCTATTCGCAATTGATAAGCATCGTATAAAATCACAAAACGAAATTGTTCAATATATCAAATGTTTTTATCACGAACAATTACAAATCTCGATCATTTCGTTTTCGTAAACGATTTTTGCCGAAATGATCGCGTGATTGCAATGAAAGTATAATTTTTTCTGTTTTGTCGTTTTTGCTTTCGTACGATTCTCATTCACGAATTATCATTTGTCATACAATGATTTCATCATTTATTCAATCAATAGTCGTCATTCACTTTTTCTATATGCGATTTCAAATTTCAGCTCACGATCAGATCGCTTCTTTTCAATCAATGTTATTTGAATTGATCAAATAAAGTTCAACGCAGACGCGTTTTCGACGCGTTTAACATCGAAAACGTCAAAACATTCAACACAACGTCAACATTTTCTAATTTGCAATTTCGATTCACGAGATCGACAACGCGTTATCATCGATAAATCAATTCAGCGTTCGAATTCAATCAGACATGTTCGCGATTCTATTCTGTTCTTTGCAAAAACGTAAGTAGTTTTAACGTTGTTTTCATAAATCAGTTAAATTATCAAAGAACACAATTGCTTCACGTCGAATCAGATTCACATCACGATTTCACGAGTTCGGAGATTTAACAAGACGAAAGCTCAAACAATGAAAATTTTCGCTGTTGTCGACAGACATTCAATGACGTCATTTTTATTCTCGTCGATTTTCAACATTTCATGCAAAAATCTGTTTTCGTAATCGTGTTGAGAAACAGTCGAGACGTCGTCAGTTTCTCGAAGCGAATTCACATGACGAAAAACGACAAACGCCAAACTCAATATCGAAATCAACATTTATAAATCGTCTGATTTCGATATTTCAGAAAAGAATCGTCGTCGTCACGAGTCATTTCGCATGCTATCAGCATGATTCAGACTCGAACAACGTCATTTTATCGAACGGAAATCTGATCATCACGTTTCGAGAATTTTTTTTGATTTTTTATTCATCATCATTCATCTTGACGTCGATTTCAGATTTCTTCTTCATACACGTTTTACTCAAAAAAAAAATGAAAAAGAAAAGAAATTTTGATATAATTATTGTCTGCAGACAAATTCAAACGCGTTAAAAATTTCAACAACGTCATTTCATCGAGTGAAGTCTGATCATCACGTTTCGAGAATTTTTCTTTTTGATTTTTCATTCATCATCATTCATTTCGACGTCGATTTCAGATTTCTTTTTCATACATCGTTTTACTCGAGAAAGATGAAAAAGAAAAAAAAAAATTTTGATATAGTTATTGTCTGCAGACAAACTCAAACGCGTTAAAAGTTTCAACAACGTCATTTTATCGAGTGAAGTCTGATCATCACGCTTCGAGAATTTTTTTTTTTTGATTTTTCAAACATATCATTCAATTCGATTTCAGGTTTTTTTTTTCGTCCATCGCTCTATTCAAGAAAGACGAAAAGAAAATGAAAAGATTTTGATATAATTATTGTCTGCAAACAATTTCAAACGCGCTAATTTCAACGAGACGACAGCGATTTCGATTCGATTTCATTCAGTATATTTTCGATTTCTACTTTATTTTCTTTTTTACTTTTATTTTACATTTTCATCACATCAATCATTTTCGTTGACTCGATTCAGAATCACGCTTTGTTTTTTGTTTTGCTTTTCGTTACATTTATTATTTCATACATCATCAACATACATACTTTTTGTCAGATTGAGTTCGAAATTTGATTAGTTGAAATCAATCTGACTTTGAAACTTCAAGCGAAGTTTCAGAATCACATCGTCAAATCACGCTAACGCGAAGTCGCGATCAGACTTTATTCGTTCTAACGTCGAAAATTTCTGTTTGAACGAAATCTTTTGACGACATTTTTCATTCATGTCGACACCGACAAAAAGCGCGTTTCTGTCGCAATCAATTTCGAGAATCGATTCGACAAACGACGAAAAAAAAACATTCAAAATTTTCGTCGATGATCATGTCGATCGCGTTGTCGACGTTTGAAATTCACGAACGCGAAACATCAAAACGCGATACAATACAATCATTCAGACGTTAAATTCGTGAAAAGTTATGCAATACACGAGATCGCAAGAAAATTGACAGAATATTTCGACTTGAAAACATCGAAAACTCAGAATCATCGTCAACGATGAAATGAATGTGAACTTTTTGAAAATTTGAAAAATTGCTCGCGACGTCGTTTTTCAGCATTTCGAATCAAAATCGAATCATAAAATGATTATACTTTTTCTTCTTGATACGATTGACAGACACAGAACAAAAATTTGAAACTGAATTTTGAGAAATTAAAATTTCGCTGTCGACGAAATTTCAGAGCATAATACACGTTTGATTTTGTTTTTGAACGACGACTATGTACGATTGTCAGCAATGCGAATGCGACATTGTGTTAAACTCGTCGAAAAAGATTCAGTCGAAACAGATTGATACATTTATGAATTCACGATGAAGAATTGATATCGCGTCTATCGTCTGCCGAAATTTTACGAGAAAAT